>OU342740.1:440486112-441040475 GCA_910589775.1 Avena eriantha | reverse complement strand
CCCCGGTTGTCCCGCGGCGGGAGTTTTCACGTACAGATCCAGGATTTCACTAAGTGTTAACGCATGTCCGAGAAGGGGTCACACCTGGGGCCTACACATGTCACCTACCAACCTTGCACCACTCTCAAACACATATCCTAGGGGCACATGCAAGTTTTCATGTGATTCCGACGCTCCGGTGGTCTTCCTCCGGCGAAACCCTAGACCGGGGGGCCCCGGATCGTCTACCCCTATAGCTTCTCTGTACGAGGGTAGCGCGGTGGACCTTTCTATTTGTTTTGGTATGTTTAGGACATACGTACATGGCAGAGAAATGTTGGGCCTACACATGGCACCTACCAACCTTGCACACTCTCACATACATATCCTAGGGGCACATGCAAGTTTTCATGTGATTCCGACGCTCTGGTGGTTTTCCTCCGGCGAAACCCTAGACCGGGGGCCCCCATATCGTCTACTCCTATAGCTTTCTCTGTACGAGGGTAGCGCGGTGGACCTTTCTTTTTGTTTTGGTTTGTTTAGAACATATGTACATGGAGAGCAAATGTTGGGCCAACTTTGCGACATTCTAGGCCCCGGTTGTCCTGGGGCGGGAGTTTTTCACGTACAGATCCAGGATTCACTAAGTGTTAACGCATGTCCGGGAGGGGGTTCACACCTGGGGCCTACACATGGCACCTAGCAACCTTGCAAACACTCTCACACACATATCCTAGGGTCACATGCAAGTTTTCATGTGATTCCGACGCTCCGGTGGTCTTCCTCCAGCGAAACCCTAGACCGGGGGCGCGGATCGTCTACCCCTATAGCTTTCTCCGTACGAGGGTAGCGCGGTGGGCCTTTCCATTTCTTTTGGTTTTTTAGGACATATGTACATGGAGAGAAATGGTGGGCCAACGTTGCCACATTCTAGGCCCCGGTTGTCCCGCGGCAGGAGTTTTTCACGTACAGATCCAGGATTTCAATAAGTGTTAACGCATGTCCGGGAAGAGGGTCACACCTGGGGCCTACACATGTCACCTACCAACCTTGCACCACTCTCACACACATATCCTAGGGGCACATGCAAGTTTTCATGTGATTCCGACGCTCTGTTGGTCTTCCTCCGGTGAAACCCTAGACCGGGGGCCCCGGACCGTCTACCCCTATAGCTTTCTCCGTACGAGGGTACCGCGGTGGACCTTTCTATTGGTTTAGTTTGTTTAGGACATATGTACATGGAGAGCAAATGTTGGGTCAACTTTGCCACATTCTAGGCCCCGGATGTCTCGCGGCGGGAGTTTCCACGTACAGATCCAGTATTTTACTAAGTGTTGACGGATGTCCGGGAAGGGGGTCACACCTGGGGCCTACACATGGCACCTACCAACCTTGCACCACTCTCACACACATATCCTAGAGGCACATGCAAGTTTTCATGTGATTCCGATGCTCCGGTGGTCTTCCTCCGGCGAAACCCTAGACTGGGGGCCCCGGATCGTCTACCCCTATAGCTTTCTCCGTACGAGGGTAGCGCGGTGGACCTTTCTATTTTTTTTGGTTTCTTTAGGACATATGTACATGGAGAGAAAATGTTGGGCCAACTTTGCAACATTCTAGGCCCCGGTTGTCCCGCGGCGGGAGTTTTCACATACAGATCCATGATTTCACTATGTGTTAACGCATGTCCGGCAAGGGGGTCACACTGGGGCCTACACATGGCACCTACCAACGTTGCACCACTCTCAAACACATATCCTAGGGTCACATGCAAGTTTTCATGTGATTCCGACGCTCCGGGGTCTTCCTCCGGCGAAACACTATACCGGGGGCCCCGTATCGTCTACCCCTATAGCTTTCTCCGTACGAGGGTAGCGTCGTGGAGCTTTATATTTGTTTTGTTTGTTTAGGACATATGTACATGGAGAGCAAATGTTGGGCCAACTTTGCCACATTCTAGGCCCGGTTGTCCCGCGGCGGGGAATTCCACGTACAGATCCAGTATTTTACTAAGTGTTAACGCATGTCCAAGAAGGGGGTCACACCTAGGGCCTACACATGGCACCTATCAACCTGGACCACTCTCACACACATATCCTAGGGGCACATGCAAGTTTCATGTGATTCCGACGCTTCGGTGGTCTTCCTCCGGCGAAACCCTAGACCGGGCGCCCCGGATCGTCTACCCCTATAGCTTTCTCCGTACGAGGGTAGCGTGGTGGACCTTTCTATTTTTTTGGTTTGTTTAGGACATATGTACATGGAGAGAAAATGTTGGGCCAACTTTGCCACATTCTAGGCCCCGATTGTCCCGCGGCAGGAGTTTCCACGTACAGATCCAGTATTTTACTAAGTGTTGACGCATGTCCGGGAAGGGGGTCACACCTTGGGCCTACACATGTCACCTACCAACCTTGCACCACTCTCACACACATATCCTAGGGGCACATGAAAGTTTTCATTTGATTCCGATGCTCCGGTGGTCTTCCTCCGGCGAAACCTTAGACCGGGGGGCCCGGATCGTCTACCCCTATAGCTTTCTCCGTACGAGGGTACCGCGGTGGACCTTTCTATTTGTTTTTGTTTTTTAGGACATATGTACATGGAGAGCAAATTTTGGGCCAACGTTGCCACATTCTAGGCCCCGGTTGTCCCGCGGCGGGAGTTTCACGTATAGATCCATGATTTCACTATTAACGCATGTCCGGGAAGGGGGTCACACGTGGGCCTACACATGGCACATACCAACTTGGAGCACTCTCACACACATATCCTAGGGGCACATGCAAGTTTTCATGTGATTCCGACGCTCCGGTGGTCTTCTTCCGGCGAAACCCTGGACCGGGGGCCCCGGATCGGCTACCCCTATAGCTTTCTCCGTACGAGGGTAGCGCGGTGGACCTTTCTATTTGTTTTAGTTTGTTTAGGACATATGTACATGGAGAGCAAATGTTGGGCCAACTTTGCCACATTCTAGGCCCCGGTTGTCCCTCGGCGGGAGTTTCCATATACAGATCCAGGATTTCACTAAGTGTTGACGCATGTCCGGGAAGGGGGTCACACCTGGGGCCTACACATGTCACCTACCAACGTTGCACCACTCTAACTCACATATCCTTGGGGTACATGCAAGTTTTCATGTGATTCCGACGCTCCGGTGGTCTTCCTCCGGCGAAACACTAGACCTGGGGCCCCGGATCGTCTACCCCTATAGCTTTCTCCGTACGAGGGTAGCACGGTGGACCTTTCTATTTGTTTTGATTTGTTTAGGACATATGTACATGGACAGCAAATGTTGGGCAACCTTTGCGACATTCTAGGCCCCGGTAGTCCCGCGGCGGGAGTTTTCACGTATAGATCCAGGATTTCACTAAGTGTTAACGGATGTTCGGGAAGGGGGTCACACCTGGGGCCTACACATGGCACCTACCAACCTTGCACCATTCTCACACACATATCCTAGGGGAACATGCAAGTTTTCATGTGATTCCGATGCTCTGGTGGTCTTCCTTCGGTGAAAGCCTAGACCGGGGGCCCCGGATCGTCTACCCCTATAGCTTTCTCCGTACGAGGGTAGCGCGGTGGACCTTTCTATTTGTTTTGGTTTGTTTAGGACATATGTACATGGAGATCAAATATTGGGCCAACTTTGCCACATTCTAGGCCCCGGTTGTCCCGCGGCGGGAGTTTCCACGTACAGATCCAGGATTTCACTAAGTGTTAACGCATGTACGGGAAGGGGTTCACACCTGGGGCCTACACATGTCACCTACCAACGGTGCACCACTCTCAAACACATATCCTAGGATCACATGCAAGTTTACATGTGGTTCCGACGCTCTGGTGGTCTTCCTCCGGCGAAACCCTAGACCGGGGGCCCCGGATCGTCTACCCCCATAGCTTTCTCCGTACGAGGGTAGCGCGGTGGACCTTTCTATTTGTTTTTGTTTGTTTATGACATATGTACATGGAGAGAAAATGTTGGGCCAACTTTGCCACATTCTAGGCCCCGGTTGTCCCACGACGGGAGTTTTCACGTACAGATCTAGGATTTCACTAAGTTTTAACGCATGTCCGGGAAGGGGGTCACACATGGGGCCTACACATGGCACCTACCAACCTTGCACCACTCTCACACACATATCCTAGGGGCACATGCAAGTTTTCATGTGATTCTAACGCTCCGGTGGTCTTCCTCTGGCGAAACGCTAGACCGGGTGTAACACCCTCGAATCGGCTCTATGCAAGTTTTAGCCCTTTCCGCCAAACCCGCATAGAAACGATTCAAGGACGCCCACCAGGCACTTTCGTGCGGGTGGAAAACGAAGTAATACCATTTCACAACAGTCCTCGATGGGACCCACAGATCATATATATACATCAGCGTCTCCATGAGTCCATAATACAGATACAATATACAAAGATCCAAATCACCTTTAAAACAATAGAGTGTCCGACTACGGACAAGATGCAAATGGGGCTAAGAGCCCTGAAGAATAACCAATGGCATCCATAACCCTGCCCAGGCCAAGCCGGAAGGGTAACCCTGCTAAAGACGGTGTTAACAAACCTTCTAAAACAAAAGGGGTGCCGACAAAGGGCAAAGGAAAAAGAGGAGCGTCAGTACTGAGGCCAGCACATGGCGAGGCTAGAATTCGGCGGCTCTCGCCTACATAGGTATGGTGGACTGAAGCGGCAGCGCAGCGGCACTAAACAACCTATAGAGACTCGGTAATACTGGCGGCTATTAGAGAGGGGTAAGAAAGACCTATTCGGATCCAACCTGATGCTAACACCACACATACCCATCCTGGTATTCCCCCTCAAGACCAAACGAGGAAGTCAAATCGAGGAAAACTCACATGGGGCCTACACATGGCACCTACCAACCTTGCACCACTCTCACACACATATCCTAGGGGCACATGCAAGTATTCATGTGATTCCGATGCTCCGGTGGTCTTCCTCCAGCAAAACCCTAGAGCGGGGGCCCCGGATCGTCTACCCCTATAGCTTTCTCTGTACGAGGGTAGCGCGGTGGACCTTTCTATTTGTTTTGGTTTTTTTAGGACATATGTACATGGAGAGCAAATGTTGGGCCAACTTTGCCACATTCTAGGCCCCGGTTGTCCCGCGGCGGGTGTTTTCACGTATAGATCAGGGATTTCACTAAGTGTTAACGCATGTCCAGGAAGGGGGTCACACCTGGGGCCTACACATGGCACCTACCAACCTTGCACCACTCTCACACACATGTCTTAGGGGCACATGCAAGTTTTCATGTGATTCCAACGCTCCGGTGGTCTTTCTCCGGCGAAAGCCTAGACTGGGGTCCCCGGATCGTCTACCCCTATACCTTCCTCCGTACGAGGGTAGCGCGGTGGAACTTTCTATTTGTTTTGGTTCTTTTAGGACATACGTACATGGAGAGCAAATGTTGGGCCAACTTTGACACATTCTAGGCCCCGGTTGTCCCGCGCCGCGAGTTTTCACGTACAGATCCAGGATTTCACTAAGTGTTAACGCATGTCCGGGAGGGGGTTCACACCTGGGGCGTACACATGGCACCTACCAACCTTCCAACACTCTCAAACACATATCCTAGGGGCACATGCAAGTTTTCATGTGATTCCGACGCTCCGGTGGTCTTCCTTCGGCGAAACCCTAGACCGGGGGCCCTGGATCGTCTACCCCCATAGCTTTCTCCGTACGAGGGTAGCGCGGTAGACCTTTCTATTTGTTTTGGTTTGTTTAGGACATATGTACATGTAGAGCAAATGTTGGGCCAACTTTGCCATATTCTAGGCCCCGGTTGTCCCACGGCGGGAGTTTTCATTTGTAGATCCAGGATTTCACTTAGTGTTAACGCATGTCCACGAAGGGGGTCACACTTGGGGCCTAGACATGGCACCTACCAACCTTGCACCACTCTCACACACATATCCTAGGGGCACATGCAAGTTTTCATGTGATTCCGACGCTCCGGTGGTCTTCCTCCGACGAAACCCTAGACCGGGGGCCCCGGATCGTCTACCCCTATAGCTTTCTCCGTACGAGGGTAGCGCGGTGGGCCTTTCTATTTTTTTGGTTTGTTTAGGACATATGTACATGGAGAGCAAATGTTGGGCCAACTTTGCCACATTCTAGGCCCCGGTTGTCCCGCGGCGGGAGTTTTCACGTATAGATCCATGATTTCACTAAGTGTTAACGCATGTCCGGGAAGGGGGGTCACACCTGGGGCCTACACATGGCACCTACAAACCTTGCACCACTCTCACACACATATCCTAGGGGCACATGCCAGTTTTCATGTGATTCCGACGCTCCGGTGGTCTTCCTCTGGCGAAACCCTAGACCAGGGGCCCCGGATCGTCTACCCCTATAGCTTTCTCCGTACGAGGGTAGCGCGGTAGACCTTTCTATTTGTTTCGGTTTCTTTAGGACATTTGTACATGGAGAGCAAATGTTGGGCCAACTTTGCCACATTCCAGGCCCCGGTTGTCCCGCGGCAGGATCAGTTTTGATGTACAGATCCAGGATTTCACTAAGTGTTAACGCATGTCCGGGAAGGGGGTCACAGCGGGGGCCTACACATGGGGCCGACGCTCCGGTGGTCTTCCTCCGGCGAAACACCACACATCCACACATTCCCTAGATTTATGTCTCAAATAAAAGGTTTAATACATTACATTGATTTATGTCTCAAATAAAAGTTTTAATTAATACATTATTACACATCACCAACATCTAGTGTTGTGGTTTTCTTCTGCACCGTAGCCATGGAGAATCTTCATCATTTAACAGTATGCTTGGGTCAGTTTTCACTTTGAATGGCGGAATTTCATGAAACTTATTGTAATCTTCTGACATGTTTGTCTTGTCATCCACTCCCACGATGTTTCTTTTCCCTTAAAGAACTATGTGGCACTTTGGCTCATCGTATTCTGTATGCTTTTGCTTATGTTTCCTTTTTCTCGGTTTGGTAGACATGTCCTTCCCATAGAAAACCTGAGCCACATCGTTGGCTAGGACGAATGGTTCATCCATGTACGCAAGATTGTTGAGATCCACTATTGTCATGCTGTACTTTTGGTCTACATGTTCCCCTCCTCCTGTCAGCTTGACCCATTTGCACCGAAACGAAGGGACCTTAAAAGTAGGTCCATAGTCAAGTTCCCATATCTCCTCTATGTACCCATAATATGTGTCCTTCTGCCCATTTTCATCTGTTGCATCATAGCGGATACCACTGTTTTGGTTGGTGCTCTTTTTATCTTGGGCCATTGTGTAAAATGTATTCCCATTTATCTCGTACCATTGGAAAGTACATATAGTCGAAGATGGTAACCTGGCTAACAAGTACAACTAATCTCCAATAGTGGTGTTATTCATGAGATGTGTCTGCAACCAACTGCCGAAATTCTTCTCGTGTTCCCCTTTAATCAAGGAGTCTGGCTTCCCCGGGTTTTCGGAGCGTAGAATATTCTTGTGTTTCTCGATATACGGAGCCACCACGGTGGAATTGTGTAGAACTGCGTAGTGTGCTTGAGTGAAAGAATGCCCGTCCCTACATACCATTGATTTCCTTCCTAGTGTGCCTTTTCTAGTCAGCCTCCCCTCATACCTAGATTTAGGAACACCAATCGGCTTAAGGTCAGGAAGAAAGTGAACACAAAACTCAATGACCTCCTATGTTCCATAGCCCTTGGAGATGCTTCCTTCTGGCCTAGCATGGTTATGAACATATTTCTTTAAGACTCCCATGAACCTCTCGAAGGGGAACATATTGTGTAGAAACACAGGACCGAGAATTCTAATCTCTTCGACTAGGTGAACTAGGAGGTGCGTCATAATATTGAAGAAGGATGTCAGGAACAACAACTCAAAGCTGACCAGACATTGGACCACATCAATCTGTAACCCTGATAGACTTTCTTGATCGATTACCTTTGAGAAATTGCATTGAGGAATGCACATACCTTCACAATGGCTAGTCGAACATTTTTTGGTAGAATTCCCCTCAATGCAACCGGAAGAAATTGCGTCATAAGCACGTGGCAGTCATGAGACTTTAGGTTTTGAAAAAATTTCTCTTTCATATTTACTATTCCCTTTCTATTCGACAAGAAGCCAGACGGGACCTTGATACTGAAAAGGACTTCAAAGAAGATTTCCTTCTCTTCTTTGGTAAGAGCGTAGCTAGCAAGCCCTTGAAACTGCCCTGGATGATTGCCGTCTCGTCCTTTATGATGTTGCTGGTCCTCCCATGCTGCCTGGGTATCTTTTGACTTCCCAAACAAGCCCAGGAAGCCTAGAATATTCACACAAAGATTCTTCATCTGGTGCATCACGCCGATTGCAGAGCGGACCTCGTGCACTTTCCAATAGGGTAGCTCCCAAAATATAGATTTCTTCTTCCACATGGGTGTGTGTCCGTTGGCATCATTCGGAACAGGTTGTCCTCCAGGACCCTTTCCAAAGATTACATCCAAACCCTTGACCATACCAAATACATCAGCACCAGTACGGGGGACAGGCTTCGTCCGGGCTTCTCCCTTGCCATTGAAATGCTTGCCTTTATTCCTTAATTAATGACTTGGTGGAAGAAAACGACGATTGTACAGGTACATATTCTTCCTACATTTATCTAGATATATACTTTTAGTCTCATCTAAACAGTGCGTGCATGCATTGTATCCTTCGTTCGTATGTCCTGAAATGTTACTGAGAGTAGGCCAATCATTGATGGTTACGAACAGGAACGCTTGTAGGTCAAATTCCTGCTGTTTGTGCTCATCCCACACACGTACACCTGGTTTCGCCCACAACTGTAAAAGTTCATCAACTAATGGCCTTAGGTACACATCAATGTCATTGCCGGGTTGCTTCGGGCCTTGGATGAGCACTGGCATCATAATGAACTTCCGCTTCATGCACAACCAAGGAGGAAGGTTGTAGATACATAGAGTCACGGGCCAGGTGTTGTGACTACAGTTCTGCTCCCCAAAAGGATTCATGCCATCGGTACTTAGACCAAACCATAAGTTCCTTGCATCACGAGCAAAGTCCGGGAAGTCCCTCTCGATTTTTCTCCACTCCTGACCATCAGCAGGGTGCCTCAACTTTCCATCTTTCTTACGGTCTTCCATGTGCCATTGCAACAACTTTGCATGCTCTTTGTTTCTGAACAAACGTTTCAACTATGGTATTATAGGAGCATACCACATCACTTTGGCAGGAACCCTCTTCCTGGGTTGCTCGCCCTCAACATCACCAGGGTCATCTTTTCTGATCTTATACCGCAATGCAGTGCATACCGGGCATTTATCCATATTCTCGTACTTCTCACCACGGTAGAGGATGCAGTCATTAGGGCATGCATGTATCTTCTGCACGTCTAATCCTAGAGGGCAGACAAGTTTCTTTGCTTCGTACGTACTGGAGGGCAATTGGTTATTTCTTGGAAGCAGCTTCTTCATTATTACCAGCAACTTTTCAAATCCCGAGTCAGTCATACCGGTCTCTGCCTTCCACTTCAACAATTCCAGTGTGCTGCCCAGGTTCTTCTGGCCATCTTCACAAGTTGGATACAACAATGTGTTGTGGTCCTGTAACATCTGCTCGAACTGCAACCTCTCCTTTTCTGTGTCGCAGTCTCGCTTTGCATCAGAAATGACCCGACCAAGATCATCAGCGGGCTCATCTGCTTCCCGTTCTTCACCCCCTTCTTCTTCATTGTCTTCCATTACGGTATCAGCGTATTCAGGGAACATAGATCGGTAGTTGTCATCATCGTTCTCTTCTTCATCGTCGTCTTCCATCATAACCCCTCTTTCTCCGTGCTTGGTCCAAACATTATAGCCGGACATGAAACCGGACCGAAGCAGGTGACTCTAAATGACTCTTGAGGAAGTGTGAGCCTGCTCATTTCGACATTCAACACATGGACAACACATAAAACCATCTCACCGCTTGTTCGCCTCGGCCACAAGGCGAAAAGAACGCACGCCTACTCTGTAAGCGTCAGAGCGTCGGTCACCGTACATTCATGGATGGCTCATCTGAATCATACAACCATACATATATATCAAACACAATCATGATGCTCAAATTAGTACTGCGCGGTCTAAACAAGAAAATATTGGCTAACCTTTTAGGACACCTGGAAACAAAGATGAGAAAACTTAAGTGTGGCTCTGGCACCTCATATCATGTTTTGTCTTGTGTGAACTCAAGTGACATCACTCTAACATGCATTTCACCGAACACCTCTAGTGCATATGAGAAAATTTTAGCACATTGTTATACCCACCTCACACATAGGAAAAAAACAGGAGAGAGTGGAGGGCTAGGTGCATATATATAGGGTCAGACCAGTCCCGCTTTGAGATACAAATCAGGACTAATGGTTCTGCCAGGAGCACGCGTGCGTGCCCAGACCCATTAGTCCCGGTTTGTATATCAAACTGGAACTAATGGTCCCTTACGGGCCGGGACAAAGTACCTCGGCCTCCTCGGACCGTCTGGTTTGGACCATTAGTCCCGGCCCCAGCCACGGCCGAGACTAGTGGCCCGAACCAAAGCCCCGTTTTCTACTAGTGTAATGTGTCCCTTATCTTTCTTATGAACCCTATTTAACCAATTTCCAAATAGATTTGCAATATTAGCAGGAGGTGGATGTTGAAAGTTATAAAGACAATCCTCTATATTAATTTAGCAAACGGGAAAGATATGGAAAGGTGTTGAATGGTCTCCTTATGATCACAAAAACAACACGTGGTATCCCCCGCTAATTTATTTTAACCAAATTATCCTTTGTAAGGATTTCCTTCCTATGAAAAAACCACATAAAAATTATAATCTTAAGAGGAACTTTTATTTTCCAAATGTATTTCTTTAGGTACACCGTATGACCATTAAGCAAATCCAAATACATAGATCAAACAGTGTAGGAACCTGACGCTGTTAGTTTCCATCTAAAAACGCCTTCATTGTCATCTAAATGAACTGACATTAAACGAGATACAAGATGTAACCACCTTTCCCACAGCCGAGTTTAAAACATTAGCCACCGTGGCGTTTTTATGATGTACTATATTGCAGAGAGTTTGGTATTGTACACTCAGAGGCTTGTCCCCTAACCATATGTCCTTCCAGAATCTAGTGTTTTTCCCCTAGCCAATTTTCATAGACCCCCTCGCAAAGAACTCAGCATTTACATTCATTAAACCCTTCCAGATTGGGGAGTCAGTTGGTTTAGCTAAAACATGAGACAAAGTTTTATTATGTAGATACTTATTATGTAGTAACTCCTGCCAGACTCCTTGTTTATTCATAATTTTGTATAACCACTTGCTAACGAAACCTTTCTTTTTAGCTCCAAAACTTCCACTCCTAACCACCTGTTCTTTTGGTCTGCATACAATATTCCATTTAGTTAATCTGAATTTCTTTTTATGGCCGTCACTTTGCCAAACGAATCTAGATCTAAAAAATCGAATCTCTTTCTTACCCCTTTGGGTATTTCTAGAAAAGAGAGCATGAACCATTGACATACTTTTGAGAACCGAATTAATTAGAACAAGTTGATCACCATAAGAGAACAACTTTCCAATCCAACAACTGAGCTTCTTTTCAAAACAGTCCTCTACTGGTTTCCACTCTCCATTTTTTAACTTATGATGGTGGATTGGTATCCGAATACACCAAAAAGAAAGATACCCTATGTCACACCGAAAAAGGATCTTGTAGTACTTTTGAGACTCCTTTGCCTTGCCAAAGCAGAAAATTTCACTCTTGTGAAAATTAATTTTAAAACCCAACAACTGTTCAAAAATGCAAATCACAAGCTTCATGTTAAGAGCCTTTTCAAAATCATGCTCCATAAAAAGAATAGTATCATTGGCATACTATAAGATTGAAATACCCCCATCGACTAAATGTAGTGTGAGTCCACTCACTTGACCATCTTCTTGTGCTCTTGCAATTAGAAGTACCAATAGATCCGCTACTAGATTGAAGAGAATGGGTGATAAGGGATCCCTTGTCTTAAAACTTTTTTGTTTGAAAATAACAACCTATGTCATCATTAACCCTAATACCCACACTCCCTTTCTCAATAACATCATTTAGGATCAAAACCTTTAATTAACAAAGTTTGTTGTAAAAAGAACGAATTCACTTTATCATATGCATTCTCAAAATCAATTTTAAAGGGAATGCCATCCATTTTCTTCCTATGAAGTTCATGTATGGTCTGATGAAGAATTACTACCCCCTCTAGAATGTACCAAAGTTTAGGTAAAATAAAGGTAGGTCTCCTCTCTAGAAACTAGCAAACATGGCCATTAGATCATCCTTAATGATAGCCCAATTTTTTTGATAGAACTCGGCAGGAAATCCATCTGGACACGACACTTTATTATTTTCCATTTGCATAACTGCTTCATAAATTTATTTTTCATTAAAATATGCGATTAAAATTGCATATTCAGCCGGTTGATAACCTGAGTGACATACTCATCCATCAGACACAAATTTTCAGTAGGTGGTCGTAATATTCATAGAGATATGTCTTTTAGTTCTGTTGACCCATGATTGTCTGTTCCTCTTGTTCTAGCTCAAAAAACTTCTTTCACCGGTGCTTCCCATTTCCTATCAAGTGAAAATATTTACACTACAAAAACCCTTCTATACCCGGCAAAATTTTTGGGCAGCATAAGTGAAAAGAACAGGCAAAAGTTGGTTACACGGCAGATGGGCTGTTGCGGTACCATTTTTTGTGGCGTCCACTTTTACGCCGTGGCACACTAGGTACCGGCATATTGGAGTGACGTGGTATATTGGAAGTAATAACGGCAGTCGCGATTGCCGCGCCATAGAAATAGAGGCATTTAATTGTATGTTGTGTTTGTTTCGAGACGATCACGCGGATCTAACTGCTCAAGCCTATCTCTCTGACATATGTGCCCCACCACGAGCTGTTATCTCCTTATCAACCACCGTCCACTACCACTCACACGCGTACCAACCTAATCATCATTGTAGGTGCACCGTATCAGTTGATTCGTCTAGCGGGGCAGCGGCTGTAGCGGCGGCGCGAGCACTGGTGCGAGAACACGATGATGCGTGACGGCGATAATAAGGTTAAGCGCGGCGGTGGCATTGTACTTTATCCTCCATTTGTTGGTTCTATTCATCCATAACTATTATTTTTGGATTATTCGATCGATCTCGGTTAGGAACAATTGGTGATGTTCTTCGTAGGCTAGCAAAGTACCTAAGTGGATCCATAACGAGCACTGGAATGGCACAGATGAGATGTGGTGGCAGTGCGACTACGGGTTGTTTCCGTGTCTACTCGTGGCATATGAGGGCATGGACACCGGCCACAAGTTCATGGGTTGCCACTATAAATCACCTAAGTGCCACATGGTGGACTAGATTGATGAATCGCACTCGCCGAAGCTTTCTCATGTGTTGCTGGCAATGTGCAAGCTTACCGAGCCCATGAAATTGAAGGTGTCCGATCAAGAGTTTCAGCAGAATTTGGAAGAAGGAAAACAGGAAGGGTGAGATAAGGTAAACGTGATTAAGTCGTCGTGTTTGGCTTTAGTCGATGTGCTGGCGCTAGTTCAAGAGAATCTAGAGGAACTGGCTAAAGATGTTTGATGTGATTTCTGTTGTGAAGTGTTCCTATTTTGTTCACCATTTTGATTGTACCGAATAATTAAGGTATTTAAGATTTGTGAAGTGTTTCCTATTTTGTTCGTCATTTTGTACACCGAATAAATGCAAAGAAGTTATTTTTACTGTTTTCTACATTTTGTAGACCGTATAATTAATTAAGGACGCAATTAAAGATTTTTGAAGTGTAGGTAAGATTTGTGAAGTCTGAAATCTTGCTGTGTTTTCTGTTTTGTACACCAATAATGGAAATATTTTTTTTTGCTAAATTCTTCCTTTGTGTACCAATTGGCCGCAAGTGAGGCCCATAGAGCCTATAAAACCAACCATATCGACATCCACCAAGCCCGACCTATTTGAGAACCACATCCTATTCCTCCACACTGTCGCACTCCACTACTAACCCTAGATCTCAGCCTCTCCCTCTTTGCCCTCCGAACACTTCATCTCGTCTGGTTTCCCTCTTTCCACTCCGACCCCTAGATCTCATCAGGGCTTTCCGTTTATGTCCACTCCGAACACAGATGTGCTCAAGCGGTCCACAGTCAGTCAAGTTGCTCGATCTGCTCAACTCTCAGTAAAGTCCTTCACCGGTCATGTTCATGTTGGTTATCCCTTCTTCAAAGTGTGTTTCGCTGATTTCTTCATTCCCTTTTGCTAATCTATTATTCGTTTCTATTTCAGATCCATGACTAGGAGGCTGGTCAGAACAGACTCACCAAGCCTGGCGCTCTGATTGTTAGCGAAGTCATTATCACCTATCGCAATGATAATGGCGGCCAGATTGTCGGCGAGGTCAGCAGTGCATGGCTCGAAGATGATGGTGGTCAGAACTGCGTCGTGGTGACGGACGTGCGCCTCGTCAAGGAATCCATGAAAGCATGGTTGTTGTATAATCCTCCATCCATCCCAAAATAAGGGATGTAGGGGATTAGATCTATAGGAAAAGAGATTGTAAAACCTCATAATTAAATGTTGTATTTTAAATAATGTAATACTATTTATCAAAGAATTTGATACCATAATATGATAAGCATCCGATTCGAATCAAGACGCATCCAGATGATTTCGTTTGTACTAATTGATTTTGTTTGTACTAATTGTAATTAACAGTAGTGCCGCTGAAAAGTGTACCAAGAACGGCGAAGCAGTTTCACTATTTCTCGGCAAGTATTGGTCCCGTCGTGTTTCTTGTACCGAGGCGCATCCTCTCCCCTGCCGTGGAAGCGCTAGATTGTAAGATCACGTTGTGTCACGCCGAAAAATCTGCCGTTGTTTCAGAATCCCCGACACAGTTATCCCTGGAGGGTTTTTTGCCACGCCAGCGCGACAACTAAGGCTATGTCGCAGGTCTACGCCATAGCATTCTCCATACGAGGGCTGACCAATTTACTTTTTTGGTGGTTTAGGTTTGTTTAGATCATAACTACATGGAAAACCAAGGCTAGGCCCAAGGTTCCACTGGTTTGCCTCCGTTTGACCCACAGCAGGAGTTTCTTCCTACAGATCTAGCACACTTCTCTAAGTGTTACCGCATGCACCGTAGAAGGTCACACCCGGGAGCTAGATTTTCCATCTAGGAGCAATCCAACACCCTTGTACATGTATGACAGAGACAAATGCATGTTCTCGTGGCATCCCGGCGCTCAGGCGATCCTTCTCCGATGAAACCCTAATCCGGGTGCCCCGCAGGTCTACCCCCATAGCATTCTCCATACGAGGGCTGACCAATGTACTTTTAAAGTGGTTTAGGTTTGTTTAGGTCATAAATACATGGAAAACCAAGGCTAGGCCCAATGTTCCATCAGTTTGCCTCCGTTTGACCCACATCTCGTCCCAAGAAACCAAGGCTCAGCCCTAAGAAAACCAAGGCTCGACCCAAGTATATCTGCTAGTTTAGGTTTGTTTAGGTTAAATACCCCCGCCTAATCTCTCATTCCACTCAGCTCGCCGCTGCCACTCTCCTCCTACCCGTGCCTCCTCCTCCTCCTCCGCCCGCCTCCTCCTTCTCCTCCCTCCTCCTCCTCCTCCTGCCCAAAGCCGCCGCCGCCCCCCGCCGCCACCACCGCCCGCCGAAGCCGCTGCCACCTAGATCCCCTTGCCTGCCAGAAGCCGCCGCCGGTAGGTAATCTCCAAGCCACTCTTTTTATGTACTGCAAATTTGATTTTATTTCGATTTGTTGATATCAATTTGGAGCAACCGCGGACTTAGGAATTTCTTATTTCGATCAAATGCATAGTTTAGGATTCCCAATCCGCATCCTTATTGTCAACTGGTTGCAACGACGGAGAACTACTGGGTTTCACCGGGCATGTCCAAGACTAGGCTTCACTGGGCTAGCATTGGGAGGTGCTACCTTCCGGGGCGCGTAGCTTAGTGAGGAATCCGGGTCCCGTCATCGACCCGGAGCTTCTTTGGTGGCAGTCGAGTGGTCACTATCGGTGCAAAGGGAGCCGACCCCCGAGGAGGTGGTACAGAATCGTGTCAGGGAGGTGGACGAGCACGTCCGTCGCTATATGGATGTGTTGGAGGTCAGGGTCTCCAATACCTGCCAGATTCTTTAGGGATCTCAGCCGAGCTATGCTCGTGTGATGGTTTCTTTTCTTTGGGTGTTCACCGCTCGCCGATCAGTACCCCGAAGTCGGCGTCCAGTTTGATTGAGCGAGATGTATTAGTGATATTATCGAGATGTATTAGTCAAGAACTTGAATAAGCTAACTAATATCTTAATTGTGGATGCTAAATATGATTCTAATATATCTTATTGTGCTGCTGGTATGATGCTATTGCTTCTGGATGTTTTAGATAAAAGATAAAGTAATTACCTGTAGTGTGCACCCTCAACGCGTGTTCGCGTCGTTATTCTATGCGGGTGGCGGGATACCAAAGATTCGCGTGGTTATTTTACAATCACCAAGTTATTTATAAATTACATCTACATTAAAATTGTGGAAATAAATAAATCAACTATATGAATTTTATACTTTGAAAAAAAAGGAAAGTAAACCACTTAGGCTGATGGCCATGCCGTCGGCGTATAAGTGGCACCCTAGCTAGGCCAACGGCCTAGACGTTAGCATACCTACGCGTCTAACATCGTGGACCACATCCGTCAGTTGGGCCGTTAACTAGGGCCACATGGCCTCCTACGCCGACGGCGCGGCATAGGGTGATGGTTACAATCAGCAGCTTGTACATATACGCTGACGGGATGTGTACGCCGCCGACAGCCGTGGGGAATGGGAATTTTACGCCGACGGCTGCGTGGCCTGGCTGACGAGTCTGGTAACCACTACATGAAACGCCCAAGGCGCCGACAGCCATATGCTACGTCGACAGCCAAA
Organism: Avena eriantha; assembly: GCA_910589775.1. Taxonomy (NCBI): domain Eukaryota; kingdom Viridiplantae; phylum Streptophyta; class Magnoliopsida; order Poales; family Poaceae; genus Avena; species Avena eriantha. The sequence continues at coordinate 441,023,465 of OU342740.1, read as the reverse complement.
CGTCGGAGATGTCGGTGTAGCGGCACGAGACGAGCCGGCCAACAAACGGGTCGTCGGCCCAGAAAAGCCTTCAGTGTAGGCTCAGGCGGGCCGTCGGTGCAATCGAGCTGTCGGCATAGCCTATAGTGGGCCCAAGTGCCCAACCCGTGATGGCGCGGCAACGGCATCTGGTCTATGTCGACGGCTTGGCCGTCGGCATAGCTACTTTCTATTTTCCCACAATAAACCTAGAAAAATCATAACTAAATCATTATATATGAGAAAAATATATATAATATATCAAAATTTGCAGAAAAATATTACATATTTTGTTGAATAAAATAATCTTTCAAGAAAGCTAGAGGGCTAGACCGGCGGTGCCCTCAGATTAGGGTTTCGCCTGAGAAGGACCGTCTGACGTCCGGAATGACACGAGAACACGTGTGTGGCCCTAGCATACATGCACAAGTGTGGTGGAATGCTCCTATGTGGAAAACCTGGCTCCCGAATATGACCGTCTACGGTGCATGCGATAACACTTAGAGAGGTGTGTTAGACCTGCATGAGGAAACTCCCGCTGCGGTTCAAACGGAGTGAAATCGGTGGAAACTTGGTCCTAACCTTAAGCGTTGAGGGCGCACACTACATGTAATTACTTTATTGGCAACATCCAGAAGCAATAACATCATACCAGTAGCACAATAAGATATATTAGAATCATATTCAGCATCCACAATCAAGAAATTAGTTATCTTATTCAAGTTCTCGACATAGTTCTACTACAAATTCGATAATATCACTAATACATCTCGCTCAATCAAACTGGACGCCGACTTCCGAGTACTAAACCGTGGGCGGTGAAATACCAAAGATAAGGAACCATCACCCGAGCTATAGATCACTGAAGAACCTACCAGGTATTGGAGAACCTGACCTCCAACGCAGCCATATAGCGACGAATGTGTTCGTCCTCCTCTCTGATACGATTCTGTACCACCTCCTCGGGGGCCAGCTCCCTCTGCACCAACAGTGGACCACTCGACCGCCACCAAAGAAGCTCTGGGTCAACGACGGACCCGAATTCCTCAACAAGCTACGGATCCCGAAAGGTAGCACCTCCCAGTGCCAGCCCGACGGAGCCCAGTCTTCGACATGCCCGATGGAGCCTAGCAGTCCTCCGTCGTTGCCACGGAGTTGACGACGAGAGTGCTGGTTGGGCATCCTAAAGTATTCATTTGATCAAAATAACAAATTCCTTAGTGTGCAGTTGCTCCAAATTGATGTCAACAAATCGAAATAAAATCAAATTTGCAGTACCAAAAAGAGGGGCTCGGAGATTACCTGTAGGCGGCAACGGCGGGTGGCTTCGGGTGAGGGGATCCGGTTGGCAGCAGCTTCAGGCGGGCGGTGGCGGCGGCGGCTTTGGGCAGGAGGAGGAGGAGCTGGGCGGGAGGAGGAGGAGGCGTGGGTGGGAGGAGAGTAGCGGCGGCGAGCGGAGTGGAATGAGAGAGGAGGCGGGGGTATTTAACCTGAACAACCCTAAACCACCAGATATACTTGGGCCGAGCCTTGGTTTTCTTGGGCTGAGCCTTGGTTTCTTAGGCCGAGCTATGGTTCAATCGGAGTGAAACCGGTGGAACCTTGGCCTAGCCTTGGTTTTCCATGTAGTTATGACCTAAGCAAACCTAAACCACCAGAAAAGTAAATTGGCCAGCCTTCGTACGGAGAATGCTACGGGCGTAGACCTGTGGGGCCCTCGAATTAGGGTTTCACCGGAAAAGGACCACTCGAGCGCCGGGAAACCACGAGAACATGCATGTGGCCTTAGCATACATGCAAAAGCGTAGACCTAAGTCGTTGGCTTGTTGGCCTATGCCGATGGGTAATAGCCGTCGGCGTAGTGAGCGTTTCCTGTAGTGAACCTGCGCCGACGGGCCCGACCTTTTACCATCGGTGTATACAGTGGCTGTCGGCATATCTTGTTATTCCCGTAGTGACTGTTTACCACAAAGTCATTTGCTCACGACCAGTAGATTTAGAGGACCAAGCGGTTATATAGTAGTAAGTACCTTGCGCATGCCATCTAAATTTAGCAGATGCATGCAAGCAACAGCACAAAAAGCTTCTGCAGGTATATCCCGTCAGATGAAAAGCCTTTGTCGTTTCAAAGCTCTTCAGATACTAGCAACAAAAAATAATACTGTAGAAGAATGGGCAATCTAAGACAACAATACAAGTATGAAGTATACAACATATAATTTGGGTGTCCTCCGCGCACCACCGTTTTCAAGGCCATGCCATGCAATACTATATTCTCAAATCCGCCGGATGTCCACATGATCCGGGTGCACGTTCGTATCCGTCCGATTTTTATAACTGCATAGCATATCTTTAAAAAGGATTCGGATTTCGAGTCAAAATTATCCTACCATTTACACCTCTAATTCCAACACCACCGATGCCATATTCTAAACAGAACAGCCCCACCGCACTTTATCACCACATAGCAAACAAAAATGGATAAGACTAACGCGCGGCACCACGCCAGAGCCATCCCTGCGCGGCGGCTGACGTCAATTACGCGGCATGTCTCCTAAACTCGCCCGTACCAGTTCGTTATCATCAAAGTGTAAATATTTGTTGAGACAGGCCCACCACATGCATCCAGCCCAAGAAAAAGGATAGTAGGAAAGACTAGCTCGGCAGTTTGTACCATGCAGCCACATGGTTCCATACTGTTTTGCCTCGTAACCACTGTCTTGCTGCACAAAAATCAATTACTCGAGTACTACTACTATACTAACGCGAGTAAATTTACCGCATACTGACGTACATGTCTCCATGTACCATGCAGATCACAAATGTCTGTAGTAATTACCTGATTAATTAGAGCCTAGCTGTCATTAATACTAACCATCAGATTAATTACTAGCTCTAGTTGCCTAATTCGATTGAACTAATTACGAGATTAATTAGGCACAACTGCTAGATTACTATTTGCGAGATTGGTTAGGCCTTATTTTTCGTGTTACTAATTGCCACATAATTAATTGTGACTTGACAGATTAATTACTCCTAATTCCCAGGTTTAACTGTGGCTTAATCATGACCTCTTTTTGCAATAGTACTGATTAACAGATTAAGTAAACTAATTGCTCGATTAAGTAAGCTTAATTGCCAGATCAAAATCGCCCCAATTGCCAGGTTAATTAGATCTGGCCACGACGGCCGGCAAGGTAGAGGCCGAAGCTTCAGGCGGGCCGCCGTGGGGCTCCTCCTCCATCATCACGTCGAACCCATCCGACGCCAAGCCGTGCTCCGTCGTCCTGATGAAATCCTAGTCGCTAAGCCCTTCTTAGCGCGCGCCTCCCCGCTCCATGCTCCGCGCGACGGCGGCCTCCGCCGGGTGCTGCGTGCCCGCGCGGCGGCGTCCCCCGCTGGGTGTTGTGTGCCCACGGGGCGGCGGCCTCCCTCGGGGCGGCGTGCTCGGTGGCGGTGGACTCCCTTCCTGCTCCACGACAGCCTCCCCTGTTGATCTGCGCTCCATGGCGACCGCGGTCTGTTGGCCCTGCTTCTGTGGTTGTTTGACAGAGAGAGAACAAATGTGTGGTGTAGCGTTTGTGAGGGGATAAGGAGGAGAGCGGTTGTTGGTTGGGGCACGATGCAATTTTTCCGAATCGCTGCGCGTTGTACGGGATAGCTCGTGGTGCGGCGCCTCTGTTTAGATTTTCTAGGACTAACGCGCAGCGCCGCGTCAGAGCTATCCCTGCGCGGCGGCTGATGTCAATTAGGCCGCATGTCTCCTAAACTCGCCCGTGCTATCATCAAACTGTAAATATTTGTTGAGACAGGCCCACCACATGCATCCAGCCCAAGAAAAATGGTAATAGGAAAGACTAGCTCGACAGTTTGTACCATGCAGCCACATGGTTCCACACTGTTTTGACTCGTAACCACTGTCCTGTCTTGCTGCATAAAAATCAATTACTCGTGTTTTACTAGTATACTAACGCGAGTAAATTTACCGCATACTGACGTACATGTCTCCATGTACCACGTAGATCACAAATGTCTGTAGTAATTACCTGATTAATTAGAGCCTAGCTGTCATTAATACTAACCATCAGATTAATTACTAGCTCTAGTTGCCTGATTCGATTGTACTAATTACGAGATTAATTGGGCACAACTGGCAGATTACTATTTGCGAGATTGGTTAGGCCTTATTTTTCGTGTTACTAATTGCCACATAATTAATTGTGACTTGACAAATTAATTACTCCTAATTGCCAGGTTTAACCGTGGCTTAATCAGGACCTCTTTTTGCAATAGTACTGATTAACAGATTAAGTAAGCTAATTGTCCGATTAAGTAAGCTTAATTGCCAGATCAAAATCGCCCCAATTGCTAGATTAATTAGATCTGGCCACGGGCAAGGTACAGGCCGAAGCTTCAGACGAGCCGCCATGTGGCTCCTCCTTCATCATCACGTGGAACCCATCGACGCCAAGCCGTGCTCCGCCGTCCCGATGAACTCCTAGTCGCTAAGCCTTTCTTAGCACGCGCCTCCCTGCTCCATGCTCCGCACGACGGTGGCCTCCGCCGGGTGCTGCGTGCCCGTGCGGCGGCGTCCTCCGCTGGGTGCTGTGTGCCCACGGGGCGGCGGCCTCCCCGGCGGCCTCCGAATCGCTGCGCGCCGCACGGGATAGCTCGTGGTGCGGCGCCTCTGTTTAGATTTTCCCAACAAAAATAGAAAAAGACCCAAATTAACCAAAAAGTGCCTTCTTCTACGTGAAAACGCACGAGAGAAAAAGCTCAGAACTCACTCTAATGGCGCTGCCGCACGAGCTTCTCTCGGCACATGCCATACCTGGATGGGGCCCCTTTCTTTCGGGGGCCCGGGGCGGCCGCCTCTCCTGACCCCCCTCAGGGCCGGGCCAGGCTCCGCGCACCACCGTTTTCAAGGCCGTGCCATATCTGAAATAATACTCCCAATGATGCATCAGCTTAGGCCTGAAATTTAAACATAAAAAAATTATTCACCAAGTCACCATACTAGTTCCTCGCTGCGACCAAGAAGAGCCATCTAGAATGGAACTGTGAGAAGTGTCGCAACTCAGCAGCGGGGAGTCCAAAAAAAATGTCAAGGACATCTCCAAGGGCAGCGATCTTAAGAAAACCACGGCTATCATATCGTCATACATGAGGGTCACCAAATAATAAGCCGGTCGATCAATTGCCATCATCCATGATCTTCTCATGGTTGTTGCCCTTGGAGGTGTCATCGACTTTCTTCGTGGAGTCCCCGATGTGACACTGACACCCCTCGCAGTTCCACTCCAGTGGTTCTTCTAGGCGCCAGCAGCAAGAAAATCGACACTGAGAAGCAGGACGGCGGGAAAAGAAAATGGTGGCGGCGGCGGCGCCACGGTGGAAAGCAAGATTTTCTTAATGGTGCTGACAAGTTGTTGTTCCATTGGTATATAAGCCCGGCGCCAGACACTTCAACCGGAACTAAAGATGGAGCTTTAGTCCCGGTTGGTGTCTTCAACCGGGACTAATGTGATTCATATATCTTCTTCCCTGCCTGACCGAGTCACACTTCATTTTCAATCTGCTTCTCCTCTGTTTTCTGCATTGAGCTCAAGTTCATCCCCATTTTTTCATAAGATTTGTCAAGATTTAGCCACACCCATCTATCCAAGGGTTCTAAAAGGTACGCAACTTCATCCTTTCATCTTTTATTGCTAGTTTAGCTCATTTTATGCTCTGAAAGTAGTGGGGACTTGTGCGTTTTGTTTGGGAGTAATTTTTGCAATAATAACATTTGGTCACTATTTTACTTTCACTAGTGAAAAACGGGCCTCCAGTCCCGGCCCGTAAGGGGCTTTAGTCCCAGTCCTGGTAACCGGGACTGGAGGGGCGGGACTAAAGGCCCACCCATTAGTCCCGGCCCTCTTACCAGCCGGGACCAATGGGCATCCACGTGGCTGTCTCTGCGGGCGCTGGGTGCCCCCCCCATTAGTCCCGGTTCGTATTACGAACCGAGACAAATGGTTCTCTACCGCGGCAGAGAATTTAATTTGTATTCTTTTTTTCATTTCAAAATAGTTTTCTACGCTACCACATACCGTACATGTTCGCGCATACATAAGATAACTTCTCTTATGGGTTTTTGGTTTAGGGTTTAGGGTTTAGGGTTTTTAGTTTAGGGTTTAGGGTTTAGGGTTTTTAGTTTAGTGTTTAGGGTTTAGGGTTCCCTCCTCTGACTTAGGGTTTAGGGTTCCCTCCTCTAACTTAGGGTTTAGGGTTTAGACTCATATCTGCCGCCTCTCTCCACTCTATCCCATGGCTTCCACCATACCTCTAACCCAGGGAGGCGGAGATGGAGTCTTTCACGGGCTAGTAGGAAAATATTTTCCGAGGCGGAACTTCCGAAGATTCCATAGGGCGTGTGCACCAAGGGCATCTTCGAGAAGTTCTGCCACAGGAGATTTCCCAACCCTTTCCTCCATCCATGGGGATGAAACTCTCCATCCATGTTGGCTTAGTCGTTGCCATAGCACATCTAGACTCATATATGCCGCCTCTCTCCACTCTATCCCATGGATTCCACCATACCTCTAACCCGAGGGAGACGGAGATGGAGTCTTTCACGGGCTAGCAGGAAAATATTTTCTGAGGCGGAACTTCCGAAGATGCCATAGGGCGTGTGCACCAAGGGCATCTTCGAGAAGTTCCGCCACGGGAGATTTCCCAACCCTTTCCTCCATCCATGGGGATGAAACTCTCCATCCATGTTGGCTTGTTGAGTTGCTTGCCATGGCGTATCGATGCTCCTTTTATAGGCATGGCGCCGCTTCTACTTTGTCTTCTTTCTCCGACAGGGCATCGTGCGCTACATGCTTTATCTCATCGAGCAGTGCGTCCACCCACGCGTCCTTATCCTACCGACAGCTTTAGTCCCGGTTTGAGCCCCCACCCGGTACTAAAGGTTACCCACGCGTCCTTATCCCACCGACAGTTTTGTTAGATGACACAAAAAGCACCTTTAGTCCCGGTTGCACCCACTAGCCGGTACTAAAGGTTAGCCACCCCCCAGATAAGGCCCCCCATCTTTTGTCCTGGTTTGAGCCCCCACCCGGGATGAAAGTTTCTCGCGCCACTGCGTTCCCGCGCTTTCCACCGGTTCCCACCTCTGTCTTCCCGCCATTTTTTCAGTATATATATGTACGCTTGGCCTCCATTTACATATCACATCTAGACTCATCATTCTCTTCCCATGGCTTCCATCGTATCTCTAACCACCCGGGAGGCGGAGGCGCTTTGCGCCTCGAACTACCCCTGCCCACCGGGCTACCGCGTCCCCACCGGCTGGATGCTGAGCGCCAGAGGCGTGCCGGTCCCTCCTGTCCCTCTAGGTGTGGAGAGCCGGATGGCCATCACGAACCACTACTACCTCGAGCTCACGCCAGAGCAGCGGAGGAATCCCAACTGGCATCCCGACTATTTCCCGACTTGGGAAGCCTTCTTCATCAATCGGCGTGAGAGGGCGCTCGCCAGGCACGAGGAGGACGGTCCACCTCCTTCGAACTTCAACGAGGCCGGCCGTCGGCTGTGGTGGCGCTGCCGGACTCTCTAGAGTGTCATGGCCTACAACACGACCGGCAATAACCCTCGCCTGCGGTACCCTCAAATCCAGCCCACGCGTGCCCAACCTTCAAGGTTTGACTATGGCGACCACGGCGACGACAACGACGACGGCGCCGGTGATTACGATGACTACAGTGGCGCGTATTACAGGGCTAGGCAGGAGCATGACTGAATCACTCCAACCATTAGGCATGTTTCTTAATTTTCAGTTGTGATATGTATCCTTAGTGTTTGTGGGTTCCTTCTCTTGTGATGGTTCCTTATCTTTGTGTGATCACCTACCACGGCTCAGAACGTCTACTTTGATTGAGCAAGATGTATTACATGAAAGGGGACCTTTATGTCTCAAATAAAAGGTTTAATACATTACATAGATTTATGTCTCAAATAAAAGGTTTAATTACATAGATTTATGTCTCAAATAAAGGGTTTAATACATTATTACACATCACCAACATCTAGTGTTGTGGTTTTCTTCTGCACCGTAGCCATGGAGAATCTTCATCATTTAACAGGATGCTTGGGTCAGTTTTCACTTTGAAGGATAGAATTTCATGAAACTTATTGTAATCTTCTGACATGTCTGTCTTATCATCCACTCCCACGATGTTTCTTTTCCCTGAAAGAACTATGTGGCGCTTTGGCTCATCGTATTCTGTACTCTTTTGCTTATCTTTCCTTTTTCTCAGTTTGGTAGACATGTCCTTCACATAGAAAACCTGAGCCACATCGTTGGCTAGGACGAATGGTTCATCCATGTACGCAAGATTGTTGAGATCCACTGTTGTCATGCCGTACTTTTCGTCTACATGTACCCCGCCTCCTGTCAGCTTGACCCATTTGCACCGAAACAAAGGGACCTCAAAAGTAGGTCCATAGTCAAGTTCCCATATCTCCTCTATGTACCCATAATATGTGTCAATCTGCCCATTGTCATCTGTTGCATCAAAGCGGACACCACTGTTTTGGTTGGTGCTCTTTTCATCTTGGGCGATCGTGTAAAATGTATTCTCATTTATCTCGTACCCTTGGAAAGTACATATAGTCGAAGATGGTAACCTGGCCAACGAGTACAACTCATCTCCAACAGTGGTGTTATTCATGAGATGTGTCTGCAACCAATTGCCAAAATTCTTCTCGTGTTCCCCTTTAATCAAGGTTTCAGGCTTCCCCAGGTTTTCGGAGCGTAGAATATTCTTGTGTTTCTCGATATACGGAGCCACCACGGTGGAATTGTGTAGAACTATGTAGTGTGCTTGAGTGAAAGAATGCCCGTCCCTACATACCATTGATTTCCTTCCTAGTGTGCCTTTTCCAGTCATCCTCCCCTCATACCGAGATTCAGGAACACCAATCGGCTTAAGGTCAGGAAGAAAGTCAACACAAAACTCAATGACCTCCTCTGTTCCATAGCCCTTGGAGATGCTTCCTTCTGGCCTAGCACGGTTATGAACATATTTCTTTAAGACTCCCATGAACCTCTCGAAGGGGAACATATTGTGTAGAAACACAGGACCGAGAATTCTAATCTCTTCGACTAGGTGAACTAGGAGGTGCGTCATAATATTGAAGAAGGATGGTGGGAACAACAACTCGAAGCTGACCAGACATTGGACCACATCAATCTGTAACCCTGATAGACTTTCTCGATCGATTACCTTCTGAGAAATTGCATTGAGGAATGCACATACCTTCACAATGGCTAGTCGAACATTTTCTGGTAGAATTCCCCTCAATGCAACCGGAAGCAATTGCGTCATAAGCACATGGCAGTCATGGGACTTTAGGTTTTGAAATTTTTTCTCTTTCATATTTACTATTCCCTTTATACTCGACGAGAAGCCAGACGGGACCTTGATACTGAAAAGGACTTCAAAAAAGATTTCCTTCTCTTCTTTGGTAAGAGCGTAGCTGGCAAGCCCTTGAAACTGCCCTGGATGCTTGCCGTCTCGTCCTTTATGATGTTGCTGGTCCTCCCGTGCTGCCGGGGTATCTTTTGACTTCCCATACAAGCCCAGGAAGCCTAGAATATTCACACAAAGATTCTTCATCTGGTGCATCAAGTCGATTGCAGAGCGGACCTCATGCACTTTCCAATAGGGTAGCTCCGAAAATATAGATTTCTTCTTCCACATGGGTGCGTGTCCGGTAATGGGGTCCTTCAGAACAGGTTGTCCTCCAGGACCCTTTCCAAAGATTACATCCAAATCCTTGACCATACCAAATACATCAGCACCACTACGGGGGACAGGCTTCGTCCGGGTTTCTGTCTTGCCATTGAAATGCTTGCCTTTCTTCTTTAAGGGATGATGGGTTTCTGTCTTGCCATTGAAATGCTTGCCTTTCTTCTTTAAGGGATGACTGGGCGGAATAAAACGATGATTGTACGGGTACACATTCATCAACTAATGGCCTTAGGTATACATCAATGTCGTTGCCGGGTTGCTTGGAGCCTTGGATGAGCACTGGCATCATAATGAACTTCCGCTTCATGCACAACCAAGGAGGAAGGTTGTAGATACATAGAGTCACGGGCCAGGTGCTGTGACTGCAGTTCTGCTCCCCAAAAGGATTCATGCCATTGGTACTTAGACCAAACCATAAGTTCCTTGCGTCACCAGCAAAGTCCGGGAAGTCTCTCTCGATTTTTCTCCACTGCCGACCATCAACAGGGTGCCTCAACATCCCGTCTTTCTTACGGTCTTCCATGTGCCATCGCAACAACTTGGCATGCTTTTTATTTCTGAACAAACGTTTCAACCGTGGTATTATAGGAGCATACCACATCACCTTGGCAGGAACCCTCTTCCTGGGTTGCTCGCGCTCAACATCACCAGGGTCATCTTTTCTGATCTTATACCGCAATGCAGTGCATACCGTGCATTTATCCATATTCTCGTACTTCTCACCACGGTAGAGGATGCAGTCATTAGGGCATGCATGTATCTTCTGCACGTCTAATCCTAGAGGGCAGACAAGGTTCTTTGCTTCGTACGTACTGGAGGGAAATTGGTTATTTCTTCGAAGCAGCTTCTTCATTATTACCAGCAACTTTTCAAATCCCGAGTCAGTCATACCGGTCTCTGCCTTCCACTTCAACAATTCCAGTGTGCTGCCCAGGTTCTTCTGGCCATCTTCACAAGTTGGATACAACAATGTGTTGTGGTCCTGTAACATCTGCTCGAACTGCAACCTCTCCTTTTCTGTGTCGTAGTCTTGCCTTGCATCACTAATGACCCAACCAAAATCATCAACGAGCTCATCTGGTTCCCGTTCTTCACCCCCTTCTTTTTCATTATCTTCCACTGCGGTATCATCGTATTTAGGGAACATAGATCGGTAGTTGTCATCATCGTTCTCTTCTTCATCGCCGTCTTCCATCATAACCCCTCTTTCTCCGTGCTTGGTCCAAACATTATAGCCGAACATGAAACCGGTCCGAAGCAGGTGGCTCTGAATGACTCTTGAGGAAGTGTGAGCCTGCTCATTCCAACATTCAACACATGGACAACACATAAAACCATCCCGCCGCTTGTTCGCCTCGGCCACAAGGCGAAAAGAATGCACGCCTTCTCTGTAAGCGTCAGAGCGTCGGTCACCGTACATCCATGGGTGGCTCATCTGCATCATACAACCATGCATATATATCAAACGCAATCACGATGCTTAAATTAGTACCGTGCAGTCAAAACGAGAAAATAGTTGCTAACCTTTTAGGACACTTCAAAACAAAGAGGAGAAACCTTAAGTGTCGCGCTGGCACCTCATATCATATTTTGTCTTGTGTGAACTCAAGTGGCATCACTCTAATAGGAATTTCACCAAACACCTCTAGTGCATATGAAGAAAAAAAGTTAGCACAAAGTTATACCCACCTCTCACATAGGAAAAAAACAGGAGAGAGTGGAGGGTTGGGTGCATATATATAGGGCCAGGCCATTAGTCCCGGTTTGAGATACAAACCGGGACTAAAGGTTCTGCCAGGAGCACGCGCGCCGGCCCAGACCCATATGTTCTGGTTTGTATCTCAAACCGGGACTAATGGTTCCTTATGGACCGGGACATAGTGCCTCGGCCTCCTCGGGCCGTATGGTTCGGACCATTAGTCCCGGCCCCAGCCACGGCCGGGACTAATGGCCCGAACCAAAGGCCCATTTTCTACTAGTGTTTGGTTTTAATGTGATGAACTTGTATTAATTAGGTCACTTCTCTATTTATGATTTTGTGTAATGGTTTTTGGTATACTTAATTATATAATGCAGATTTGGCCACACTACTTCCCGAGCTCGAGTTCATCCCCTTTTTCACATGATTTATCAAGATTTGGTGGCGCCCCATCTATCCAAGTGTTCTAAAAGATTAGCAACTCTATCCTTTCATCTGTAATTGCTAGTTTAGCTCATTTGATGCTCTCAAAGTATCGAGATTTGTAACCACTTTATCTTTAAATTTTGGATGGATATAAACAAAATAACATCATCATTATGCATATACATGTACCATAGTAAACAATAATAATCACAAAATTGTAACAAAAATAAGTTTAATTAAAAAGCTTCATAGGAAGATACACTAGCTCAATACATCTTCGAGAAGCTCCTCGAGATCAATATATGGGAGTGCCTCTATGGCGAGCTCCTCGAAGATGTGTGAGGATGGGATCCTAAGAAATCTTCAAGAAGATCCGTCATAGTGGTGTCCCTGTCGCACCATCTTGCAGTTTATAACTCCTATAGCAAGATCAATACGCCCGAGAGCTAACAAATTTCACGTATATGGGAATGCCTCTATGGCGAGCTTCTCGAAGATGTCTAAGGACGGGATCCTAAAACATGTTCACGAATCTCCTCCATAGTGTTGTCTCTCTCACACCACATCCTGCAGTTTATTACTTCACAAGGATGTATCTTGCCTATTTATATAAGCACCACAACATAGTGTCGACACTCACCCATGACATAGTGCCGCCACCCACCGAATAGTGACGCCACTCACGGCATAGTGTCGACACTCACCCATGACATAGTGTTGCCACCCTTGATTAAATAATTAAATGTAAACGTTCAGTTCCGGTTGGTGTCTCCAACTGAGACTAAAGGTCCATATTTAGTGTCGACACTCACGGTCTAGTGCCGCCACTCATGGCATAGTGACGACACTCATCCATGACATAGTGTCGCCACCCACGATTAAATAAATCCAAACATTTAGTCCCGGTTGGTGTCTCCATCCGGGACTAAAGGTTCATCTTTAATACCGGTTGGAGAACCATACGGGACTAAACGGGCTCGTGCCGGCCCTAGCCTGCCGCAGCCCCTTAAGTCCCGGCTGGTGTCTCCAACCAGTACTAAAGAGCCACCAATCGGGACTAAAGATGGAGTTGAAAGTTTTTAAATCAGTGCATAGTTTTTACAGATGGAGTAGAAATTTTAGACTGATACTAATTTTAGCATCGTGATTGCATTTGATGTACTTATATAATCCAGATGAGCCGACCATGGATGTATGTTGACCAATGCTCTGGCGAGTTCATTAAAGGCATGCGTTCTTTTCTCGTTGTGACCGAGGAAAACAAGCGGAATGGTTTTATGTGTTGTCCATGTGGTGTCTGTCGAAATCAGAAGGAATACCCTTTCTCAAAAGTCCTTCACGGCCACCTGTTTCGGTCTAGTTTCAAGCCCGGCTATAATTGTTGGACCAATCATGGAGAAAGAGGAGTTATGATGGAAGACAACAAAGAAGAGAATGATAACAACTTTCCTATGTTCCCTGAAAGAGGTGGTACTACAATGAAAGATAATGATAAAGAAGAAGCTAAAGAAGAAGAGAATGATAACAATTGTCCTTCTACACCTGGAGCGACCTATCATTGCCGTATGATTCCTGCTGGCTATGCTCGTGTCGGTGTGGATGAAGTTGAACCATTATTTTTTTCACTGCAGCTTGACATTCCTGGAGGTGAAGGGGAGACGACACTGGGAGAAGTCATGAGTGGCTTCATTCTATGAAAAAAGGAAAACATCAAGTTTACAGGCTCGGTGCCAAGGCCACCGGCTCCCCCGAGAACCCGCGGTCTGGAATCTTTCGCCTTGGCCCTCAGTGGGTCCCGTCTCACGAGATAGCATGGCTCCATTGCAACATCGCCGCATGTACTTTTCGACGTCCATCCCATGGCCTAAAAATCGGGACGATGTGTATAGAAGTTTGAGCCAAAACAATCTAGTGCTATTATTTTCTCATGATACTCTACTTATATTGATCTAGTTTGTGAGGGTTCTCTTAGTAGAGGAGTATTAGTGGGATGTGTAGAATCATCTCAACCATAGGATGTGATGCCATATGAGTACTTATCAAACACATTATAAAGTTACATTAATAGTATGCCTTCTTTGAGGTTGTTTGATCCCTCCATGTTTACAAGAGAGTAGACAAGTGAAACTATGAAACTCGGTCCGTTTTTTATCATAAGAAACAACTTATACTTGCATCCACACACCTTTTTATTTTCATCACTCATTGAGTCCCAAAATACAAAAACATTTATCGCACATGCATTTAATTATGTCATATAGTTTGCATTACTACTAGTACTATTACATCACCGTCTTGCATATCATTTAGTTTATCTTTCATATTGCATTTAGTTTATTTTAGTTGTTGCATATTTACTTTATTTATATCATTTGCATATTTTGTTTCAGTTCTAATACGAGACCTTGTGATTGACAACCACTTGGTGGAGTTGGGGACACAAGACTATAACTTTTTGTTTTGAAGGTTTTTAAGAGGAGAGAGAAGTGTATTTTTACTGTTTTTCTGAGAGTTTGATATAAACACTCGACTCACCCTTGTGGTGAAACACCCTTACTACATCATTTTGTGTTTGCAGTCCCAAAGAATAAGTGTAGGTAATTCGATGACATCACTTGCCACGTGTTTCAGCATGTGCCTGTTCGCAATGTCTGCCGGGGACCCTTGGCAGCAGGCTTAGGGCACGGTGCTACTGACAACGATTCCTCGTCGATGCGCTTCTACTCTCGCATGTGTTGCAGCTTCAGGAAGGTGTTTTTAGAATCTGTGACCATATCGTGTTTGTATAGGTATATGGTCATATTGTGTATTTCTTTTGTATGTGTTCGTGTTGTATGAGACTAGGAGTCCCCTTGTAATCCTCCTATATAATGAGCAATACAAGGCACCGCTACGCGTGGTTTCCCCTATCTTACATGGTATCAGACGCAAAACCCTAGCTGGGACGCGTCGCCCTGCTTCCGACGCCACCGCCGTTGCCAATCTCGGTGCCGCCGATCTGCAAAACCACCTACCTCCCCCCTTCTCGTTGCACCACCTCTCTTGGAGCCATCGGCGATGACGCTACACAGGCCGCGCAGGCTGCCAAGGAGAAGGCAGATCGTGAGGCTCGTGAGGCCGTCGATGCCAAGGCCAAGATGGCCCTCGCCACCGCCCCCTTCTCCAGCGCGGGGGCCTTCTCGCTCACCTCCCTGCATGCCCAATCCGTCGGCCTCCACTCCATCAAGGGGCACGTACTAGTCGAGATAGCCCTCAACACCAGCGTTCATCGCCAATGGCGCACCTTCTTTCGCTCTGCCCTTCGCAAGTACGTGCTGCTCGACCACGTCGACGCGCCCGCTCCGATCGACCCAACTCTAGAGTGGTCCTTGTTGGATGCCATGGTGGTCTCGTGGCTCTACGGATCCGTCTCCCTCGGCCTCCTCGATGCCGTCATGACGGCGGGTGAAGATCCTCTTGCCGCCGATCTGTGGACAAACATAAATGTTCTCTTCAACGACCACAAGATCAATCGCCAGCTCCACCTCTCTACCGAGCTCGGCGAGATCAAGATGGGCGAACTTTCCTTGACCGAGTACCTGAAGAAGATCAAGGCCCTCACCGATGGTCTAGCAGATCTCGGAGCACCGAAAGAAGATGCAAAGCTGGTGATGCACTACCTCAACAACCTCTCCGAGAAGTATGAGCACACCCCCGACTTGATCTCCCAAATGCCCGAGATCACCTTCGAGAAGTGTTGTTCTCTCCTCGCGCTCGAAGATATGAATCGCAGAAATCGCCGAGCCCACAACTCTGACATGGCTCTTGTCATTGACGGTACCAACCCTAGCAAAGGCAACAACAACTAGGCCCCTGCTACACTACCAGTCGTTGCTTTGCCAACGTGGTCCATGCCACAACTCCCATGGACCGATGCAATCCAGATGTGGCCCTACGATCGGGCACACAGCTATGTGCCACGTCCTGCTCCCTCGCCACACGCCTTCTACGCGTAGGGGCCCTATAGCGTGCCGCACTCCTCCTATGGATACGGCTACGGCTATGTGCCCCCGCCCCTGCTTACGGCTACGGCGCCGCTCCTTCGTCACCGGCACCGTCATCACCGGCTCTGTCAACCGCCTCGTGAGATCAGTCCGCGCTCATGCACCAGTTCCAGACGATGGGCTTACAAGCACCCACTGAATGGGTAATGGACACTGGCACCTCCTCCCACTTCGCGACCAACCCCGGTATGCTCACCTTCGTGTCTCCTCTACCTCTTCTCCTCGTGTTGTTGTTGTCAGTAACGGCTCCACTCTTCTGATCATCGCTACCGGATATGCATGTTTTCCTATTTCCACCTCTGAGCGTCCCCTTCATCTTCGTAATGTTTTAGTTGCTCCTAACATAGTTAAAAATCTTTTGTCGGTTCGTCAGTTCACCATTGATAATCGTGTTTCCATCAAATTTGACCCTCTTAGTTTTTCTGTGAAGGATCTTCAAACCAGGAACGAGATTCTCAGATGCAATAGCATTGGAGCTCTCTATCATGTCCGCACCTCTTCCACCGGTCACCCACATGCCTTCCTCGTCGTCGATCCCGCTCTATGGCACCGTTTGCTTGGACACCCTAGATGACCCGTCATGGAGTCTTTAGCTCGCTCTTCGGTTATTCCAAGGGATAAGAATAAATCTAGTTTGTGTCCTGCTTGTAAATTAGATCGTCATGTTCGTCTTCCTTTTTATTCTACCAATCGTGTAACACATTCTCCGTTTCAAATTATTCACTGTTGAAATGGATCGTATGGGCACCTAGAGGGGGGGGGTTAATAGGTGCTACTTCAAATTTTAATGCATTTTCAATTTTAGGCTTGACACAAAAGGTAAATTCTCTAGATATACTATTATATAGAATTTCCCTATATGCAAACCTAACTACTAGCGAGTAAAGGCGAGTAAAGTGAGGAACGAGGAAACCGTGGTGAAGCACGCGGAGACACATGATATGTTTTACCGTAGTTCCTTCCTTGTTAAGGGAAGTACATCTGCGTTGGAGGGGTGGGCGGTACTAAGACCACCACGCCACAATAAGCCTCACCCTGTTCTTCGATGGATCCCGCCACCAAAGGCATGATCCACCTTTCCACTATAGGAACCCTTCGAGGCGGGAACGGGTGCCTTTACACAACTAGCGGGGAACAACTCCACAACCGAATTGGAGGCTCCCGTAATGACAACAAGCTGCCACAAGAAAAATTGTTATCAATAATAAAGTACAAGATCTAGATATCAACGAGAATACTAGATTGGGGATTCTCCAAGTGAATGGAGAGGAGTAGAAGTGCTTGATTCGTGATGACGATAAATGATGTCTCCTCCTTCAATCCCCCAAAGATCGAAGCCTTCGGGTGGTTGAAGTGGGATATCTAGGGAGAGAGCTTCTGCACCAGGTCTAATTCTTTTTGTATGAACCAAGAAATCTAACCGGAGGGGATGAAGGGGATTTTATATGCCCTTTCCAAACAAAGCCGTTGGAGCCATTTTGGGGCCGGTTTATCCGGCCCAAGTGAGGGCTGGATTATCCGGCCTTGGGAATACTCCGCCCTAGACTCGGATTTTTCAGAAGATAATCCACCCTCAAACAGAAGCTCACGCAGGGCGGTCCTTGGCATCTTCCCCTGGGGGCCGGATTATCTGGCTGGGGGAAAATCCGCCCAGCCATGGATTGTCCGGGGGGAAATCCGCCCCTAGACAGAAGCTCACGATGACGCTCCCTTGGGCAATTTCCCTGGGGCCGGATTATCCGGCCCTAGAGGAAGGCCGGATTATCTGGTCCTGTGGAAAATACGCCCCAGCGGCGGACTATCCGGGGGATAATCTGCCCAGACAGAAGCTCACGCGCGGCCATCCTTTGCCAAGATGGACAGGCCGGATTCTCCAGCCCTTGATGGGGGCGGATAATCCGGCCCCCAAACACCCAAAGCACTTTCCTGTAACACTTAGTGCACATTAGAAACTCCATGGTATTGTTATCTAACACACAAAACATAGGGAATCATGAAATGTTCTTTCAATCTCCCCCCATATATCCCTGAAAAAGCATTAAAATTTGAAGTAGCACCTATTCACCCCCCTTCTAGGTGCCCATACGATCCATTTCAATTGGTATCAGAGCCCCGGGTCTTAATTCGGGCTTAATCACCTAAGAGAAGTATGGGTACTAAGGAAAATGGGAATGAGGTTGTGTACAAGGTCACAATGGATGACCTCAAGACATTGGAATCAACCTTGTTGAAATCCTTTGAGATCAAGATGGAAGATATGCAACAAATGATTGATCGCTTCACATCATCTACAGCCCCATCCCCATCTTCCTCTGAGGCCACCACTCCTCTATCTAAGGATAAGGCTCACATCGGATCTAAGTAAGATGAAGTGGTAGGTGAAAAACATAATGGTTCTGCCTCCAAAAAGGGAAGTGGTAAGGAGGACTATAGTGAGGTTCTTCATCTATATTCTCCCGACCCACCTATCCCTCATCCTCGTATAAACAATATGGGTGATCCACCCAAGCTTACTGCATCTTCATTTAATCAATGGCAATTCTTAATGAAATCTCATGTATGTAGTTCGTCTATTGATCTTTGGAGGATTATCGAAGATTGTCTTCATATTGGAGAGCCCACCAACTTGACTAGGAGAGAAGTTGTGGATAGTCAACTGAATGCAACGGCTCTCCACATGATTCAACTTGGAATGGGTCCCAAGGACATGCCCCACATTGAGCACTTCAACACCGCCAAAGAAGCTTGGGATGCACTCACCGACCTATTTATTGGAAATTAAAGCATGAGAAGAAATAGGTATGATGCCCTTAGCAATGAAGCTGAAGAATTTTACATGTTGGATGGTGAAGACCAAGAAGATATGTATAGAAGGCTCAAGGGAATTGCAACAACATTTAGAAAGCATGGAGCCACTCAGATTGATGATGCTTGGATAAAAAGGAAATATGTGAGTGCTCTAATGCCATTTGAGCCAACGGACTTGAAGAGTTTTCAAGGTAGACACAACTACCATCAAATTACTTCCAATGAAGTCATGCAAGAAATGGCCTCATTCAAGGTTGCAGCTAAGAACGCTGAAGATGCCCATGCCCGGGCTATTGGAATGCAAAAGGCTCTAAAGGCAAATGTTGTTGAACAAGATGAGGATGAAAGAGGATATGAGGGTGTGTCCATGGGCTGTCCCGAGGAAGTCAAGCGTGCTCATGGTGAGTACATGGCTTTCTATGCAAGAAATTTTTGGAAGGATCCAGCCAAGGCCAAGTCGGAACTCGAGCGCAAGAATGGGTCAAAACTGAGAACATGCTTCATTTGTGGAGATAGGTTACACTTTGTTGCTGAATGTCCATATCAAAGTAGAGAAGACAATGGTGGCAGGCTCATCCTTAAAGAAAAGTCCAAGGCACCTCAAAAGAAGCCATTTATCAAAAATAATGGTCCTTACAAGAAGCAACCCAAGATTGTCTTGGTGGCACAAGAAGAATATTCCTCTGCAAGTGAAGACGAAGAGGATGAAGATAGTTCTCGTGAGGTGGCTGCTATAGCCACCACATCTACCCCGTCATCACTCTTCGTCTCTCCAAACGAAAGCGTCATCAACAACAACGTCACTTGCCTTATGGCAAGAGGGTCTGAGGTATCATCTTCTACTTCTTCATTTCCTAAGACTAACATAAATATGGATATGGATGATCATACTAGTCTTAAGATAAAAGAAGAAGTTATTGCTTTGGACAATTTTCTCACTACCAACAAGGTGAGCACATACTTCACTTTGATGCTCTTATGAGTTAACTTGCTCATTCCGAAGCTCTTCTCGAAGAAAAGGGTAGAATTGAAAGAGAAGACGCCTTGGAGATAGCCTCCTTGAAGAATGCCTTAGAAGAATAAGAGGAAGATCGAGTATCCTTGGAGGAGAAACTTGTGTCAATTGAGTAATCCCATGAAGATGTTGTTGCCCAGCTCATGAAAGAACGTGGCAATGCTCTTGCTAAGGTAAAGAAACTAAAGAAATAAAAGGTTGAATTTGGGGCTGCTCATGCTAGACTCTCAGAGAAGTTTGAGAAACTTGACATTTCTCACAAGGCATTGGAGAGTGAAAATTCTACTCTAAATGAGTCTCGTGATCAGCTCCAAACTCAATTGGACAAGTATGATATGCCTAGCACCTCCACTCTATCTTGTGGACATGAAGACATTGGTGAGGAAAATGCAAGGCTAAAAGAAGAACTTATAAAGGGATCTCAACATAAAGGTAAAGAAGTCCTAGATGAGGTGCTTAGCAAGAAAAGCACAAACAATGGGAAAGAAGGTCTTGGTTATGTCCCCAAGACAAACAAGAAGAAGAACAAGAAGAAGAAGAAGAACAAGAACAAGAAGAGCAAAACTGCTCAACCAAAGACAAGCACCACCTCTACTGACAAGACTAACTATGATGCTTTTGCAGGGGCTAATAATCCTAATTATGAGTTATTTTGTGATTATTATGGTGATGTATATGCTAGCTATGTAGGTCCTTATGATAGTTACATTTCTTGGTCTATTTGGGTTCCCAAGACCCTTGTCACTAACATCAGAGGACCCATTGAAACATGGGTACCTAAAACTAAGAAGTACCACTCTTGCAGGGCTATGCTTCCGGTGGATCTAAATGGGTACTCGATAGCGGGTGCACTAGTCATATGACCGGAAGAAAAGAGATCATCTCGGAGATGCGGCTAAATCATGATCACATAACCGTCTCCTATGGTGACAAGTCAAAATCTGAGGTATTGGGTCTCGGCAAAGTTGTGGTTGCTCACGATATCTCTCTCATGGACGTCATGCTTTTTGAGACCCTCGGTTACAATTTACTTTCAGTTCGTGCCCTTGGTAAGGTGGGCTTTGCAGTTTTCATTGATGCTGATTTGGTGGTACTCTTGTGGTGCAAGTCTCTAAAGGTCGCTTTCGTGGGATATGTTGAAAATGACCTGTACGTAGTGGACTTCTCGAGGAAAACCACTATAGGACCGATGTGTCTTTTCGGAAAGGACGACGCGGGTTGGTTATGGCATCACCGACTAGCCCACGTCAATATGAGAACTTTGCAAAGTCTCCACAAGGGTGGCCACATCCTTGGACTAAAATAAAATGTTTCCTTTGACAAAGATCGTTTTGCAGGGCTTGTGTTGAAGGGAAAATGCATGACTCTCCCCATCAAAGGAAGACCATTATTTTATCAAAGAGGATTTTGGAGCTCCTTCATGTGGATCTCTTTGGTCATCCATCACATGCAAGCCTCGGTGGGAAGAAGTATTGCCTCGTGATTGTTGATGATTACTCAAGATACACTTGGGTCTATTTCTTAAAGTTCAAGAGCGAGACTCAACCAACGGTCATCGATTTTGTCAACGAGGTTCAACGTCAACACAATGTCCCTATATTGGCAATTAGAAGTGATAACGGCTCCGAGTTCAAGAACTACACCTTAAATGAATTTCTAAGTGAAGAGGGGATAAGACATCAATATTCCGCTGCGTACACCCCTCAACAAAATGGTGTTGCCGAGAGAAAGAACCGAACCTTAATGGATATGGCCAGATCTATGCTAGCTGAATTTAAGTCTCCTTTTAACTTCTGGGCTGAAGCAATCTCTACCGCTTGTTATTCATCCAACCGGCTCTACCTCCGCAAAATCTTGGACAAGACTCCATTTGAAATACTTACTGGTAACAAGCCAAACATCTCCTACTTCCGGGTATTTTGTTGTAAGTGTTTCTTTCTCATTAAAGGAGTTCGTTTATCTAAATTTGAGTCTAAGGCTTTAGAAGGCATGTTTGTTGGATATGGTGCCGAATCCCACACTTATAGAGTCTACAATAAGCTCTCCGGAACTGTTGTAGAATCTTGTAGTGTGGTATTCGAGGAAAATGATGGCTCCCGTGCGGGGCAAGTTGATGTTTGTGATGCAGATGTTGAAATACCCCAAGATGCCATAAGAAGAATGGGCGTGGGATTTTTCCGGCCCATTGAGGAACCCCTTGTGGCGGATCGGGAAGGACAATGCTCTACTCAAGTAGAGCCCTCATCGGCACATGCACAACATGCTCCAACCATTGGAGAAACCTCTACACCAATCCCACAACCTGCTGAAGATCATCAAGCAAATGTTCCAGAAAGCTCCATGCCGGATTATCCGGTGGACACCGGATTATCCGGCCAACCTACCTCAAATGGCAGAACTGAGATCATGGCTGAAGAAACAGCTGCAAGTCCCAGGCTGGATTTTCTGGCTGCCCTAGTGTAACTCCCCAAAAACCCTAATCAAGATTATCAAGTTCTAATCACCCAATTTAGGGTTAACAAAAACTTTTGTTAAAAATTTGAATATGAATGCATGTGTGTTTTACATTAGTTTAGAATTGATTGAAATTGCTATGCTTGAATGCTACAAATGATGAGAAATGGTTTAAAGATGAATACTACATCATCTAGGCCAATTAAAAACAAATTCAAAAGAAAAGAAATCAAATATGAATAAATAAAGCAAATGGTCATTTTGGCCAAAGTTAACCACTAGGTCACTTTGAGTGTTCCTAGAAGAAGATTTCTAACAGAAACATTTCCACTTCTTTTCACCCCTTGCTAGACCAAGTAAAAGTGTATCAAGGCCCACTTTACAAACTTACCAAAGGTATTTCCAAATCCATTTAAAGGACATTTGAAAATGGAATCAAGTGTATATGCTAAGATCACACTTTTTCAAAAACCCATCCAACCAATTCCCCTTGGCAAACCCAAGTAACCAGAGACACTCAAGCTTAAGTTAGGATCACTCAAAAAATTTCTCTTGCGGCCATTTCATCAAACACCTTAATTACACTAAACTAACTACTGCCTAACTTCACTGTTTTGCACAGTGATCCTCGACCATTTGGTCCCCTCTTAACCCCCTTGTATCCCCTGAGTCTAACCAAGCACTAGAGAAGCCCCCCTTAGCCGTGTGCACAATGGAGCGCTATCCATTTGTGGTCCTCGCCGGTCGACAGTGGACAACGCGCCAGGAACCTCGCCGCCCTCACCCACGACGCGCACTAGACACGCCTCGGTCCACCGCCACCCCAAGTCCAAGCCTCGACCGCAGAAGAGCCCTGGACCACCCTAGCACTGCCACGCCCTATGCCTCTACGCTATGCCCAGAGCGCGCCAGCTCCCGCGCCCGACCGCCTCGCACAGACAGCACCTCGCTCTCACCGTGCACACTCACGCTCGCCATGATCACCCCAACCCCGCAGACACCCCCGTTCGTCGCCGCGCGACCCGCAGCTGCCACACGCCGTTGCAAACACCTCTGCGTCCGCGCGGAGCGCCGCACGCTCCTGACCAAACCACACCGCCCCATGCCTTGCCTTTAAGCCAACAACGACCGCCAGGGAACCGCGCACCACCCCTACCCTCAGCCACGCCGCTAGCAGCCCGTAGTGTCATCACCGACGAGCTCGCACCCGCACCCTTCGGTCCCCTCACCGTAGTATAAGTATAGGCCTCCCCTGCCTCATTTCTCCACACCACTGCACTCACCACTCCTCTCTGATCCTCCCCACTTCTTCCGGGAGCAAGGCAAGCTCTCTCTCGCCGGAATTTGGCCAGAGCCCGCCGCTGCTGGAGGAGAAGGGCGCCATCGATTACCATGTCGATAGCCCCTATCGCCGACCCTAGCTGGAGCCCAGGTGAGCCTAGCCAGACCCCCACCGCCGTGCTAGGTTAATCTCTCGCCGGAACAGTTCGTCGTCGACGACAACTCCCAACCATTGGATTAGATTTAGATCGCATGGTCTAGATTCGCTGATACTGTTTCACGTTAGATGAGTCACTGACTGGTGGACCCCATCGTTTAGCAGCCCGCTGTGCTATGCTGTGCAGTTGGGCCGGCCAGTTTAGCTTTCCCGCGCAGCCCAGGGAATTCAAATAATGATTTTTCCATTTTAGTTTAAACTATTTTCTATCCACAGATTCAAAAATCAATTCACAGAGTTTCACTAAACCAAATTGCATGATTCCAATTTTGTTAGAATTATATTTAAATTATCTATCCAAGCCCGTTGGATTCAAATCATTCGGAGTTAGAGATAATCTATAGCAAAAATAACAAGATAGAGACTTTTGCAACCTCAAACATTTTCAAAAATCAACCATAGATGCTTTTGAGTTGATTCCAACTCTCAAAAAATCACATTTGACAAGATCTATCTGAATACATAAAAATATTTAGGTTTGCATTTAGTGACTTTGGACTAGTACCAAAATAATGCTATTATGGCATGTCTAGTCACTTTAAATCTATTAAACAATAATCTTAAACTTTATAAAATGTGACCAACACTTTAAATCACATTCCCATGTATTAGAATATGTGGTGATGACATGTGTCCAGATGATCCCATATTCTATTTGGAGAATATTAAATCTTAATTAATTTTAGTGAGTAGAAATTACTTTTCTAAAATAAGATAAATAAGATTAAGTCCTTAATTCATGTGATGATTGTGATGATGCTATATCATCAAGTGTGAGCCTTAGTGTGCTAAATAGAATTAGTTAAGTATTGTTTGGTGATTTTGTACCCCGTATTCATTTATAGACGATAGTACCGACGAAGGATACGAGGAGGAGGAGGAGTACTGCCAAGCAGAAGACAAAGATAACTTCAATCACTATACCAATAAAGGCAATCCATCATTACTAAGCAAGATAGACCTTGCAAGCTAACACTTGCAAGTATTAACTTAAGCAAGATGCATTAGGCATGCTTTGGTTATATCCCTTTGATTTATACCAATCCCAAGTTTTACTTGTCAGCTTTACTCTTTTACTTTACCAAAGTTCTTTACATTTAGTTAGTGCGTTATGAGTATTTCGAGAAATAGAATAGATAGCATAAAGAGTATAAAACTAGGCCTATACTAGGTGTCATTCTATGGCATGAGATTGAAAATTAGCACCCCTCATTAGTGAACACTCTTAACCTTAGTGGCTAGTGCTAAGCATAAAAGTTGATCACTTTAGATGGGAATACTTGGTGAAAATGATTATGAAAACCTTGGAATGATGATTCATTCTATTGACATGTGTTGAGAAACACAAAGGATTTGATGATGAAAATGTTGAGGCATTAGCCTTAGCCCTTTATAAAATTGATGGTTGGGTTCGGATGCGATACCATTCCAATTTTACCGTACAACCACAATACCTAGGGCTTAGCCGAAAGTTTATATGCATTAGTATGGGTTCCCTCGCGGAAGAGGTTTGAGCTGAGGCTACCTCTTGATGATGTCCACCTATGTAGTGCCTAGGATGGCAGATGGCCATGGCTGGGACGCCAAGCTCATAGGGGAGGTGCATATACTAGAGTGTGTAATTGAAAGGTTATGATTGATTATCCGCATACTAAGTATGATGATTCAGGGTTATCCCTGACGGATGTATCGAATTTTGTGGTGAAAGTGTACCACCTCTGCAGAGTGTCAAACTATTTGAATAGCCGTGTCCGCGTTCATGGACAGTTGGAGTGGTCATACTGTTGTTGTCAGATGTTTTCAAAATGACTTGTGAAGTGAACTATGATTTTGACTTGACCACAACAGGGTTGTGAATATGAAAACTAGTGTCCCACTTAAGTGATTTAGAACATTAAATTAGTTTTCTTTACTTCTAAACTTAGTTTAGATAAATCTGGCTTTTTGCAAATAAACCTAGAGCTTAAGATTCCTACTAGAACTACCTTACTTGTTAGTGATAGTTTGCGAGGACTTAAAGAGTACTCATGGCTTTGTCCCTAGCTATTCCCATGGCCAGACTATGAGGAGGACTATCAGGATGATGGACAGCAGGAGCTCTATGACAACTAGGATCATCTTCCATCGTCAGCATTGCCTGTGACCCTGAACATGGAGCCCACTACTACGTTTATTATTCCGCTGCTTGATTGTATTAAGACTAGATCATGAGATCCTTTATTTGTGTAGGACCTTATTATGGTTTGTAATGGATGATGTACTGTGATATCCAATCTATTATGTCTCGCAAAATGGTAATCCTGGGATTGCGAGGTATGGCATAACAAGCATCTAGGAAAAATCCAGGTGTTGACATGTTGATATCAGAGCCATCCTGACCATAGGAGACCCTAGTTAGAATGGACGTCCGAACAAAAAATTACTTTCAAAACCAAAGAAGTGAGTATTTATGAAAACCTATTCCCACTCTTATCCTTGAGATTCTTTCAAAAAAATCAATGTTCCTCAAAAATTCTTACATTCCTACATAAAATTTGACACTCTTGATCACCTCACTAACTTACTCATCCTAAATTCTTATAGATGGAAGTTCAATATTGCAAGTTTTACCAGTTAGGCAATGGAGTCCAACTGATCTTTGAGAGGGATCTAGATGCACTGTCCGAGTACCTTGAGCGCCCGCATCCGGAATTCTTCGGGGCTCAACTCAACGATCACATTGGAGGAGATCTACAATGGCTGATAGTTGCAGATCTCAGAGGCAAGATGGAAGCACCCACTTCTGAGAAGATCCAATTCACCCTACGGGAGAACAACTGGCTAGATGGATTAGCCAGGGCTATGCTTGAAGCTCTTGCCTGTCTGTACGGACAAAACATCAACTTGATCCAGGGAACTCACTTTGCTCACTTCACAAGGCGTGATTCTATGGGGATGCCATTGGAGATGCCAAGTCACCCAGAGTTGAAGCACTAGGTGGACAATCTTGACTTCATGTTGTATGATAGGTAGAAGGAATTGGACAATGCTGGAGCCTACGCTAACCACAACCTTGCCATTGCCATCAAGAAGGACCAGACTATCGCCATGCTCGTCAAGGATCGCCAATCACTTCGTCGTCAACGCGAGAAGAAGGAGCGCACCATCGATCGTCTTTGCAAGAAGGTGGCCGCTCTCGAGAAGACCATCCGTGAAAAGGAAGTCCAGCTTGAAGCAAAGGAAGAAGAGGAAGGTGAAGATATCCAAGGAGATCTTTACTCGTACCTCAGTGATGACAACGACTACCTAGAGGATGATGCCATGGATTTCTACACTGATGATGATGACTCTGACTTCATTGATGATGATTAGATGCACTTGATCACTACCGTACAAAGGAGTTGTACCCGATCCCATGTATCTTAGTTTCACAGAATGGTTCTTAAAACCATATGTTTTCCATTTGTGTGTGGTGTGTGTTTGTATTGTGTGCTTGAATGAATGAATGAGAAGAAGTTAGTTTGCCAAACCTAAGTTCAAACTCAAAGTTTAAAGCTTTTGAAACAAAACCATGAACCTTAGAAATTTCTCTCTTATATCATTATATATCTCAATCTTCAGATGACTCGTGGAAACCCCGGAGGAAGCAGCTCATTGCAGGACCCAATGTTGCAGATTATACAAATGCTAGTTTCCGACCGTGAATCTAGTAGAGTAAAACGTCAAGCCAACCTAGCCACTCTTCAACAGATAGCTCAGATGGCCCACAATAATCAAGGTCATGGAAACCAAGATCATCATGGATCCAAGCTTAAGAACTTTCAGAATACCAACCCACCTATCTTCAATAAGTCTGAGGATCCCTTAGATGCTGATGATTGGCTGCAAACCATGGAGAACAATCTAGAGGTAACAGGAGTTGAAGCCAATGAGAAGGTATTGTTTGCCACCCATTATCTGGCAGGAGATGCAAGAGCCTGGTGGAATAGCACCCGTACCATGAACGACGGTTAGATGATGACTTGGGAAGCATTCAAGATCAAGTTCAGCCGCACCCATGTGCCGCAAGGTTTAGTCACCAGAATGATAGATGAGTTCAGAGAACTGAAGCAAGGCAGGATGACGATAGTTGAGTACCATGACAAATTTTTGTCCCTAGCTCGATATGCCCCTGATGATATTAACACTGAAGCTAAGAAGAAGAGGTTCCTGAATGGATTGCATGATGAGATGCAGACTGTGTTAGTCAACATCCGTTTTGGAGACCTAGAAGAGCTTGTAGACTCTGCCATTCAGGTGGAAGGGGAGATCAACCAAGCCAATGACAACCGCAAGCGCAGGATGATGCACCAGAGTGGATCCAACCATGCCCAGAAGTATCGCCCTAACCCGTCTGCAGGATATGCCCCGAGAAGCAACAGACCCCTTATGTCCTGTCCAAGCTACCCCAATTGTACCGAAGGAAATTTGAAGTCTGAAGGAAACCACAACAACAACCCCGGCAACTCCAACAACCCTAGCAACTCCAACAACTTCAACCGTGCACCGCCCAAGTCCAACAACAACAACAATACTGCCCCAAGGACTGGAAGCAATGTTGTGCCTGTTGCAACCAAAGACAAGTCCCAGATTACTTGCTTTGAATGTGGAGTCAAGGGTCACTACTCCAATGATTATCCCAAGAAGCTTGCAGCAGCCACCAATGTGAATGCACCCGCTCAACAACAGCGTCGTGTTCAGCTTGGAAGAAGATTTGCCCCAAGGAACTCGCTCAACCGCAACGGCCGTCTGTTACACATGAATGCTGAAGAAGCCCAGGAAGCGTCTGATGTTGTGCTGGGCATGTTTTCTGTTAACTCAGTACTTGCAAGAGTGTTGTTTGATTCTGGAGCATCGCACTCGTTTGTTATAGAAGAATTTGCATGCACTAGTAAGATTCAAGCAACAAAATTGAAGCATGTTATGATAGTTCAAATACCTGGTTCAACCACCAAAGCTAGAAAAATTTGCAAGGTTGTACCTATCAGAATCCATGAAATAGATTTTTATGCCAATCTAATAGTACTTGGAACCAAAGGTTTGGAAGTAGTACTAGGAATGGATTGGATGTCGAAACATAAGGGATTAATCGACTATGCCAAGAAAGCCATAACCATGACTAGTAGCTCTGGAGTATCAGTAGAGCATGTATCTGAGACCTTACCCCCATCAATTCAAATGCAACAAGAGTCTAGCCCAACCAACCATAGACCAAGTCAGAGTAGTTTGTGAATACCCTGACGTATTCCCAGATGAATTACCCGGTATGCCCCCAGATCGAGATATTGAGTTCATCATTGAACTAATTCCTGGAACTAGACCCATAGCTCAGAGACCTTATAGTATGAACCCATCTGAATTAGTGGAGCTGAAGAAACAACTTGATGATATGCTGGCGAAAGGTTTGATTCAACCAAGCATATTGCCATGGAGATCACATGTTCCGTTTGTGGATAAGAAAGATTGAGGTAAACGTTTGTGCACAGATTACCGAAAGCTGAATGATGTCACCATCAAGAACAAGTACCCACTGCCAAAGATTGAGCATTTGTTTGACCAGTTGACTGGTGCCAGAGTGTTCTCTAAGATTGATCTTAGAATTGGTTATCATCAACTCAAGATTCGTGCAACGGATATCCAAAGACCGCCTTTACCACCAGATATGGATTGTATGAGTATACGGTCATGTATTTTGGATTAACCAATTCCCCTGCTTATTTCATGAATATCATGAATAAGATTTTTATGATCTTTCTGGATAAGTTTGGCATTGTTTTTATCGATGATTTTCTAATCTATTCAAATTCAGAAGAAGATCATGAGCTACACCTGAGAACCATCCTTGAAACCCTTAGAGAGCATCAGTTGTATGCTAAGTTTAGCAAATGTGAGTTCTGGTTAAAGGAAGTAGGATTCCTCGGACATATTGTGTTAGCAGGAGGAGTCGCTGTCGATCCCGCCAAGATCAAAGATGTTGAAGAATGGGAAGCCCCAACCACTCAAACCCAAGTCCGTGCATTTTTCGGATTAGCAGGATATTACCACAAGTTTGTTGAAGGATTTTCAAGTATCGCAAGACCGATGCCCCAATTGTTGAACAAAGATAAGAAGTTTGAATGGATGGACAAATGTGAAGCAAGTTTTCAAGAGCTCAAGAAGAGATTGATTTCAGCCCCAATTTTGATTATGCCAGATATCAAGAAGCCTTTTGATGTGTATTGTGATGCATCCAAGATTGGTCTCGGATGTGTGTTGATGCAAGAAGGCAAAGTCATAGCATATCTGTCCCGACAACTGAAGCAGCATGAGCAACACTAACCTACCCATGACCTTGAACTAGCAGCTGTAGTTTTAGCATTGAAGACATGGCATCATTACCTTATGGGTAACCGCTGTGAGATTTATTTAGATCACAAGAGTATGAAGTATATTTCACTCAGAAGGAGCTGAATATGAGGAAAAGGAGATGGATATAGTTAATCAAGGATTATGACCTTGACATTCACTATCACCCCGGCAAAGCCAATGTGGTAGCGGATGCTCTTAGCAGATTTCCGTGTACATTAAACATCATGATCAAAGAAGCCCAACCAAGTTTGCATGAAGAGTTGGAGCAGTTTAGAATGGAGCTGGTTAGCCAAGGATTTTTAGCTAGCATTGAAATTCAACCCACTTTGATCAGTCATATCAAGGAAGCCCAGAAAGGAAATGCAAGTATCAACGGAATCAAGCATCGTATTGGTTCAGGGAAGGTACCTGGATTCATCGAGGATGCAGAAGGATTTTTGTGGTACAAAGGATGTATCTGTGTGCCAGCAGATTCGGAACTGAAGGAAGTTATCATGCAGGAAGCTCATGATACTCTTTATTCTATCCACCCCAAAGGAACAAAGATGTATCACGATTTGAAGGAGCAATTTTGGTGGCACAAGATGAAGAGAGAGGTCGGAAGCTACATCGCCAGGTGTGACATATATCAGAGAGTCAAAGCGGAACATCAGAGATCCACAGGACTTTTGCAACCATTGCAGAATTCGGAATGGAAATGGGATTATGTCGGAATGGACTTTATCACCGGTTTTCCTACACATAGTAGGGGAAATGACTCTATTTGGGTCATAGTTGATAGACTGTCCAAGGTAGCCCATTTTATACCTATCAAGACCACCTACTAGAGTTCGAAGCTAGCAGAGCTGTACATTGCTAGAATCGTAAGTTTGCATGGAACCCCTAAGACCATAGTGTCGGATCGAGGAACCCAATTTACCTCAAGATTTTGGCAGAAAATCCAAGAAGGATTAGGAACCAAGTTGAATTTCAGCACAGCTTATCACCCGCAGACCGATGGACAGACTGAAAGAGTCACCCAAATCTTAGAAGATATGTTGAGAGCTTGTGTGCTAGAGTATGGATCAAAATGGGAAGATTGTCTACCTTTCGTAGAATTCTCATACAAAAATAGTTATCAAGCCAGTTTGCAAATGGCCCCATTTGAATTTATGTATGGAAGGAAGTGTCGTACCCCCTTGAATTGGTCGCAAGTAGGAGAGAGTCAGATTTTCGGACCCGACATCCTACGAGAAGCCGAAGAGAAGGTTCACAAAGTCCGTGAGCACCTCAAGACCGCCCAATCCAGACGGAAGATTTATGCTGACAAGAGACGTCGAGATCTGACCTTCAATGTCAAAAATTTTGTGTATCTCTAAGTGTCACCCCTGAAGGGAATGCAACATTTTCAACTGAAAGGAAAGTTAGCCCCTAGATATATTGGACCCTTTAAGATTTTGAATCGTCGAGGAGAAGTATCATACCAACTAGAACTGCTAGAGGAGATGTCAGCTATCCATGATGTGTTCCATATCTCGTTACTTTGCAAATGCCTAGAAGTTCCGGAGAAGACCAAAGTTTTCAAGAGCATCGATCACCGATCCATAGATATCAACAAGGATCTGACGTATTGTGAAGTACACATTTGTATTTTGGAAGAAGCCTTCAGAACCACCAGGACCCGGAATATCAAGTTTCTCAAGATCCAATGGAGCAACAATACCGAAGAAGAAGCTACCTAGGAGCAAGAAGATTACATTAGAACTGAGTTTCCAAATCTCTTTAGTTCCTATTTTTTTCTTATATCTCGGGACGAGATTTTGTTTAAGGAGGGAAGGTTTGTAACACCCCAAAAAACCCTAATCAAGATTATCAATTCTAATCACCCAATTTAGGGTTAACAAAAACTTTTGTTAATAATTTGAATATGAATGCATGTGTGTTTTGCATTAGTTTAGAATTGATTGAAATTTCCATGCTTGAATGCTACAAATGATGAGAAATGGTTTAAAGATGAATACTACATCATCTGGGCCAATTAAAAACAAATTCAAAAGAAAAGAAATCAAATATGAATAAATAAAGCAAATGGTCATTTTGGCCAAAGTTAACCACTAGGTCACTTTGAGTGTTCCTAGAAGAAGATTTCTAACAGAAACATTTCCACTTATTTTCACCCCTTGCTAGAACAAGTAAAAGTGTATCAAGGCCCACTTTAGAAATTTACCAAATCTATTTCCAAATCCATTTAAAGGACATTTGAAAATGGAATCAAGTGTATGTGCTAAGATCACAGTTTTTCAAAAACCCATCCAACCAATTCCCCTTGGCAAACCCAAGCAACCAGAGACACTCAAGCTTAAGTTAAGATCACTCAAAAAATTCGAATCAAAATTTTCAAACTAATTCTCTTGCGACCATTTCATCAAACGCATTCATTACACTAAACTAACTACTGCCTAACTTCACTGTTTTGCACAGTGATCCTCGACCATTTGGTCCCCTCTTAACCCCCTTGTCTCCCCTGAGTCTAACCAAGCACTAGACAAGCCCCCCCTTAGCCGTGTGCACAGTGGAGCGCCGCCCATTTGTGGTCGTCGCCGGCTGACAGTGGACAACGCGCCAGGAGCCTCGCCGTCCTCACCCACGACGCGCACAAGACATGACACGGTCCACCGCCACCCCCTGTCCAAGCCTCGATCACAGAAGAGCCCTGGACTACCCTGGCCCACCATGCCCTATGCCTCTATGCCATGCCCAGAGCGTGCCAGCTCGCCGCGCCCGACCACCTCGCACAGACCGCGCCTCGCCCTCACCGCACACGCTCATGCTTGCCATGATCACCCCAACCCCGCAGACACCCCCGTTTGCCACCGCGCGACCCGCAGCTGCCGCACGCCGTCGCAAACACCTCTGCATCCGCACGGAGCACCGCATGCTCCCGACCAAACCACACCGCCCCACGCCTCTCCTTTAAGCCAACACTGACCGTCAGGGAACTGCGCACCGCCCCCTACCCTCAGCCACGCCGCTAGCAGCCTATAGCATCGTCACCGACGAGCTCGCACCCGCACCCTTCGGTCCCCTCGCCGCAGTATAAGTAGAGGCCTCCCCTACCTCATTTATCCACACCACTGCACTCACCACTCCTCTTTGATCCTCCCCCACTTCTTCCTGGAGCAAGGTGAGCTCTCTCTCGCCGGAATTTGGTCAAAGCCCGCTGCTGCTGGAGGAGAAGGGAGTCGTTCATTTAGACCACCCCAAGACTTGCCGTGACCCTGCCTGAAACCGCCGTCGTCTACCACGTCGATCACCCCCCTCATCGACCTTAGATGGAGGCCAGGTGAGCCTAGCCAGACCCTCACTGCCGCGGTAGGTTAATCTCTCACTGGAGCAGTTTGTCGTCGACGACGACTCCCAGCCGTTGGATTAGATTTAGATCGCACGGTCTAGATTCATCGATACCGTTTCGCGTTAGATGAGTCGCTGACTGGTGGACCCCATCTGTCGGCAGCCTGCTACGCTGTGCAGTGCAGTTGGGCCGGCCCGTTTAGCTTTCCCGCGCAGCCCAGGGAATTCAAATAATGATTTTTTCCATTTTAGTTTAAACTAGTTTCTGTCCACAGATTCAAAAATCAATTCAGAGAGTTTCACTAAACCAAATTGCATGATTCCAATTTTGTAAGAAAGATATTTAAATTATCTATCCAAGCCCATTGGATTCAAATCATTTCGAGGTAGATATAATCTATAGCAAAAATAACAAGACAGAGACTTTTGCAACTTCAAACATTTTTCAAAAATCAACCATAGATGCTTTTGAGTTGATTCTAACACTCAAAAATCACATTTGACAAGATCTATCTGAATATGTAAAAATATTTAGGTTTGCATGCAGTGCCTTTGGACTAGTACCAAAATAATGCTATTAGGGCATTTCTAGTCACTTGAAATGTATTAAATAATAATTTTAAACTTTATAAAATGTGACCAACACTTTAAAGCACATTCCCATGTATTAGAATATGTGGTGATGATATGTGTCCACATGATCCCATATTCTATTTGGAGAATATTAAATCTTAATTAATTTCAATGAGTATAAATTACTTTTCTAAAATAAGATAAATAAGATTAAGTCCTTAATTCATGTGATGGTTGTGATGATGCTATATCATCAAGTGTGAGCCTTAGTGTGCTAAATACAATTAGTTAAGTATTGTTTGGTGATTGTGTACCCCATATTCATTTATAGACGATAGTACCAACCAATGATACGAGGAGGAGGAGTACTACCAAGCAGAAGACAAAGAGAACGCCAATCACTACACCAATCAAGGCAAGCCATCATTACTAAGAAAGCTAACACTTGCAAGTATTAACTTAAGCAAGATGCATTAGGCATGCTTTGGTTATATCCCTTTGATTTATACCAATCCCAAGTTTTACTTGCCAGCTTTACTCTTTTACTTTACCAAAGTTCTTTACTTTTAGTTAGTGCGTTATGAGTATTTGGAGAAATAGAATAGATAGCATAAAGAGTGTAAAACTAGGCCTATACTAGATGTCATTCTATGGCATGAGATTGAAAATTAGCACCCCTCATTAGTGAACACTCTTAACCATAGTGGTTAGTGCTAAGCATAAAAGTTGATCACTTTAGATGGGAATACTTGGTGAAAATGATTATGAAAACCTTGGAATGATGATTCATTCTATTGACATGTGTTGAGAAACACAAAGGATTTGATGATGAAAATGTTGAGGCATGAGCCTTAGCCCTTTATAAAACTGATGGTTGGGTTTGGATGCGATACCATTCCAATTTTACCATACACCACAATACCTGAATTGGGTAGGGATTAGCCAAAAGTTTATAGGCATTAGTATGGGTTCCCTCGCAGAAGACGTTTGAGCTAAGGCTACCTCTTGATGATGTCCACCTATGAAGTGCCCAGGATGGCAGATGGCCATGGCTGGGAGGCCAAGATCATAGGGGAGGTGCCTATACTAGAGTGTGTAATTGAAAGGTTATGATTGATTATCCGCATACTAAGTAATATGATTCAAGGTTATCCCTGACGGATGTATCGAATTTTGTGGTGAAAGTGTACCACCTCTATAGAGTGTCAAATTATTCGAATAGCCGCGTCTGCGGTCATGGACAGTTGGAGTGGCCATATTGTTCTGTTGTCACATGTTTTCAAAATGACTTTTGAAGTGAACTATGATTTTTACTTGACCACAACAGTGTTGTGAATATGAAAACTAGTTTCCCACATAAGTGATTTAGAACATTAAATTAGTTTTATTTACTTCTAAACTCAGTTTAGATAAATCTGGCTTTTTGGAAATAAACCTAGAGCTTAAGATTCCTACGAGAACTACCTTACTTGTTAGTGATAGTTTGTGAATACTTAAAGAGTACTAGTGGCTTTGTCCCTGGCTATTCCCATGGCCAGACTATGAGGAGGACTATCAAGATGATAGACAGCAGGAGGTCTACGACAACTAGGATCATCTCCCATCATCAGCATTGCCTGTGACCCTAAAGATGGAGCCCACTACTACGTTTATTATTCCGCTGCTTGATTGTATTAAGAATGGATCATGAGATCCTTTATTTGTGTAAGACCATATTATTGTTTGTAATGGATGATGTACTGTGATATCCAATCTGTTATGTCTCGCAAAAATGGTAATCCTGGGATTGCGAGGTATGGCATAACAGGCATATGGGATTAAAAATCCGGGTGTTGACACCCCGAATTATCCGCCCACTCTCCAGTTCGAGCAAGTTCCAGGACCTCTCAAAACTGTGAAGCCGCATCAAGTTCTCCCAGGCCGGATTATCCGGACCCACCCTCGGCCAGATTATCCGGCCCTGAAATTCCTGAAGTGCAGCAGCCTCATGTTACGGCTGTTGATCAACATCAAGGGCAAGATTCATCATCTCTTACTCCTGCTAATCAAGCTGCAGATCAAGGCCAACCCAATGATTCCAACGAAGACTCAAATGATGAAGTTTTTCCCCCAAGAGACAACAAGCTGATTGAACTTCGTCGCAAAGCTCGTGCGGATAGGAACCTTGAATTAAGGGGTAACACTCTTGACAAAGTTGTAGGTGATCTCCGATGAAGGGTGTCCATAAGAAGGGAGCTAGCAAGTTTTGTTGAGCACCAAGCTCACATATCCATGTTGAAACCCAATAAAGTGTTTGAAGCTCTTGAAGATCCGGACTGGGTTGTTGCTATGCATGAAGAGTTGAATAACTTTGAGGGCAACAAGGTCTGGAAATTAGTAGAGAATCCCAAGGATTGCCGCAATGTTATAAGCACAAAGTGGATCTTTAATAATAAGCAAGATGAAAATGGCATTGTTGTAAGGAACAAGGCAAGACTCGTGGCACAAGGCTATTCCCAAGTTGAGGGCATCGACTTCAGCAAGACTTATGCTCTTGTGGCTCGTCTTGAGTCCATCCGTATCCTTCTTGCTTATGCTGCTCATAATAATTTTAAATTACATCAAATGGACGTTAAGAGTGATTTTCTTAATGGTCCTCTACATGAGTTGGTATATGTAAAGCAACCCCAGTATTTGAGGATCCTAACTTCCTGAACCATGTCTACAAACTCGATAAGGCACTCTATGGCCTTAAACAAGCCCCACGTGCGTGGTATGAGCACCTTAAAGAGCTTTTGCTATACCGTGGATTCGAAGTTAGGCAAATTGATTCCTCTCTTTTTGCTAAGAAGGTTAAGGGGGAGCTCTTCGTATGCCAACTATATGTAGACGACATTATATTTGGCTCTTATAATAAAGCTTTTAATGATGAATTTTCAAAGCTTATGACTAACAGGTTTGAGATGTCTATGATCGGGGAGTTACAATTCTTTCTTGGATTTAAGATCAAACAACTTAGAGAAGGAACCTTAAAAAAAAGCAAATACATCCAAGACATGCTCAAGAGATTCAAGATGACGGATCTTAATGGCATCGCCACCTCGATGCAAACAAAATGTCCCCTTGAACTTAATCCCCATGGTAAAGATGTGGACCAAAAGGTATACAGATCCATGATCGGCTCTCTTCTTTACCTCTGCGCATCTAGACCAGATACTGTGTTGAGTGTAGGTGTTTGTGTGCAAGGTATCAAGCAGCTCCTAAAGAAAGCCACTTAGTGGCGGTCAAGAGGATCTTCCGATATTTAGTTCATTCCCCTAACATATGTCTATGGTATCCCAAGGGCTCCAATTTCTCTCTTTGTGGCTATACTGATTCAGATTGGGCTGGTGATAAGGATGATCGGAAATCAACTTTTAGAGCTTGTCAATTCTTGGGAAGGTCTTTAGTATGTTGTTCTTCTAAAAAGCAGAATTGTATATCTCTTTCCACTGTCGAAGCTGAATATGTGGCTGCTGCTAGTGCATGTACTCAATTATTATGGATGAGGCAAACTTTAAAGGAATACGGTGTCAATTGTGACAAAGTGCCTCTTTTATGCGATAATGAAAGTGCAATCAAAATTGCGTACAATCTGGTGCAGCACACAAGGACGAAG
This sequence comes from Avena eriantha, assembly GCA_910589775.1. NCBI lineage: Eukaryota > Viridiplantae > Streptophyta > Magnoliopsida > Poales > Poaceae > Avena > Avena eriantha. Next base: position 440,985,798 of record OU342740.1, on the reverse strand, counting down.
CATATTGAGATTCAGAATCCTTTTATTCGGGACCATGTTGCTCGAGGCGATATTGGTCTATCTTTTGTGAGCACGAAGAACCAACTTGCTGATATTTTCATGAAGCCACTTGATGAAGCAAGGTTTTGTTACTTGAGGAATGAGCTAAGTATCGTTGATTCAAGGAGCTTGTCTTGATTACCCAAGCACTCACCCTTACATCTCATACTTATTTGGTCTAAGTGTGGGCATGGATATAGGGGGAGTGTGGTCCTAATGGATTGGGTTAACCCTACCCCCATAATGCCGAAAGCAAGTCAAATCATTTCGCTTAATATCATTTTGTGATAAGTGAGCTTATTGATGAGTATTGGTCATGAACCCAAGATGTATCTTCGCTGTGTCATACCATGCACTCCAACAAGGTGGCCTCGGCCACCGCCCTCTTCCATGAGAAGAGTTGGATCTATCTGGATCTTTATGGTTGTTTTTGCTCATCTCATGTTTTTATGGAATCACACTCAATTTTGGCTTTTAGTTGATTTGATTCTTGCAATTTTGAGTGTGTAGTACCATCTCAGTTTGGTTCTCTTAATCCCAAGCTTTTACCTACCCCTAAGCCATCTCTTCTTGCATGAGGACGGGGACAGAGACGAGGACGAGGATGAGGACTTCGAGTGATCCCTTGGGGTGCTAGCATCGCTCTTCTTCCTTTTTGGCATTTCGATGCCAAAGGGGGAGAAGTAGTTCTATTAGGTCTCCATGGATTTGCATGGGTCGGGAGCAAGCATTTGCATTTTATCTTTTCGGTCTTTTTCTCGCTTGTGTCCATTTAGCATTGAACTTCTATTTCTGATTTGCTCTGTATATGACTATGTGTTTGTGCAGCTCTGGATTTATCTTGTGGATTATCCTTATGGATTCATCTTTCATATTGGCTATTGGATATCTATATCAAGGAAGGCGCTCATTATGGCTATCATTGGATATTCTGATAAATATATTGAGGACGTCTTTATCTCTCTCACGGTGGTATGAATATTCTTGCCTATGTTCCAATGAAATTGACTTGTACCTTCTTATGTGTATTTGTAATCAAATGCAAATTTTATTATGCACACATTGAGGGGGAGTCCATTTCATTGGTTAAATATTGTTGTTATGAGAAGCTATCTTGCAAATCCTGATATTGTCATCTAACACCAAAAAGGGGGAGATTGAAAGAACATTTCATGAATCCTTGTGTTTTGTGTGTTAGATAACAATAACATTGAGTTTCTAATGTGTACTAAGTGTTGCAGGAAAGTGCTTTGGGTGTTTGGGGGCCAGATTATCTGCCCCCATCAAGGGCTGGATAATCCGGCCTGTCCATCTTGGCAAAGGATGGCCGCGCGTGAGCTTCTGTCTAGGGGCGGATTATCCCCCGGACAGTCCGGCGCTAGGGTGGATTTTCCCCAGGACCGGATAATCCTATGTTTTGTGTGTTAGATAACAATACCGTGGAGTTTCTAATGTGCACTAAGTGTTGTAGGAAAGTGATTTGGGTGTTTGGGGGCGGATTATCCGCCCCCATCAAGGGTCAGATAATCCGGCATGTCCATCTTGGAAAAGGATGGCCGCACGTGAGCTTTTGTCTGGGGGCGGATTATCCCCCGGACTGTTCTGTGCTAGGGCGGATTTTCCCCAGGACCAGATAATCCGGCCTTCCTCTAGGGCCGGATAATCCGGCCCCAGGGAAATTGCCCAAGGGAGCGTCGGCATGAGCTTCTGCCTAGGGGCAGATATTTCCCCAGACAATCTGTGGCTGGGGCAGATTTCCCCCAGCCGAATAATCCGGCCCTCCTCTAGGGCCAGATAATCCGGCCCCCAGGGGAAGATGCCAAGGACCGCCCTGCATGAGCTTCTGTTCGAGGGTGGATTATCTGCCGGAAAATCCGAGTCTAGGGCGAAGTATTCCCCAGGCCGGATAATCCGGCCCTCACTTGCGACGGATAATCTGGCCCCAAATGGCTCCAGCGGCTCTATTTGTACAGGGGGTATAAGAGCCCCTTCATCCCCTCCGGTCATATTTCTTGGTTCATCAGAAAAATATTAGACCTGGTGCAGAAGCTCTCTCCCTAGATCTCCCACTTCAACCACCCGAAGGCTTCGATCTTTGGGGGATTGAAGGAGGAGACATCATTCATCGTCATCACGAACCAAGCTCTTCAACTCTTCTCCATTCACTTGGAGAATCCCCGATCTAGTATTCTCATTGATATCTAGATCTTATACTTGATTATTGATAACAATTGTTCTTGTGGCAGCTTGTTGTCATTACAGGAGCCTCCAATTCTGTTGTGGAGTTGTGCCCCACTAGTTGTGTAAAGGTGTCGGTTCCCGCCTCGAAGGGTTCATATAGTCGAAAGGTGGATCAGGCCTTTGGTGGCGGGAACCATCAGAGAACAGGGTGAGGCCTATTGTGGCGTGGTGGTATTAGTACCGCCCACCCCTTCAATGCAGATGTACTTCCCTTAACAAGGAAGGAACTGCGGTAAAACAAATCATGTGTCTCCGCATGCTTCACCATGGTTTCCTCATTCCTCACTTTACTCGCCTTTACTCGCTAGTAGTTAGGTTTGCATATAGGGAAATTCTATATAATAGTATATCTAGAGAATTTGCCTTTTGTGTCAAGCCTAGAATTGAAAAGGCATTAAAATTTGATGTAGCACCTATTCACCCCCCCCCCTCTAGGTTCCCATACGATCCATTTCAATTGGTATCAGAGCCCCGACTCTTTATTCGGGCTTAACCGCCTAAGAGAAGTATGGGTACTAAGGAAAATGGGAATGAGGTTGTGGACAAGGTCACAATGGATGACCTCAATACGTTGGAAACAACCTTGTTGAAATCCTTTGAGACCAAGATGGAGGAGATGCAGCAAATGATTGCTCGCGTCACATCATCTATAGCCCCATCTCCATCTTCCTCTAAGGCCACCACTCCTCTATCCAAGGATAAGGCTCATGCCCGATCTAAGGAAGATGAAGTGGTAGGTGAAAAACAAAATGGTTCCGCCTCCAAGAAGGGAAGTGGTAAGGTGGACTATAGTGAGGCTCCTCATATATATTCTCTCTACCCACCAATCCCTCATCCTCATATAAACAATAGGGGTGATCCACCCAAGCTTACTGCATCTACTTTTAATCAATGGCAATTCTTAATGAAGTCTCATGTATGTAGTTCGTCAATTGAGCTTTGGAGGATTATCGAAGATGGTCTTCATATTGGAGACCCCAACAACTTGACTAGAAGAGAAGTTGTGGATAGTCAATTGAATGCAACGGCTCTCCACATGATACATCTCGGAGTGGGTCCGAAGGACATGCCCAACATTGAGCACTTCAACACCGCCAAAGAAGCTTGGGATGCTCTCACTGATCTATTCCTTGGAAATGAAAGCATGAGAAGGAATAGGTACGATGCTCTTAGTAATGAAGCTGAAGGATTCTGCATGTTGGATGGTGAGGACCATGAAGACATGTATAGAAGGCTCAAGAGAATTGCAACAACCTTTAGAAAGCATGGAGCCACTCACATTGACGATGCATGGATCAAAAGGAAATATGTGAGTGCCCTCATGCCAATGGACTTTAAGAGTTTGCAAGGTAGACACAACTACCACCAAATGACTTCCAATGAAGTCATGCAAGAAATGGCAGCCTTCAAAGTTGCTGCCAAGAACGCCGAAGATGCCCGTGCTCGGGATATTTGAATGCAAAAGGAGTCAGTGTGGATCCAAAGGAAAATGTTGTTGAGCAAGATGAGGATGAAAGAGGATACGATGTTGTCTCCATGGGCTATCCCGAGGAAGTCAAGCATGCTCATGGTGAGTACATGGCTTTCTATGCAAGGAATTTTTGGAAGGATCCAGCCAAGGCCAAGTCTGAACTCGAGCGCAAGAATGGGTCAAGTGGAAGAAGAGAGAATGGCCCAAAACTGAGAACATGTTACAATTGTGGAGATACGTTGCACTTTGTGGCTGAATGTCCATATCAAAGTAGAAAAGACAATGGTGGCATGCTCATCCTTAAGGAAAAGTCCAAGGCACCTAGAAAGAAGCCATTTATCAAAAAGAATGGTCCTTTCAAGAAGCAACCCAAGATTGTCTTGGTGGCACACTGCAAGTGAAGACGAAGAGGATGAAGATAGTTCTCATTAGGTGGCTGCTATATGTTGGGAATATGCCCTAGAGGCAATCATATATGATGTTATTCCCAATATATTCATAAAGTTATTATCCATGTATGAACTACTAATATGTAGCATTGAATATGTGATTCGATTGTGGAACTGCATATTCATGTTGCTCATACTAATTGTCCTTGGTCGTTGAGGTTGTGCTAGACACACAACTTAGACTAATGTGAAAGTCGGCAGATGACTCGGTTCCACTTGTCATGGGCATGGAGATGCTATTCCAACTTACACGGTGACATGGGTATACCCTACAGGTACTCGAGCTTGGTATATGCGGACTAAATACGTAAAGGCCCACGGTGTCGCCAAGGCCCAAATGAAGGAGTCAAGTAACCTACGGACTCTCGGTTGACTTGAAGAACAAGAAGAAGCTAAAGATAGAAAGTTTGAAGAGGAAAACCCTAACTTGTAACCGACTCGACCTGCTACCCGAGACCTAGCCTATCTATATAAGGGCTAGGAGGGGGCGGCGAGGAGGAGACACACGCAACCCTAGTTTCCACAACCCTCGCCAGATTGCATCTACGCACCATTGTAACCTTCGGTTCCTTCGATAATTCCACGTGCAGACAAGCAGGAGTAGGGACCTCTAAGAGGCCTGAACCTGGGTAAATCTTTGTCCCCTGTGTGCTTGTTTGCTAGCCGATAGATGTCTCCAGCGCTCCCTCCTTCTCCAAATCCCAAGTCCATAACAATGGGCATTGATGAGTTAAACCATCGTCAATTGGCGCCGTTTGTGGGAATTGGGAGTGCTGATGTTGCGGCATCTTCGGCCCCATCAACTGCGATCTACAACTCCGCAACAGTGGAGATTCTCCAGCTCTTCAGCGCGTTTGACTTCACCGTCCACATGCCGGCCACTCGCCCGGCCTTCGAGTCCGTGGGCGACGGAATCAGCCTGGCGATCGGGAGCTTCCGCTTCCAAGTTAGTCAGATGGGCATGCTTCGCATGCCTGATTAACCGACAGCACCGGCGATTGCCCCAGCATCATGGTTCCCTCCATCGATCAGCACTCTCAGTGAGCTCAACGCCCCGACAACAGTCAAGAACACGGTCAGCAACAGCAGTCGTGACTCCGATCTAAGCGATCTGGCCACTGAAGATGGAACCTACGGTTCCGGATCTGAGAGTTGTGGAAGCAGCAGCTTCCCCAATCACTTCATGTGCGCCATCATCAACGCAGGCGATACCTCTGCCAATCGCGATAACGGTGGCAATCCCGGTAACGGCACTGACCCACCCAACGCCGGCAACGGTGACAATCGCACCCCCGTCGACAATGGAGGAGCAGTCGAACCTCCAACCATACTCAATGAGCAAACTGGCGAACGCGTCGTGATCAGGCTCAACGAGCAAGAATGGGCTCGCTGCCGCGAGGCCCTACGAGGCGCTCCTCTACCCTTAGGATCCCCGCAAGAACTGCTGATGGGCTATCACTGGCTCCTGAAGGAAGAATTCAAGCGCCAAGTGCAAACAATCACGCAACTCGAAGCGCGTAAAAAGGCAGCAGACGAATCGAGCCTTCATCGTACTGGGCTCTCCTCCTACGGAGGATCCTCCTCAAGGGGCAACGAGTACCTCGCCAAGAAGAGGCAATCTCGGATGCCCCATCTCACCGAGCAAGAACGCATAGAATCTGCAAAAGTCCTCGACTTTGGCTCTATGACAGTCGACACACGAGGCAACGTGGTCCCCAAGACGCTGCAGCCTGCGGTGACAACGGCCACCATGTACCTCCTTAACAACAAGCCGCCAGCTGGAGATCCCTGAACCGCCATGCACCGATCTATGATCGCGGGCTTGGGATTAATCGAGGCCGCCCTCGACAAGGAGCCAACACCAGAGCCGAAGAAGGGCAAGGCGCTAGCAAAACGCTACTCCTCGCCCTCGTCCAGTGACTATGGTGCGCGTGACGACCTCACGTAGCGCAAGATCGACAAATCAAGGGCACGACGTGCTCGGTCGACTGACACAGAAGAAGAAGATGTGGATTGATGAGTTAAACCCTCCAGCGCTCCCTCCTTCTCCAAAACCCAAGTCCATAACAATGGGCATTGATGAGTAAAACCCTCGTCACACGGATTCGGCTAAAGAGTTTAGCGAGTCGGACTGACCGATTGAGATGCAACGAACAAGTCGTCATTTGCATGTCTCAATCAATGTAATCCTTAGACCTGAGGTTATTGCACAATCCGAGTTGTGGATCACCGACTTAGGTTCTGTCAAACACTGTTTCGTCACTGGGCAGTTATAAAGGCAGAGTTCGGGTCGACTAAGTGTCAACCGAGGCGACCGACTAAGAGTTAGTCAGATGAATCACTTATCTCAGATCAAGAAAGATCGTTGGACTATTTAAGGGATGACGATTATTTGCCTATAGTTCGACAAGGTATATTGTGAGGCAAAAGGGACTCAGACGAAAGTCGCATTGGAAGGTATGTCGTCATGACTTATTGGTACTTGGGAGTCGGCACGTTCTGCTAGGAGCCGCTACCGACTGATCGGTCGCGAGTGAGACTTGGATCGTGTACGGGTTACTGTGAGCCTGTCGGGTCACACACTTAAGAGCGGAAGCAAGTTTGGGTTAGACCCAAACAGGAAATCTATCTAGGTTGGACCCAATAGAGACATGGACTTAGTCAGCAAGTTGGACTTGTAGTGACTAATATAGGCCTTTTAGTGAATGGGCCACAAGTGAGTGGAGCCCACTTTCACTCCCTATATAAGCTGGGGCGCATGTGCTTAGAGCACAAGGTTAGGTTACTCCATGTGTTGGAAACCCTAGCCCCAGTACGTCCTGTCGCCGCCTTACCGGACCTAGTAGTCCACCGTCGGCGCTCCTCCTCGTACATGTGGATACTAGCGGAGGTGTTGTATACTCAGCACTTTGACGATCGTGGAACCGGAACGGATCGTGAGGACTGCACTGCATCAAGCGACGTGCTTCATCGATTCCGCAACTGCTTGTCTAGTGATAATCCTCGTGGCCTTCTACCTGAGCTGGATCTTGGGATCATCATATAGGGAAAAAGTTTTTGTTTCTCTCTGCGTGACCCAAGAGTGCTATCAGAGCGTTAGCTTCTGGTTTTAGGCTCGAGATCTTGCATATGTGATATGCGGTTGGCGTTAGATTGGAACTAATTGCAGTTTTGGTGGTCGATCTATGAGATAGATTGGTTTTGTATGAAGTTGATTGGATCAACTGTACTCGGGGAATGGATGATCTGGTTTCCGTGATCTAACTGCTAAGGTCGTGGAACGACATACCCCTACCGGTCGGCTTCTGCCATCGGGGTAGACTGAGACACGTAAATCTGGATGAAGTGATCGAAGATCAAAGAGTTTGGTCGAATCGGAGTCCGGATCGGATTTGGATAAAATTGTTTTATCCGATGAAGAAACCCATGACCGGGACCGCCGGCTTTGCCCTGTCGTAGCGCCTTAGATGTTGTTGCGAGTTTGACAACGTCGGTAGATACCGTATCTATGCATAACTTGTTTTTGCAGGATGTTGTTGTGAATGGTATGGCTTATGTGCATGTGATGTGTGTAATCCATATGTGATCTGTGTATCACGGTTTTTGTCAGCCGACTGGAGCCTAGGTGATGTAATTTACATTACTAGCTAGTGTAGCTGTTTGGAGAATCCGGAAGGCATGCAAGTCGATGTACAAGTCAGCTAGATCGTGTAAGACAACACGTGACAAGAGTTGACACGAGTCGGATTACAGACTTTGTGGAGATGGAGATTGCCATGAAGAGAGCCATACCATTTCACACTATAATTTATTTATATTGTGTTATGTTTATGTCTCTATTTTACCTCTATTAGATAGTTGGTAGAAAGTAATCCCTCAAAAAAGGATTAGTCGGTTTCCCCACAAGTGCTGCACCATCACAAGTCAGACATTTTTGGTAGTCAGCTCATAAAATTTAGGTGCTATCAATTCTTTCCGACTAGGTGGGTTCGAGTCGGACTCTTATAGCGGAAGCACTTGGTAATCTTGACGGGTCTATCACAACGGTTGTGGGACTCGGGGAAAAGTCAGATGGGATCCGGGGCATGTGATGCCACCCATCCAACATGAGTCGTATGAGAAACAATTGACAAGGAGATGTCTACCTAGATCACTTAACATCTAGCGGTGATGCTAAAGCTCACTAGTCGACTTGCTTATTTAGGGTCCTGAATCACTAAGTAACCATCGGTGGGGTGTTGGTTCTAGTGGGAGCATAAATATTAAAGTGTTTAATATGCTTGCTCTTTTATGGATACATGTCTTAAGTGTTTTGCATATTTTCTGTAGTAGATCAATGGCACCTAGCAGTCTCCCTCAGATTTCCGGTTTTGCTTTGAGAACCATCTTAGAGAAAGATAAGCTGAATGGAACTAATTTCACCAACTCGTATCGTAATCTGAAATTTGTTCTCAAACAAGAAAAAAGGGACCGTGTCCTAGACAACCCACTTCCAGATGAGCCGTATGAGAATGCGACTGTCGCAGCCACCAATGCCTACCATCAAATTTGTGATGAATCCACGGAGATTAGCTGTCTTATGCTTGCTCACATGGAACCGGACTTGCAGCAGTAGTTCGAGAATGTTGAGGCCTACGATATGATCGAAAGCCTCAAAAGTATGTTCCAGGCTCAGGCAAAGACTGAGAGGTATCAAGTCTCTCAGGCTTTGTTGAGCTGCAAGCTTAAGGATGGCAATCCACTGAGTTCGCATGTGATCAAGATGGTTGGTTACGTGCAGTCTCTAGAAAGGCTTGGCTACCCCATTAGCTAAGAGGTTGCTACATAATTCCAAACTCTCTTCCTAGTGCGTATGGCCAGTTCATATCAAACTACCACATGCATGGTATGAATAAGAAGCTCACTGAATTACATGGGATGCTCAAGCAGGCTAAGGAGGATCTCAAGAAAGGTGTCAGTCAAGTGTTGATGGTGAAAATAAGGCTAAGTTCAAGAAGAGTTCTTGGACTAAGAAGAAGAAGGCAAAGTCGGGAGGTAACGCTGAGGACCCGGTCCAAAGCTCTTCCTCAGGGACTAAGCCATCTCCTACAGCCGGATCCACTTGCTTCTACTGCAAGTCGGATGGCCATTGGAAGAGGAATTGCAGCAAGTATCTGGCTGACAAAGCCAAGAGTGGAGGTGTGACTTCCGGCTCAGGTACACTTGTTTGCAATGTTATAGACATTTATCTTGCTAATGCACCTGGTAGTTCTTGGGTATATGATACCGGATCAGTCATTCACATCTGCAACTTGTTGCAGGGACTGGTAAGAACTAGGAACATGGCAAGAAGCGAGGTTGACCTTCGAGTCGGCAACAAAGCGAGAGTCGCTGCGTTGGAAGTCGGCACGATGCAACTTCATTTACCTTCTGGATTCTTAATGGAGCTAAATAATTGTTATTATGTTCCAGTGCTTAGTCGAAACATTATTTCTGCCGGCTATGAGTCGAATATTAAGAATAATGGTTGTTCTTTATATTTGAATGATATGTTTCACGGCTTTGCACCCGTCCGGGACAGGTTATTTAATTTGAATCTTGAAGATGAATCTGTCTATAACATAAATGTGAAAAGGTTGAAACCAAATGATCTGAATATGACTTACTTTTGGCATTGTTGGCTTGGTCATATAAGTTGGAAATGCATGAAGAAGCTCCATGATAATGGACTCCTAACTTCATTCAAATTGGAGTCGTTCGAGACATGAGAATCCTTCCTACTGGGCAAGATGACCAAGACACCTTTTGCAAGGAGTTGTGAAATGGCGTCCGACTTATTGGGACTAGTACATAGTGATGTATGTGGCCCAATGAGCACGACAGCCAGAGGTGGTTATGAGTACTTCATTACCTTCACTGATGATTTGAGTAGGTATGGATATATCTACTTGATGAAACATAAGTCAGAAGCCTTTGAAAAGTTCAAGGAATTCCAGAATGAGGTACAGAATCAACTAACAAGAAAATAAAGTTTCTTCGATCGGACAGAGGAGGCGAGTACATGAGCCATGAGTTTGATGACCATCTGAAGAGTTGTGGAATAGTTCCCCAGCTCACTCCACCGGGAACGCCATAGAGAAACGGTGTGTCGGAAAGGCGGAATCGGACCTTGTTAGACATGGTACGATCAATGATGAGTCGGACAAATCTGCCTTTATCATTTTTGGGGTTATTGTCCAGAAACTACAGTGTTCACGCTAAATAGAGTACCATCAAAGTCGGTAGAGAAGACACCGAATGAGATGTGGACTGGCAAGAAGCCGAGTTTGTCTTTTCTTAAGATTTGGGGCTGTGAAGCATTTGTCAATCGACTTCAGTCGGACAAGCTTACGGCCAAGTCAGATAAGTGTATTTTCGTGGGGTATCCGAGGGAAACCTTGGGCTACTACTTCTACAACCAAGAAGAGGGCAAAGTGTTTGTCGCTCAGAACGGTGTGTTCCTTGAGAAAGAGTTTCTCAGTCGGGGAGTAAGTAGGAGCACGGTGCAGCTCGAAGAAATTCTAGAGATACCGGCCAATAGCGAGTCGGAAAAAGCCTTAGAGGTTGAGCCGGTCATGGTACTTGACCCGGCAACTGCACCGACACTATGAAGATCAGATAGATTGTGAAGTGTTCGTGATGTGTTACTATTGGACAGTGATGAGCTGGCAACTTATTCAGAAGCGATGGTAGGATCTGATTCTGAGTCGTGGCTTGGAGCCATGAGATCCGAGTTAAAGTCCATGGATGAAAATCAAGTTTGGAACTTGGTTGATCTGTTAGACGGTGCAAGACCCATCGAGTGCAAATGGGTCTTTAAGAAGAAAACTAATATGGATGGAAATGTTTCTATCTATAAAGCACGGCCTGTCGCGAAAGGGTTCCGATAGGTTCAAGGAGTTGACTACAATGAGACTTTCTCTCCCGTGGTGATGCTTAAATCAGTTCGGATCATGTTAGCTATAGCAGCCTATTTCGACTATGAGATATGGCAGATGGATGTCAAGACGGCTTTCCTTAATGGAAATTTAACCAAGGACGTGTATATGATACCGCCCGAGGGTTTTGTCAATCTGGCTAATGCTGACAAGGTATGCAAACTTCAGAAATCCATTTATGGGTTGAAGCAAGCATCTCGGAGTTGGAACATTCGCTTTGATGAGGTAGTCAAATCGTTCGGCTTCATCAAAAGTGATCATGATTCTTGTTTATACAAGAAGTTTAGTGGGAGCAAAGTAAACTTTCTGATCTTATATGTGGATGACATTTTACTGATTGGAAATGATGTCCTGATGTTGCAAGAAACCAAGGAATCATTGAAAAAGAGTTTTTCGATGAAGGACTTGGGTGAGGCGACTTACATACTAGGAATCCGGATATATAGAGATAGATCAAGGCGGCTCATTGGATTGAGTCAGAGTACATATTTGGATAAAGTGTTGAAGAAGTTCAACATGGAATCGTCTAATAAGGTGTTCTTACTGATGTCCCATGGTGTAAAACTTAGCAAGACTCAGTGTCCTTCGACAACTGATGAGCAAAGTCGGATGAGTGTGATTCTGTATGCTTCTGCAATCGGATCCATCATGTACGCTATGATCTGTACTAGGCCGGATGTTTCCTATGCTCTCAGTGTTGTGAGCAGATACCAGGCTGACCCTAGAGAGATCTACTGGGCAGCGGCTAAAATATCCTTAAGTACTTGAGAAGGACTAAGGATATGTTGGTTTATGCAGGTGAGGATGAACTCAGTGTAAGGGGTTACATAGATGCAAGTTATCTCACAGACTCGGATGATTCTCGTTCGCAATCCGGATATGTGTTTGTAATAAATGGAGGGGTTGTGAGCTGGAATAGTTCCAAGCAAGAGACGGTGTCAGCATCTACAATAGAGGCTGGGTATATTGCTGCCTCGGAGGCGGAAAAAGAAGCCGTTTGGATGAGGAATTTCCTCATGGATCTTGGTGTGGTTCAAGGCTCGTCCAATCCATTAGACGTGTATTGTGACAACAATGGTGCTATTGCACAAGCCAAGGAACCTAGATAACACCAGAAGGATAAACATATACTCATGTGGTACCACCTTATTTGCCAGTTCGTGGATCAAGGTGATATCAAGTTATGCAAGGTACACACGGATGCAAACATTGCAGATCTGTTGACAAATCCACTTCCACAGCCGAAGCATGAGGCGCACCTGAGACCTATGGGCATTAGATGCCTAGACATGTGATGTCGGATGATTGACTCTTGTGCAAGTGGGAGACTATTGGGAATATGCCCTAGAGGCAATCATATATGATGTTATTCCCAATGTATTCATAAAGTTATTGTCCATGTATGAACTACTAATATGCATCATTGAATATGTGATTCGATTGTGGAACTACATATTCATGTTGTTCATACTAATTGTCCTTGGTCGTTGAGGATTTGTTGGACACACAACTTAGACTAATGTGAAAGTCGGCAGATGACTCGGTTCCACTTGTCATGGGCATGGAGATGCTATTCCGACTTACACGGATTTGGCTAAAGAGTTTAGCGAGTTGGACTGACCCATATTGATATGCAACGAACAAGTCGTCATTTGCATGTCTCAATCAATGTAATCCTTAGACCTGAGGTTATTGCACAATCTGAGTTGAGGATCACCGACTTAGGTTCTGTCAAGCGTTGTTCCGTCACTAGGCAGTTATAAAGGCGGAGTTCGGGTCGACTAAGAATCAAGCTGCGTGATGTGAATAACCAAGATGGGATTTTGCCCCTCCGTCTAGAGAGATATTCTCTGGGCCCTCTCGGAAGATATGATTCAGAAAGCATGGCAATGCACGACTTGGTTAAGTGTTAACCGAGGCGGCCGACGAAGAGTTAGTCAGATGAATAACTTATCTCAGATCGAGAAAGATCGTCGGACTATTTAAGGGATGAGGATTATTCGCCTATAGTTCGACAAGGTATATCGTGAGGCAAAAGGGACTCAGACAAAAGTTGCATTGGAAGGTATGTCATCATGACTTATTGGTACTCGGGAGTCGGCACATTCTGCTAGGAGCCGCTTCCGACTGATCGGTCACGAGTGAGACTCGGATCGTGTTCGGGTTACCGTGAGCTTGTCGGGTCACACACTTAAGAGTGGGAGCAAGTTTGGGTCAGACCCAAACATGAAATATATTTGGGTTGGACCCACATAGAGACATGGACTTAGTCAGCAAGTTGGACTTGCAGTGAATAATATAGGCCTTTTAGTGAATGGGCCACAAGTGAGTGGAGCCCACTTTCACTCCCTATATAAGCTGGGGCGCGGGTGCTTAGAGCACAAGGTTAGGTTACTCCATGTGTTGGAAACCCTAGCCCTAGTCCGTCCTGTCGCCACAGTACCGGACCTAGCAGTCCACCACCGGCGCTCCTCCTCGGACGTGTGGATACTAGTGGAGGTGTGTACGTTTAGCACTTCGATGATCGTGGAACCAGAATGGATCGTGAGGACTACACTGCATCAAGCGACGTGCTTCATCGATTCCGCAACTGCGCGTCTAGTGGTAATCCTCGTGGCCTTCTACCTGAGCTGGATCTTGGGATCATCGCGTAGGTAAAAAGTTTTTGTTTCTCACTTCGTGACCCAACACTATAGACACCACATCTACCCCGTCATCACTCTTTGACTCTCCAAACAAAAACATCATCAACAACAACGTCACTTGCCTTATGGCAAGAGGGTCCGAGGTATCATCTTCTATTTCTTCATTCCCTAAGACTAACATAAATATGGACATGGATGATCATACTAGTCTTAAGATAAAAGAAGAAGTTATTGCTTTGGACAATTTTTTCACTAACCTGCAAGGTGAGAACAAACTTCACTTTGATGCTCTTATGAGTCAACTTGCTAATTCCGAAGAACTTCTCGAAGAAAAGGGTAGAATCGAAAGAGAAGATGCCTTGGAAATTGCCTCCTTGAAGAATGCCTTAGAAGAAGAAGAAGAAGAGGAAGCTCGAGTATCCTTGGAGGAGAAACTTGAGTCAATTGAGGAGTCCCATGATGAGGTTGTTGCCTGGCTCATTAAAGAACGCAACAATGCTCGTGCTAAGGTAAAGAAACTAAAGAAAGAAAAGATTGAATTTGGGGCTTCTCATGCTAGACTCTCAAAGAAGTTTGAGAAACTTGAAATTGCTCACAAGGCATTGGAGAGTGATCATTCTACTCTATATGAGTCTCGTGATCAGCTCCAAACTCAATTGTACAAGTATGATATGCCCAGCACCTCCACTCTGTCTTGTGGACATGAAGACATTGTTGAGGAAATGCAAGGCTAAAAGAAGAACTTGTAAAGGGATCTCAACATAATGGTAAATAAGTCCTAAAAGAGGTGCTTAGCAAGCGAAGGACAAACAATGGGAAAGAAGGTCTTGGTTATGTCCCCAAGACAAAGAAGAAGAAGAATAAGAAGAAGAGCAAAACTGTTCAACCAAAGACAAGAACCACCTCTAATGACAAGACTAACTATGATGGTTTTGCAGGGGCTAATAATCCTAATTATGAGTTATTTTGTGATTAATATGGTGATGTTTATGCTAGCTATATAGGTCCTTATGATAGTTACATTTCTTGGTCTATTTGGGTTCCCAAGACCCTTGTCACTAACATGAGAGGACCCATTGAAAAATGGGTACCTAAAACCAAGAAGTAACTTTCTTGTATAGTTATGCTTCTGTGGATCTAAATGGGTACTCGATAGCGGGTGCACTAGTCACATGACCAGAAGCAAGGAGATCATCTCGGAGATGCGGCCAAATCGTGATCACATAACCGTCTCCAATGGTGACAAGCCAAAATCTGAGGTATTGGGTCTCGGCAAAGTTGTGGTTTCTCACGATATATCTCTCGTGGACATCATGCTTGTTGAGACCCTCGGTTACAATTTACTTTCAGTTCGTGCCCTTGGTAAGATGGGCTTTGCAGTTTTCATTGATGCTGATTTGGTGGTACTCAAGTGGAGCAAGTCTCTAAAGGTCGCTTTCATGGGATATGTTGAAAATGACATGTACATGGTGGACTTCTAGGGGAAAACCACTACAGGCCCGATGTGTCTTTTCGGAAAGGCCAACGCGGGTTGGTTATGGAATCGCCGACTAGCCCACGTCAATATGAGAACTTTGCAAAGTCTCCACAAGGGTGGCCACATCCTTGGACTAAAAGAAAATGTTTCCTTTGCCAAAGATCGTGTTTGTAGGGCTCATGTTGAAGGGAAAATGCATGACTCTCCCCATCGAAAGAAGACCATTATTTCATCAAAGAGGATTTTGGAGCTCCTTCATGTGGATCTCTTTGGTCCTCCATCACATGCAAGCCTCGGTGGGAAGAAGTATTGCCTCGTGATTGTTGATGATTACACAAGATACAATTGGGTCTATTTCTTCAAGTTGAAGAGCGAGACTCAACAAACGGTCATCGATTTTGCCAACGAGGTTCAACGTCAACACAATATCCCTATATTGGCAATTAGAAGTGATAACGGCTCTGAGTTCAAGAAATACACCTTAAATGAATTTCTAAGTGAAGAGGGGATAAGACATCAATATTCCGCTGCGTACACCCCTCAACAAAATGGTGTTGCCGAGAGAAAGAACTGGACCTTAATGGATATGGCCAGATCTATGCTAGTTGAATTTAAGTCTCCTTATAACTTCTGGGCTGAAGCAATCTCTACCGCTTGCCATTCATCCAACCGGCTCTACCTCCGAAAATCTTGGACAAGACTCCATATGAAATACTTACTGGTAACAAGCCAAACATATCCTACTTCCGGGTATTTGGTTGTAAGTGTTTCTTTCTCATTAAAGGAGTTCATTTATCTAAATTTGAGTCTAAGGCTTTAGAAGGCATTTTTGTTGGATATGGTGCCGAATCCCACATTTATAGAGTCTACAATAAGCTCTCTGGAACTATTTTAGAATCTTGTAGTGTGGTGTTCGAGGAAAATGATGGCTCCCATGCGGGGCAAGTTGATGTTTGTGATGCAGATGTTGAAATACCCCAAGATGCCATAAGAAGAATGGGCGTGGAATTTTTCCGTCCCATTGAGGAACCCCTTGTGGCGGATCGGGAAGGACAATGCTCTACTCAAGTAGATCCCTCATCGACACATGCACAACATTCTCCAACCATTGGAGAAACCTCTACACCAATCCCACAACTTGTTGAAGATCATCAAGAAAATGTTCCAGAAAGCTCCAGGCCGGATTATACGGTGAACACAGGATTATCCGGCCAACCTACCTCAACTACCAGAACTGAGATCATGGCTGAAGAAACTACTGCAAGTCCTAGGCCAGATTTTTTGGTTACCCCTAGATTAGCCGGCCACTCTCCAGTTCGAGCAAATTCCAGGACCTCTCAAAACTATGAAGGCGCATCAAGTTCTCCCAGGTCGGATTATCTGGCCCCACCCTCGTCCTCTTGTTATGGCTATTGATCAACATCAAGGGCAAGATTCATCATCTCCTACTCCTGCTAATCAAGATGTAGATCAAGGCCAAGCCAATGATTCCAATGAAGACTCAAATGATGAAGTTATTCCCCCAAGAGACGACAAGCTGATTGAACTTCGTTGCAGAGCTCGTGCGGATAGGAACCTTGAATTAAGGGGTCACACTCTTGACAAAGTTGTAGGTGATCTCTGACGAAGGGTGTCCACAAGAAGGGAGCTAGCAAGTTTTGGTGAGCACCAAGCTCACATATCCATGGTGGAACCCAAGAAAGTGTTTGAAGCTCTTGAAGATCCTGTCTGGGTTGTTTCTATGCACAAAGAGTTAAATAAATTTGAGCGCAACAAGGTCTGGAAATTAGTAGAGAATCCCAAGGATTGCCGCAATGTTATCAGCACAAAGTGGATCTTTAAGAATAAGCAAGATGAAAATGGCATTGTTGTAAGGAACAAGGCAAGACTCGTGGCACAAGGCTATTCCCAAGTTGAGTTCATCGACTTCGGCGAGACTTATGCTCCTGTGGCTCGTCTTGAGTCCATCTGTATCCTTCTTGCTTATGCTGCTCATAATAATTTTAAATTACAGAAAATGGACGTTAAGAGTGCTTTTCTTAATGGTCCTCTACATGAGTTGGTATATGTAAAGCAACCCCCGGGATGTCTACAAACTCGATAAGGCACTCTATGGCCTTAAGCAAGCCGCACGTGCATGGTATGAGCACCTTAAAGAGCTTTTGCTAGACCGTGGATTCGAAGTTGGGCAAATCGATCCCACTCTTTTTACTAAGAAGGTTAAGGGGGAGCTCTCCGTATGCCAACTATATGTAGACGACATTATCTTCGGCTCTACTAATAAAGCTTTTAATGATGAATTTTCAAAGCTTATGACTGACAGGTTTGAGATGTCTATGATGGGGGAGTTACGGTTCTTTCTTGGATTTGAGATCAAGCAACTTAGAGAAGGAACCTTCATAAATCAAGCAAAATACATCCAAGACATGCTCAAGATGTTCAAGATGACGGATCTTAATGGCGTCACCACTCCGAGGCAAACAAAATGTCACCTTGAACTTAATCCACATGGTAAAGATGTGGACCATAAGGTATATCGATCCATGATCGGCTCTCTTCTTTACCTCCGCGCATCTAGACCCAATACTGTGTTGAGTGTAGGTGTGTGTGTGTGCAAGGTATCAAGCAGCTCCTAAAGAAAGCCACTTAGTGGCGGTCAAGAGGATCTTCCAATATTTGGTGCATTCCCTTAACTTTGGTCTATGGTATCCGAAGGGCTCCAATTTCTCTCTTTGTGGCTATACTGATTCAGATTGGGCTGGTGATAAGGATGATCGGAAATCAACTTCTGGAGCTTGTCAATTCTTGGGAAGGTCTTTAGTATGTTGGTCTTCTAAAAAGCAGAATAGTATATCCCTTTCCACCGTCGAAGCTAAATATGTGGCTGCTGCTAGTGCATGTACTCAATTATTATGGATGAGGCAAACTTTAAAGGAATATGGTGTCAATTGTGACAAAGTGCCTCTTTTATGCGATAATGAAAGTGAATCAAAATTGCATACAATCCGATGCAGCACACAAGGACGAAGCATATTGAGATTCGGAATCATTTCATTTGGGACCATGTTGCTCGAGGCGATATTGATCTATCTTTTGTGAGCACGAAGAACCAACTTGTTGATATTTTCACGAAGCCACTTGATGAAGCAAGGTTTTGTTACTTGAGGAATGAGCTAAATATCGTTGATTCAAGGAGCTTGTCTTGATTACCCATGCACTCATCGTTACAACTCATACTTATTTGGTCTAGGTGTGCGCATGGATATAGGGGGAGTGTGGTCCTAATTGATTGGGGTAACCCTCCCCCATAATGCCGAAAGCAAGTCAAATATTTTCTCTTAATATCATTTTGTGATATGTGAGCTTATTGATGAGTATTGGTCGTGAACCCAAGATATATCTTCGTGGTGTCATACCATGCACTCCAACAAGGTGGCCTCGGCCACCGCCCTCTTCCATGAGAAGAGTTAGATTTATGTGGATCTTTTTGGTTGTTTTTTCTCATCTCATGTTTTTATGGGAATCACACTCAATTTTGGCTTTTAGTTGATTTGATTCTTGCAATTTTGAGTGTGTAGTACCATGTCAGTTTGGTTCTCCTAATCCCAAGCTTTTCCCTACCCCTAAGCCATCTCTTCTTGCACACAAGTCCTTTGTTCACCTTGTGGGGGTTTTGTTTGGGCACGGGACGAAGATGAAGATGATGACTACGAGTGATCCCTTGGGGCGCTAGCATCTCTCTTCTTCCTTTTTGTCGTTTCGATGCCAAAGGGGGAGAAGTAGTTCTATTAGGTCTCCGTGGATTTGCATGGGTTGGGCGCAAGCATTTGCATTTTATCTTTTCAGTCTTTTTCTCGCTTGTGCCCATTTAGCGTTGAACTTCTATTTGTGATTTGCTCTGTATAAGACTATGTGTTTGTGTGGCTCTAGATTTATCTTGTGGATTATCCTTATGGATTCATATTTCATATTGGCTATTGGATATCTATATCAAGGAAGGCGCTTATTATGGCTATCATTGGATATTCTTATAAATATATTGAGGACATCTTTATCTCTCTCACGGTGGTATGAATATTCTTGCCTATGTTCCAATGAAATTGACTTGTACCTTCTTCTATGTATGTGTAATCAAATGCAAATTTTATTATGCACACATTGAGGGGGAGTCATTTTCATTGGTTAAAAATTGTTGTTATGAGAAGCTATCTTGCAAATCCCGGTATTGTCATCTAACGCACAAAACACAAGGAATCATGAAATTTTCTTTCAACTGTGATTTGTGGACACCACCGGTTGAGAGTATTTCAGGCTTTAAGTATTCTCTTGTTTGCCTCGACGATTTCACTCAGTATGCCTGGGTTTATCCTCTATGTGATAAGTCAGAAGTTTTCTCGCACTTATCGTCCCTTCACGCCTTAGCCCATACTCAGTTCCGTGCAAACTTGCAAGCTATTCAGTGTAATAATGGTTGTGAGTTCGATAATTCCCTCCTCCACTCTTTTGCCCAATGCCATGGAATAGCACTCCACTTTCATGTCCATATACCTCGCAACAGAACGGTAAAGCCGAGAGGATTATTCGCACCCTCAATGACATTACTCACACGCTTCTAATTCAAGACAGTATGCCGCCACGCTTTTGGGCCGAGGTTCTTTATATAGTCGTATTATTGCATAATCCGTTGCCTTCCAAGGCAATCTCGGCTCATGTGCCTTTTTGAGCTCTTCATGGCGTCGACCCTGTGTATGCTGGTCTTAGGGTCTTCGGATGTCTTTGCTACCCCAATACCACTGTCGTTGCACCGCACAAGCTTGCGCCTCGCTCCATGCTCTGTGTGTTTTAGGGTATCCATCCCAACATCACGGCTATCATTGTCTTGATCGTTCCACCCAAAAGATCATCATCTCTCGCCATGTTGTATTCGACGAGTATGTCTTTCCCTTTGCCACCACCGCGTCCGCCACGTCTCCTACTCCTTTCCTGCACACTTATGATTTTCTGCAGTTTGAGAAGTTGATGTCGTCGACACCGTTCACCGTGCTAGCTATGGGAAGCTTTGCCGCAGGCATGCGGCAGCCTACCTCGAGCGCTCGAGAGCATGCAGCAGGTGCTCGATAGCCTACCGAGGCTACTTCCCTACTGCGCATGTCCGCTCCGCCACGAGTTCGGACGCCTCTCCCATCGCGCCCCCCTTGCCGCCTGCGACTGCCCTGTCACCTGCCTTGTCACCCGCCACATCTGCTGAGGACGATTCCTCGCCACATGCGGCTGCTGCACCGACTCCGCCACCGCCTCCGGTCCGTCGACCGTGCCCCCGCCTCCGCCACCGTCACACTACATGCTTACACGTGCGAAGACGGGCATGGTGCAGCCGAAGACCGTCATCGATCTTCATGTTGAGGGGTTATATCCTCTCCCGAAGACATATTGTAGAGCGCTCAAGGACCCTAATTGGCATGCAGCGATGGTTGATGAGTACAATTATCTTCTCTCCAACAACACTTGGGACCTAGTTGATCCACCTCGCAGTGCAAATATTGTCACATGCAAGTGGATCTTTCGTCACAAGTTAAAGTATGATGGTTCTCTTGATCATTACAAGGCACGGTGGGTCTTGCGAGGATTCACGCAACATGAAGGTATTGATTTTGATGAAACTTTCAGTCCGGTTGTTAAACCCTCCACCATACGGACAGTTCGGTCACTTGCCCTTTCTAGTGATTGGCCTATTCATCAGCTAGATGTCAAGAATGCTTTCCTCAACGGCAAACTTGATGAGATGGTTTATGCTCATCAGCCCTCAGGTTTCATTGACCCAGTTCTCCTGAGAAGGTGTGCCGCCTAAACAAATCCTTGTTCGGGTTGAAGCAGGCTCCACGGGCATGGTTTCAGCGGTTTGCCTCCTATATTGCATCTCTTGGGTTTCTAAGTGCCAAGACTGACAGCTAATTGTTCATCTATTGTCTGGCTCCGATATGGCTTATCTCTTGCTCTTTGTGTATGACATAATTTTGACCATGTCTTCCTCGACACTGTTGCATAGCCATGACGGACATGGGTGATTTACATAACTTTCTAGGCATCTCCGTCAAGTGCAATAAGAACTGTCTCTTTATCTTGCAGGAGAAGTATGCTATGGAGCTCCTTGACCGCATCGGTATGTTATAGTGCAAGTCTATCTCCACACTAGTTGATACAGCTTCTAAGCTTGAAGCTTAGTCTAGTGATCATGTGGCTGATCCTACAGAGTATCGCAGTATTGCAGGAGGTCTCTAGTACCTCACTTTTACTCGGCCTGATATCTCCTATGCAGTACAGCAGATATGCCTTCATATGCATGATCCACGAGATAATCACTTGCTCCTTGTGAAGCGTGTTCTATGCTACATTCGCGACACCACAGACTATGGTCTCACTTTGTATCGACGCACCTCGAACAAACTGATGGACTACTCTGACGCTGACTGGGCAGGTTGTTCAGACACTCGATGGTCTACTTCTGGCTATTGTGTGTTCCTCGGCGCAAATCTGGTGTCTTGATCAGCCAAGCGACAACACACTATTTCATGCTCGAGTACGGAGGCTGATTATCGGGCAGTAGCAAATGTGGTGTCCAAACTATGTTGGCTACGACAACTACTTCAGGAGCTTCATCGACCAGTGCATAATACTTCCATCGTATTCTGTGACAATGTGAGTTTAGTTTACATGACATAGGATCCAGTGCATCACCAGCGCACCAAACATGTGGATATTGATCTACACTTCGTCGGAGATCGTGTGACAACTGGCGAGGTCAGGGTTCTACACGTTCCTAGTTCATCTCAGTTCACGGACATCTTCACCAAAGGATTACCATCGCCTCTCTTCTTAGATTTTCGGGACACTCTTAATATTCATCGGACGCCCATTTTCGCCTGAGGGAGGGTGTTAGAATATGTGATTGTATCGTGTTTGTATAGGTATACGGTCATATTGTGTATTCCTTTTGTATGTGTCCATGTTGTACGAGACTAGGACTCCCCTTGTAATCCTCCTATATAATGAGCAATACAAGGCACCACTACGCATGGTTTCCCCTATCTTATAGGTTTCTTTTTATTTCACATGCTTCTAGTGGGTTTCTTGGAGAGTATACTCCTTCCATTTCAAAATATAAGTTTAGTCTTTTTTCTGAAACACTACAGGAATTAAACGCTTTGTCGTGTGACCAAAATACACGGCAAAGCCAGCAAACCACACGGCAAAGCCGTTGCCGTGAGACCACGCATGGCAAAGCTTGCACGGCAACACAGGCCATGGCAAAGCTGCTTTGCCATGAGCTTCGGCAGGTACGCACGGCAGAGCCCGTTGTCGTGAGTTTCACCTAGTTGTCGGCAAACAAAAAGGTGTTAACGGGCGTGACGGGCCAAACAGAGTGCGGCGATACGTTGTCGTGCGGGGGTCTTTGTCGTGGGCCTGGTCTTTGCCATGTGCTTCGCGTTGCCGTGGGCCTTGTCTTTGTCGTGGGCTACGCGTTGCCATGTGCCAGGTCTTTACCATGCGCCCCGTGTTGCCGTGAGCCTAGTCTTTGCTGTGGGCTGCGTGTTTCCATGAGCCTAGTCTATGTCGTGTGCTCCACATTGTCGTGCGCTGTTCTTTGCCATGCCCTGCATGTTGACGTGCGCCTGGTCGTTGTCATGCACGGCAAAGGCCCTGGAGCTGCACCTCCTCTGCTCCCAGATTACAACACGTGGCCCCTTTGTCGTGTGTAAGCACATGGCAAAGTGACCATATGTCCTTTGTCGTGTGCTTACACACGGCAAAGACCCCTGCATTTTCCTTTTTTTCTGTTTTTTGTTATTACATGCATTTAAATACACAATATACAGGAATCATAACACAAGATCATCACACATGTAAACAAGATCACTTGTATCATACCAAACATGATCACAAGATCGTCACACACATAAACATGATCAAAACAAGTTCACAAGATCATAACATATCATCATCAACATGCAACCACCGCAAATATTACAAATTTGAGCTACAAGTGCTCTAGATCATCACCAAGTACATAACCACAACATGTTCATCACCATCAAGTTCTCCTCAAGCTCAAGTGCTACACATCCATGAATGCATCCTCGGTGAGATCCTACAAGTTCAAAATCAAAAATAAATGAAAATGACAAGTAAAATTTGACAAGTACATGAATATGACAAGTTAAATTTCACAATGGCATGGAATTAGACAAGTACATGAATTTGACAAGTAAATTTTCGACGAGTACATGAATTTCACAAGTGACATTTTGAACAAGTGGCATGGCTAAGTTTTCTCTATGGCAAAGTTTGGCTAAGTAACATGGCATGGCTTAATAATCTAGAAGTATCATGGCATGGCTATATTTTGAACAATTGACAAATTTAGGAGAACTAACCTTGATGGTAGCTAAACATGTCCTTCTCCGTCTCCTAGTGTCCTCCATCTCCTCTGTGTCCTTCTCCGTCTCCTTCTGTCTTTCTCCTATACACGGTCAAAAGAAAAATCATGAGATTGCTACATTTTCTACAAGTGGCATGGCTACAATTTTGCATTTTCAAGTTGAAATTCTACAAGTGACATGTTTTAGGAGAACTCACCTAGAAACTGCGTCAGGCTCTGGATGATGTTCGGATTAGCGAGGGTATGAGGAGTCATGGGGCTCTGACTAGGCTGTTCCTGGAAGGGCGGCACGTTCGATCCACTCGTCGACCCACCTGGTAAGTACCCGGGCAACTACATGGGGAATATATTGCGACCATTAAACAATGAGACAAGATAACATAAGATGGAGATATTAAGTTAACCACTTACCCACGAGAAGGCGAAAGGAGGAGTAGGAATACTCCCCGGTGCAGTAGTCAGAAGCTGCTGGTTCACAAACCAGCTCATCATCTGTTGCGCCTGCTGCTGCTAGTGCTCCTTAAGCTACTGCTCTAGCTGTGCCTGCTGCTATTGGGACTCCTCTCGGATTCTCTATTCCCTTGCTTCCATCTCCGCCTACATTGTGTTGTCGCGATGTCATTAACATTGCAATGGAAAACATGTAATTAAGCATAGAGGACCGAGGAAGAACATACTCATAAGCGGTCGATAGCTATATCCGAAGCCCGTGCGCGGGTCTATACCTGAGGCCCGCCACTCTTACAACCACTACAGGCCTGGCATAGAGATGGATTGGACATTGGGTCGAAGGACCCGTCACCAATCCATAGGCGACCATGCTTCAGGCCTTCTCTCGCCAGCATCGCAACCTCGGGGTCAAACTCCTCGATGAGTGGATCGGAGTTCTTGTCATGCTTATCCTTGTACCTCGTGATGTATCTCGCACACTTGACCCCGGATACATCATTGATCCACATGGACCCCGTCTTAGGATGCGGCGTATTCCTGGTCTTCATCTTTTGATAGAGGCCAAATAAGCTTGGCTTCACGCCTGTTGCAGTTTCCTGTAAAAGAGAACATGTAATTAAGTGAAGGGGGACACCCTTGCGGAGTAAACAATCACGTGAAAGCAAAGAATGAAGGAAACATTTTCTCACCTCTCTTTGGATGTGAAGGGCGAGGGGGATGATGCCTTGGATATGTGATCCACCTCCCATCTCGTCCCGCCTCTTCTTTGCCTCCTCGTGCTTCATGAGGAACTAGGGGGACGTCCACCACATTACCGTCACCAGAAAGCAATGTCTGTCGCTACCGACATACTGAGGAGGGTTCTACATTCACAAGGTACACCCATTAGTACAACAAAAACTACATGGCGGTCAAGAAATTAATAACACAGAAATGCAACTACCTGCAGGTACTGCCATGGTGCCATGAGCGTTTGTCGATCCTCGTCCTTAGTCATCCAAATATGACGGTCAGCGTGCCAGTCGCGGACGCCCTGAACATGTGCCTCGTAGTGCATGTCGCTCACCCTCCTCTTGCACATCTCGTGTAGGACCACATCGCACTACATTTCACGACCAGCAGCCTTCGTGAATTATCGCTAAAACCATGGACATAGGTAAACAAGGGACCAAAGCCATTAGTGCAACTAGTGTCAACCTCGGAGTGTTAGAATGCTGAGAAGTTAAAACTCACATACCCAGAAATGTTCTACAATCGCCTCTTGCATGTTGTCGCAGTCGGTGTCTAGATCTGGAGCATAGTTGAACTGCTTCCAAGTCCAATCTATGTCAACGCCACCACTAGGGAGATCGACAAGCCTAGGGAATCTGCTCCTAAGAAGGCCTCCAAGGATGTTCGCGTATAAACGTCCACCCTTTTGATTAGGATCCTCATACGTGAACGAACTACACAATGAAAAGCCAAAATTAGTATGTATGTGATACAAAATTCGACAGTGATGAAATTTCGTTAATGAAAAGCCAAAACCAGCATTTACCTCTTTCCAGCAGGCACGAGAACAACATTGCTATAGGGCCACGTTTTTATCCTGGGGAGTTTCGTTATCCCACGCTTATACAGCTTCTTGTCACGTGGCTTCAAATTTTCGGAGGGTGGCACGTACTCCTCCTCTGCTAGCGGTTCCCAAACTAGGCTATCATCAGCCTCAAACGGTAGACCCCCAGCTCCTCATCCTCCGAGTGGTCCTCCAAGTCCTCCTCATGCCCGTCCTCCCCACCCTCCTCCTCCTGCTCCTCGTCCTCTCGGTCCTCCTCCTGCTCCTCATGCTCCTCACTCTCATGCTCCACCTCAGCATCATCCACATCCTCCTCATCCTCGGCTAGGGGGGCTAGGATCCTTCCTCCCACACCTCCCATGCCGCTGGGGAGGGCACGGTGGAGGACTATCACACCGTCTTGAGGCCGATGCTGAAGCGTTTTTCGAACCACTCGGATTCGTCACAATGTCCGCCAAGTCCTTGAGCTTTTTTCGAATGCCCTTGCCCTTTCCTCCTGTCATGTTTCAATCACCTACAAACATAATGAAAAGAGTAGTTTATTAGTATGCCATGATGTAAATATATGAAAATTAGTGAAAGAAACAATGATGTAAATAGATGAAAATTAGTGAAAGCAACAAAGATTTAAATAGATGGAAATTAGTGAAAGCAACAATGATGTAAATAGATGAACATTAGTAAAGAAATAAATACCATAGAGTTTTGATAAACATAGCACATAGTTCTTACAAATAAACCAGCTCGACAATCACTATTACACAGAGTTATTACAAAAAGGCTAGCCTCACAATTAATACTACATAGATCATAAGCATATGTCAACATTAGTAACTGGACCACGTGTTTCTTCATCACCTAGTCCCCGGGTGCATGTGTCCCCCTTTGTAGGCATGCGCTGTAACCTACAAACAAGGGTTCCGGACTCGTCTAAGGGGGAAAGTCCCTGTTTCGGCACTAGAGAGTAGGATATTTTCACTCCCCTTGTGACCCAACATGGTTTTACATCATCCTATGACCTAAACAAACACAAAACAAGAGAGAGCTACACCGGGTTACCCCTGTCAGAAGAAAGTCTTGGGGGGTAGACGATTCTGAGGCCCACGGGTCAGGGTTCAGTAGGGAACCGCGCTCCGAGGCATCGGAACACCTCAAGGACTTGCATGTGGCCCTAGCACATGCATGAAATTGTGGTGCTCTGTAGAAACCTACAAAACCTAGTCCCTGGGTGCATGTGTCCCCCTTCGCAGGTATGCGCTGTAACCTAAAAGCAAGGGTTCCGGACTCGTCTAAGGGGGAAATTCCCTGTTCCAGTACTAGAGAGTAGGATATTGTCACTACCCTTGTGACCCAACATGGTTTTACATCATCCTATGACCTAAAAAAACACAAAACAAGAGAGAGCTACACCGGGTTACCCCTT
Organism: Avena eriantha; assembly: GCA_910589775.1. NCBI lineage: Eukaryota > Viridiplantae > Streptophyta > Magnoliopsida > Poales > Poaceae > Avena > Avena eriantha. The sequence goes on along the minus strand of OU342740.1, from coordinate 440,958,655 downwards.
TCAGAAAAAAGTCTAGGGAGGTAGACGATTCGAGGCCCACGGGTCAGGGTTCCGCAGGGAACCGTGCTCCGGGGCATCGAAACACCTCAAGGACTTGCATGTGGCCCTAGCACATGCATGAAAGTGTGGTGCTATGTTGAAACATACAAAAACTAGTCCCCGGGTGCATGTGTCCCCCTTCGCAGGCATGCGCTATAACCTAAAAGCAAGGCTTCCAGACTCGTCTAAGGGGGAAGTCCCTGTTCTGGCACTAGAGAGTAGGATATTGTCACTCCCCTTGTGACCCAACATGGTTTTACATAATCCTATGACCTAAACAAACACAAACACAAGAGAGAGTTAAACCAGGCTACCCCTGTGAGAAGAAAGTCTAGGGGGTAGATGATCTGAGGCCCGCGGGTCAGGGTTTCGCACGGAACCGCGCTCCGGGGCATCGGAACACCTCAAGGACTAGCATGTGGCACTATCACATGCATGAAAGTGTGCTCCTATGTTGAAACATACAAAACCTAGTCCCCGGGTGCATGTGTCCCCCTTCGCAGGCATGCGCTATAACCTACAAACAAGGGTTCCGGACTCGTCTAAGGGGGAAAGTCCCTGTTCCAATACTAAAGAGTAGGATATTATCACTCCCCTTGTGACCCAACATGGTTTTACATCATCCTATGACCTAAACAAACACAAAACAAGAGAGAGCTACACCAGGCTACCCCTCTCAGAAGAAAGTCTATGGGGGTAGATGACCTGAGGCCCACGGGTCAGGGTTCCGAAGGGAACCGCGCTCCGGGGCATCGGAACAACCCAAGGACTTGCATCTGGCCCTAGCACATGCATGAAAGTGTGGTTCTATGTTCAAAGATACAAAACCTAGTTCCCAGGTGCATGTGTCCCCCTTCGCAGGCATGCGCTGTAACCTAAAAGCGAGGGATCCGGACTCGTCTAAGGGGGAAAGTCCCCGTTCCGGCACTAGAGACTAGGATATTGTCACTCCCCTTATGACCCAACATGGTTTTACATCATCCTATGACCTAAACAAACACAAAACAAGAGAGAGCTACATCGGGCTACCCCTGTCAAAAGAAAGTCTATGGGGGTAGATGATACGTCCATTTTGCATCAATATTCTATGTCATAATTCACTGTTATTCATTGATATATTTAGTATTGAGAGGTGATACTTATCTTATTTCATATGTTTTGCATGGTTGATGAATTTTGGAGCATGGACCGCTATAGTCAGGATTCTGATGGAAAAGGTGATGTTTGGAGGCAACATTCGCGAAGATCAGAAAATCCGGGAAAATACATGGAAAATCCTATTTTCCTAGAAGACGAAGGAAGCCAGAAGGGGGCTTGAGATGGTCCACAGGGGGCCCACACCACCCCCTAGTGCGGGCCAGCCTAGGCCGCGCCACCAGGTGGTGTGGGCACCCTGTTCCACCCCTGGCACTCCCCTCTGGCATATATTATCCTCCTGAAACCCTAAGACTCGGGGAGCAACCACAGAAAGATTCTGCCGCCTCTTACGGGGCGGAAAACACCGAGAGAGAAAGATCTCTCCGGCAGCCAGATTTCTACCGGGGGAATTCCTTCCCGGAGAGGCGGTGATCGTCGCCATCAACACCACCATCAAGATGGACTTCATCGGGATCATCATCATCACCACCATCATCACCATTAGCACCCTCATCACCATCTCCATATTGCTGTAACAATTGAGTTGAATCTTGCATAGTTCATAGGGGAAACTTTCTCGGTGTTGATTACTCTTTGTAGTTGATGCTCTTGAGTGAACCATTGAATTATTGTTTATGTTCAGATTGTTATGCATCATTATTCCATCTCTGATCATGATCCATATGATGTCTTGTGAGTAGTTCGTTTTGTTCTTGAGGACATGGGAGAAGTCATGTTGTTAGTAGTGGAGTTGTGTTGAGAAGGATTCAATGGTTTGATATTTAAGTTGTGGTGTACTTCTTCTAGTGGTGTCATGTGAACGTCGACTACATGACGTTTCACCTATATGGGCCTAGGGGACTGCATTATGTATTTGGCTACTAATCGTAGGGGTTGCCGGAGTGACAGAAACCTGAACCCCCGTTAGGAAACCATTGCACAAGGGACGTAAGGGTCTTAGAGTTTAAAGCTGCGGTTAGCTTTCTACCTTAATTACTTTCTTATACTTATGGATGTTTGCAAGGGGTATAATCACAAGTATGTATTAGTCCTAGGAAGGTCGGTACATTAGATCAGGTTCACCCACACAACACTTAGCAAGATAAAGAAGATTAATCAACTATATGAAGCGAAAGCACTTGACAGTCTTCCCATGTGTCCTCGAGAATGTTTGGTCATCTTAAGTAATACAACCGGCTTGTCCTTTGCTGCATAAAGGATTGGGCCACTTGCTGCATTTATTCCTATTGTCTTTTGTTTATTGTAGTAAAATGCAGCAAGTGGCCCAATCCTTTGCTGCATAAAGGATTGACCCAACATGGTTTTACATCATCCTATGACCTAAGCAAACACAAAACAAGAGAGACCTACACCGGGCTACCCCTGTCAGAAGAAAGTCTATGGGGGTAGATGATACGTCCATTTTGCATCACTATTCTATGTCATAATTCACTATTATTCATTGATATATTTCGTATTGAGAGGTGATACTTATGTTATTTCATCTGTTTTTGCATGGTTGATGACTTTTGGAGCATGGACCGCTGCAGTTAGGATTCTGATGGAAAAGGTGATGTTTGGAGGCAAAATTCGCGAAGATCAGAAAATCCAGGAAAATACATGGAAAATCCAATTTTCCTAGAAGACGAAGGAAGCCAGAAGGGGGCTGGAGATGGTCCACAGGGGGCCCACACCACCCCCTGGCGCGGGCTAGCCTAGGCCGTGCCACCAGGTGGTGTGGCCACCCTGGTCCACCCCTGGCACTCCCCTCTGGCGTATATTATCCTCCCGAAACCCTAAGACTCGGGGAGCAACCACAGAAAGATTATGCCGCCTCTTGCGGGGCGGAAAACACCGAGAGAGAAAGATCTCTCCGGCAGCCAGATTTCTGCCGGGGGAATTCCTTCCCGTAGAGGCGGTGATCGTCGCCATCAACACCACCATCAAGCTGGACTTCATCGGGATCATCATCATCATCACCACCACCATCATCACCATTAGCACCCTCATCACCATCTCCATATTGCTGTAACAATTGAGTTGAATCTTGCATAGTTTATAGGGGAAACTTTCCCGGTGTTGATTACTCTTTGTAGTTGATGCTATTGAGTGAACCATTGAATTATTGTTTATGTTCAGATTGTTATACATCATTATTCCATCTCTGATCATGATCCATATGATGTCTTGTGAGTAGTTCGTTTTGTTCTTGAGGACATGGGAGAAGTCATGTTGTTAGTAGTGGAGTTGTGTTGAGAAGGATTCAATGGTTTGATATTTAAGTTGTGGTGTACTTATTCTAGTGGTGTCATGTGAACGTCGACTACATGACATTTCACCTATATGGGCTTAGGGGAATGCATTATGTATTTGGCTACTAATCGTAGGGGTTGCCGGAGTGACAGAAACCTGAACCCCCGTTAGGAAACCATTGCACAAGGGACGTAAGGGTCTTAGAGTTTAAAGCTGCGGTTAGGTTTCTACCTTAATTACTTTCTTGTACTTACGGATGTTTGCAAGGAGTATAATCACAAGATGTATTAGTCCTAGGAAGGTCGGTACATTAGATCAGGTTCACCCACACAACACTTAGCAAGATAAAGAAGATTAATCAACTATATGAAGCGAAAGCACTTGACAGTCTTCCCATGTGTCCTCGAGAATGTTTGGTCATCTTAAGTAATACAACCGGCTTGTCCTTTGCTGCATAAAGGATTGGGCCACTTGCTGCATTTATAGATTGCAAGAGGGAGAAAATCTTGACTAAGTTTGATGGGGAATCTTATGAGTTTAATTCTTCGAAATTTACTAAAGAACCATGTGAAGAGGAAACCCATAATGAGGATTTTAGAGTTGAACAACTTGCTTCTATCTCTCTTGCTCCTAACAATGCTTTGCAGCAATTTATGGAAGATCACGAAAGTGAGATCTTCATGGAAGAAGAGAATGAGATTGACGAGATTCTCCGTCGTCAACCAAAGATGCTTAAGCATAACTTGCATGTAGAAGACTTGGGTACCACGTTGCCACCTAAAAAGGATCCGGTCTTTGATCTAAAACCTCTCCCTGATGATCTTAAATATGCTTATATTGATGATAAACAGACATATCCTGTTATTATTAGCTCTAAACTTTTAGGAAAGGAAGAAGAAAGGATATTGGAAGTTTTGAAGAAACACCGAGGAGCTATGGGCTATACTCTGGATGATTTAAAAGGGATTTCACCTACTATATGTCAGCATTCTATCAATATAGAACCAGATGCAAAGCCAGTAGTAGAGCACCAACGACATTTAAATCCTAAGATGAAGGAAGTGGTAAGGAATGAGGTATTGAAACTCCTTGATGCTGGTATTATTTAACCTATTGTTGATAGTAAATGGGTTAGTCATGTTCATTGTGTTCCTAAAAAAGGAGGTATTACCGTTGTTCCTAATGATAATGATGAGCTTATTCCCCAAAGAATAGTAGTAGGCTATAGGATGTGCATTGATTTTAGAAAAGTCAATAAAGTTACTAAGAAAGATCACTACCTGCTTCCTTTTATTGATCAAATGTTGGAAAGGTTGTCTAAAAAGACCCATTTTTGTTTTCTTGATGGTTATTCTTGTTTCTCTCAAATTGCTGTTAAACAACAAGATCAAGAAAAAACTACTTTTACTTCCCCTTACGGAACTTATGCTTATAGACATATGCCTTTTGGTTTATGTAATGCTCCTGCTACTTTTCAAAGATGCATGTCTGCTATCTTTCATGGGTTTTGTGAGGAAATTGTAGAAGTGTTCATGGATGACTTTTCTGTCTATGGAACTTTTTTTGATAATTGTCTGCACAACCTTGATAAATTTTTGCAGAGATGTGAAGAAACTAATCTTGTTCTTAATTGGGAGAAATGCCACTTCATGGTTAATGAAGGGATTGTCCTTGGGCATAAAGTTTCTGAAAGAGGCATAGAAGTTGATAGAGCTAAGGTTGAGGCAATTGAGAAGATGCCATGCCCAAGAGACATCAAAGGTATTCGTAGTATCCTTGGTCATGCTAGTTTCTATAGAAGGTTTATTAAAGACTTTTCTAGGATATCAAAACCCCTCACTAATCAAAGATGTACCCTTCGTTTTTGATGATGATTGTAAGGAAGCTTATGAAACTCTTAAGAAGGCTTTAACTACAGCCCCTATTGTTCAACCACCTGATTGGAGTTTACCCTTTGAAATAATGTGTGATGCTAGTGATTTTGCTGTAGGTGTTGTCCTTGGGCAATGAATTGATAAAAAGTTAAACGTTATTCATTATGCTAGTAAGACTTTAGACGCTGCTCAAAGGAATTATGCTACTACTGAAAAAGAATTTCTAGCTGTCGTTTTTGCTTGTGATAAGTTTAGACCCTATATTGTAGACTCAAAAGTCACCATTCATACTGATCATGCTGCTATTAAATACCTTATAACGAAGAAGGACGTTGAGCCTAGGCTTATTAGATGGGTGCTGCTTTTACAAGAGTTTGATCTACATATAGTAGATAGGAAAGGTGCTGAAAACCATGTAGCTGATAATTTATCTCGATTGGAAAACATCACTTTTAACCCTATGCCTGTTAATGATAGTTTCCCAAATGAACAGTTAGCCGTAGTAGGGGTAAGCTCGTGAGGGAGCCCTTGGTACGCTGATTATGCTAACTTTATTGTCTCCAAGTATTTGCCTCCAACTTTTACAACTCAGCAAAGAAGGAAGTTCTTCTATGATTTGAGGCATTATTTTTGGATGACCCACACTTATACAAAGAAGGAGTGGATGGTATTATGCGAAGATGTGTTCCAGAATATGAACAAAGGATATATTGCGTAAATGTCATGGTAGTGCTTATGGAGGACATCATGCAGGAGATAGAACTGCACAAAAGGTGCTACAATCAGGTTTCTACTGGCCTACCCTTTTAAAGATGCAAGAAAATTTGATTTATCTTGTGATGAATGTCAGTGTGTTGGTAATATTTCTAGACGCAATGAAATGCCTATGAACTACTCTCTAGTTATTGAACCCTTTGATTGCTGGGAATTTGACTTTATGGGTCCTTTCCCTCCCACGAAAGGTTATACTCATATTCTTGTTGCCGTTGATTATGTTACTAAGTGGGTATAAGCCATTCCTATGAAGAGTGCTGATGGGGAAACTTCTCTAAAAATGCTTAAGGATGTTATCTTTCCTAGGTTTGGAGTTCCTAGGTATCTCATGACTGATGGGGGTTCTCATTTCATTCATGGTGGTTTTAGAAAGACCCTTGCTAAATATGATGTTAATCATAGAATTGCTTCAGCTTATCACCCCCAAACTAGCGGGCAAGTAGAGTTATCAAATAGAGAAATTAAATCCATCTTGCAAATGACTGTTAATAGATCTAGAAAAAACTGGGCTAAAAAGTTGAATGATGCTTTATGGGCTTATAGAACTGCCTACAAAAATCCTATGGGGATGTCTCCTTATAAAATGGTTTATGGGAAAGCTTGTCATCTACCTTTAGAATTAGAACACAAAGCATACTGGGCAGTTAAAGAACTAAATAGAGATTGTAAGCTCGCTGGTGAGAAAAGGTTATTTGACTTAAGTTCTTGAGATGAATGGAGGAGTGAAGCCTATAAAAATGTTAGGCTCTTTAAGGAAAAAGTTAAAAGATGGTATGACAAGCGAATACTTAAGAGAGAATTTCATGTTGGTGAGAAAGTTCCATTGTATAGGTCTCGTCTCAGATTTTTTGCAGGAAAGCTACTGTCAAAATGGGAAGGACCTTTCATTATTGAAGAAGTATACCGTTCAGGAGAAATAAAAATTTCTTCTTTAAAAGATAATACTACACAAGTAGTGAATGGGAAGCGACTCAAACACTATATTGCGGGGGATTCTTACAATGAAGATGTTGATGCCTTTCAAGTTATAACTCCGGAAAAGTTTATCAAGGACCAAATTCAGACACCTGCAGAGTCCGCTTTCAAATAGGTAACAGTTCTGGTAAGAAAAATTTCGCGAAAACACTATCCAACTATATTTTTGTAGTTTTTAGTCAATATGGAAAGCTACGAAGCGAAAAGGGGACGGAAATGGAGCCAGGGTGGCTCACACCACCCTGTGGCGTGGGCCCACCCCAGGCCGTGCCACCAGGTGGTCTGGCCACCCCAGACTACGCCTCCGACCCGTTTTCTCCCAGTACCTTCCCTTGTTGTGAAACTTCGTAATATATAATCCCCCAGATCTATCGAGGTTCGTATATCGTGTTCTCGTCGTGTTTTTGTTTCGATCTGTTTCTGCCAGGAACTATCTTTGAAGCTTAGAAGCACAATGGTGTCCGCCAAGGATAAGGGGAAGGAGCCTATGGAGGAAGATCTCCAAGACCCCAAGCAGGGGCTGGTACCTTTAGTCTCTTGCCCTGCATCAACGGAAGCTCTATGAGTCACTAATGAGTTATGCGATAAGTACCGAGACTTGAGGAGGAAGGTGGACATGCTTCAATGGCATAATAATAGGCTTCACAAGATGCTAGAAGATTTCCTCACGTCAACTAAGAAAATATTACCACCACCACCGAAGGAGTAATTCGCGATCAGGTTTGGCATCACCTTTGTTTGTTCCAATCTTGGGGGAGTGTCGCGGTATCACATCACTATCTTCTATCTCTTTACCTTATTAGTAGAGTCATATCATGAATAGAGAAGTTATTATGTAGGATGGTTTGCGTTATGGAAGTGTCCCCTCTCTCGTTAGATATGTATCCCTTGGTGTGAGTTTCCATTTGGAATATTAATGAGAAGTTCTATCATTTACTCTTTTGCATAGCTTATATTAGTTTTCAATTCGTGGTTATATGATTGATCTTGTTGTTAGTATTGGTAGCACTTTGGGATCATTGAGTTAATTTAGTTGGTTTTGGAAAACCTGGCTTGGTCAGTAGCAACACTATTTTTGAGAGTTGAATGAAAAAGATAAAAGTACTCTAAAGAAATATAATTTCATCAGCTTTCTTTCTTGATTTGCTCATAAGTCTAGTATTCTCTAGTTAAGATCTTTTGTGTTTCTAAGGAAGATTGCATGTTTGTCTTTATCATTGTATGTTTGTTTGTTTCCTTCAACTCATGTACTTGCTACCTAGCCTTGCTAGCCAAAAACATGTACTGAGAGGGAATTATTCTCGTGCATCCACTCCTTAAAACCAAAACATTTGCCATTTGTGTCCACCATACCTACCTATTAGCATTATTGCTGTTCCACGTACATTCTTGTTTTATCTACCTCCCAAATTAAACTTGTTATGTGAAAAGTAGTGATTAAAGCTCTCACGAACTTGATGGCACACTTTACTTTATTGCATTTAATACACTTGAACCATTGTGCCCACCTATGCTGTGTATATGCTTGCGCTTTGTAAGTTGTGAATTAGCAGAACCATGCTGTCATGGGGAACGCTTTCAACATTGCACTGGTACTTTGTACCTAGTTGATATCATGTTCTTTTGTCTATGGATGTCGTCGGTGTGAAATGAAAGGGGAGCTTGTAAGTCCATGGAGTTATGCATGTGTGTTAGAGAAAGCCTGGGCCGCTGGTCTAATCCATGCTGACATGGTGGAAACCTGCAGCGTAACCATAACGAGTATCTATGAAGCATTCTTCTTATAAAAAAAGAGTCTGATATTGAGAAAAAGAAAAAAAAGATATTATTAAAAGAGGAAAGAGAGAAAAAAGCACCATATTCCCATGGTAAATAAGAAGATTACTGAGATGCTTGTTGTCTGCTTGCCTTGTCATTTTGATATGGGGATTCTTCCGTATCATCGGGAAAGGGGTACCCCGTTGGCGGTTCTCTATGATACACATATGCTTACGATGACAAAAACTTACCGATGACTAAACTTGAGTAGAATGAGGAGCGCCCTCGTATTCAAGGGACATGAGATTCTCAATTTACAACTTGTCAATGCATATCCTCATATTTGATCACTTTAACCTTAATCACCTAAAGATGCCTATGATAGGGGCAATGAGAGTTGAAAGCTATTAAGTATCATAATCTTTGGGAGATCTTTATGAGACTTGCAATCCCTACTTCCCTCTGCGAAGGGCCTTTCTTTTACTTTTTAGTTGAGATAAACCTACTCCCTTCTATCTCAGCAAGTATTTTGAGTTGTTGTGTTTCATTCATTCATATGATGATTTATTCAATCATGTTTCTTATGTTCCTTGTTTTGCACATTGCTCTTATCTTGATGTTTACTACTTTGAAAGCTATCATTGAAAACCAGTTCTTTGTGAACTCTAGCAAATTATCAACTATTCTTTGACCAAGAGCTAAGTTTGCCATTACCAATTATGATTTACTTTATGTATCTTTATTGTGTTTCATTTACTCATTGCAAGTTAAGTTATATAATAGTGAGTTGTCTTCTATTATGATCTATGTATTGATGAATGTGATGCTTCTTGTCCGTATTCTTTTATCGACTCTTCACTCCATAAAACTAAGGTCATGTTTACTGAGCTCAGTCTCGCTTGGGGACAAGCGAAGTCTAAGCTTGGGTGGGAGTTGATACGTCCAATTTGCATCACTATTCTATGTCATAATTCACTGTTATTCATTGATATATTTCGTATTGAGAGGTGATACTTATGTTATTTCATCTATTTTTGCATGGTTGGTGACTTTTGGAGCATGGACCGCTGCAGCAGGATTCTGATGGAAAAGGTGTTGTTTGGAGGAAAAATTCGCAAAGATCATAAAATCCGGGAAAATACATGGAAAATCCTATTTTTCCAGAAGACGAAGGAAGCCAGAAGGGGGATGGAGATGGGCCACAGGGGGCCCACACCACCCCCTGATCGGGGCCACCCTGGGCCGCGCCACCAGGTGGTGTGGCCGCCCTGGTCCACCCCTGGCACTCCCCTCTGGCGTATATTATCCTCCCGAAACCCTAAGACTCGGGGAGCGACCACAGAAATATTCCGCCGCCTCTTGCGGGGCGGAAAACACCGAGAGAGAAAGATCTCTCCGGCAGCCAGATTTCTGCCGGGGGAATTCCTTCCCGTAGAGGCGGTGATCGTCGCCATCAACACCACCATCAAGCTGGACTTCATCGGGATCATCATCATCATCACCACCACCATCATCACCATTAGCACCCTCATCACCATCTCCATATTGCTGTAACAATTGAGTTGAATCTTGCATAGTTTATAGGGGAAACTTTCCCGGTGTTGATTACTCTTTGTAGTTGATGCTATTGAGTGAACCATTGAATTATTGTTTATGTTCAGATCGTTATACATCGTTATTCCATCTCTGATCATGATCCATATGATGTCTTGTGACTAGTTTGTTTTGTTCTTGAGGACATGGGAGAAGTCATGTTGTTAGTAGTGGAGTTGTGTTGAGAAAGATTCAATGGTTTGATATTTAAGTTGTGGTGTACGTGTTCTAGTGGTGTCATGTGAACGTCGACTACATGACACTTCACCTATATGGGCCTAGGGGAATGCATTGTGTATTTGGCTACTAATCGTAGGGGTTGTCGGAGTGACAGAAACCCGAACCCCCGTTAGGAAACCATTGCACAAGGGACGTAAGGGTCTTAGATTTTAAAGTCGTGGTTAGGTTTCTACCTTAATTACTTTCTTGTACTTATGGATGTTTGAAAGGGGTATAATCACAACTATGTATTAGTCCTAGTAAGGTCGGTACATTAGCACGGGTTCACCCACACAACACTTAGCAAGCTAAAGAAGATTAATCAACTCTATGGAGCGAAAGCACTTGACAGTCTTCCCATGTGTCCTCGAGAACGTTTGGTCATCTTAAGTAATACAACCGGCTTGTCCTTTGCTGCATAAAGGATTGGGCCACTTGCTTCATTTATTCCTATTGTCTTTTGTTTACTCGTACTTCGTTTACTTGCTTTATCAAAAAACCCTAAAAATCCGTTTGCTAAGTATTTCTAGAGAATTCCTGATCCATACCACTAGCCAGCACCTTCGGCTAGTGTCAGGGGGATGATCCCCAGGTACCCCTACCGAATAAGAAACAAGACAGTCGGATCGCGTCCGGCTGACCAGATGCAGCCGGACAGGACAAGACAGGCTGGCTATCCCCCGGTAGCCGGATCAGCAAGAGGCAGCTGGATACGGCGATGTAGCCGGACTCAATCAATGGGACAAGGCGACGTGTGTATCAGTGCACGGTACGCCCTGTACGGTGACAAGACTGGCAACTACCCGGCCATACCGAAGACTTTGCGTGGGTGACGCAGGAACAGTGGCCGGTGCTGACGACAGGCTTGCACGGCGTCCACTGTGCCTACGACAGCCATACCGCTCGTACTCCGATAAGACAAGCCATACCGGACACTGTAGATGACTAGTCGGCTGGGACCCGCCTGTGGGGCCCGCTAGTCGGACTAGCCAGTGAGACCTCTGCCTCTTTGCATATATAAGGAGAGACAAGGCCTCAGTAGAAAGGGTTGGTCATACAGCATTCAAGGTAGTAGCTAGCACATACAGCTCGGGGAGCACTTGTAGTTCGTGTATTCCACATAGTCAGATCTGGCAGGAGTAGGGGCTTTACCTCATCACGAGGGCCCCAAACCTAGGTACTTCTTGCGTCCCGCTACGCTCGCTTGTATCCAATCCCGCCTGCGGACGCCGTCGATAGCTTCCCTGCTAGTCCCCACACCTCTATCTAACCTCCTCAGGTACTGCCATTCCCAATACAACGATAGGCTCCTCGTTGGGTTCGACACTCTTACTTATCGAAAATACTGCGATACAGCCCCTATACTTGTGGGTCATCAGTAGACGACCTGAGGCCCACAGGTCAGGGTTCCGCAGGGAACCGCGCTTCGGGGCATCAGAACACCTCCAGGACTTGCATGTGGCCCTAGAACATGCATGAAAGTGTGGTTCTATGTTGAAACATGAAAACCTAGTCCACGGGTGCTTGTGCCCCCCTTCGCAGACATGCGATGTAACCTAAAAGCGAGGGTTACGGACTCGTCTAAAGGGGAAAGTCCCTGTTCCAGCACTAGAGAGTAGGATATTGTCACTCCCCTTGTGACCCAACATGGTTTTACATCATCCTATGACCTAAACAAACACAAAACAAGAGAGAGCTACACTGGGCTACCCCTGTCAGAAGAAAGTCTAGGGAGGTAGACGATTCGAGGCCCACGGGTGAGGGTTCCCCAGGGAACCGCGCTCCGGGGCACCGGAACACCTCAAGGACTTGCATGTGGCCCTAGCACATGCATGAAACTGTGGTGCTATGTTGAAACATGCAAAACCTAGTCCCCGGTGTAGGGGTTCCGCGCATGAAAACAATAAAATTTTACCCTACGCCCCTGAACCCTTGAAGCTGCCAGGACCTATCTATTAGTAATACAGTAACGGGAGGGGCTTTTCTTACCCTTGAAGACCGAAAAGCATTGTCAACGCTCAGGAGAGTGCGGTTGATGTAGACGAGCCGAAGCCGACCTCAAGGTCGTGATGAAGTCCTTGCGCTCCTTCTGGCTCCAACGACTTGAGTGCCTCAAGTGTGACACCTCGTGGGAGTTACACACGTCCGGTGCCTGACGATGACTCCCGCTTCCCCGATCCAGCAGCAGTTGTGGAAGTAGAGCTCCCGGATCCGAATCCCGCAGCGCGACGGCGCTCCGCGATGAAGATGTCTCTCGCTCGCGTAGTCCAGACTTGGGACCACGGTCACGAGAGAGAGAGGGAAAGAGAGAAAATATCAATTGGAGGTCCTCCCAAAAGTGGGGGGACCTTTATTGATTATTGGGTGTGTTTTCTAGGCCAAATACCCTACCTTATATAGGGGGAGGGGAGGTACTACCTCCCCTCAAGCCCCGGGGTGGAACTAAAGGAGAGGAGGGGAGGGCAGGCCACCGGCCAGCCCCTAGTGGGCCCCGCGCGGGGGGCTAGGCCCAGCCGGCCAGCCCCCTTTCCCCTTCTCCCTCTCTCCTTTCCCTAATGGGCCTTCTCCCTCTGGAAATTGGCCCATTAAGCCTTTTGACCTTTTAATTTATTTTCTATTTATTAAATAATTATGAATAAATGATTAAATAAATATTTAACATTCATTCACACATTATCTAATCTCCGTGGCCATGGAACACCTTCCACCTCCACTCCGGACATCCTCCGGACTTACCAAAACCCTTCCGGTTTTCTCCCTTCTTTTCTTCGGTGATTCTACCGATCCTATAACACTCTCTAAGCATCATCAAGCCCTTAAGCGTGATACCCTACGGTCCGGGAACACTCCATACATGGTCGGGACACTCCCGCACCAATGATCAACAGAGGGACCTGGATGGCCATGTGACCCCTGTGCATTCCACGAAGATCTTTCGTCGTTTGAACGGGGAAAGTCGTGTCTTATTCCCTTTCTCATTCGATACTTGCATTGCCCGATATCTGATCAATGACATCTTCATGTCAAGTTCAATCTCGTTACTGAACAATGCTATTTGACTCGTTCCGACAAGTGATATCCCCGTGATCTAATCACACGCTGCGCAGCTATTGGATATAACTTCTCCGAGTGGGCCCTTGAGTATCTTCCCGTCACATGGACGGACAAATCCTGCTCTTGACATATATTGCCTCTACGGTTTCCTCCGAATACCTGAACACACCTTTATAACCACCGTTTTACCAGATGGCGTTTGATGCTATCCAAGCACTCTCGGGAGACAGTGATTGATATAGCCTCACGGTCTAAGGAATGGTCTACGAGGATCCATTTCTAATCATCGTAACTTGAACTTCATGACATGATCAAATCACGTTGTTTAGGTTGGGTATTGGTTCATCATCTCATTCTCCGAATGAGATGACCTCATTTCCAACTAGCATAAATGCCACATGATCAGGAAACATGATCATCAATTGACCAATGAACCAGTGACTAGAGTTTCACTGGGAACCCCTGGTTTGTTTGTATATCACACGTGTATTGATGTTTCCACTCAATACAGTTATAGCATGATATAAAATTTAATCATAAACTATATGAAATATGATAATAGTCCTTACTACTATTTGTCTCTAGGGCATATTTCCAACAGTCTCCCACTTGCACTAGAGTACAAACACACTAGCCGCATTTGTTCTTAATTATTGGTACCATATAATCGGTACCCTGAACATGCTTGCTCATGGAAGAGGTTGAGTCTTGGGTCTATACTTTACAGTCCCAGATCCTTTGCAACTTACTAATGTCACTTTGATTGACATTAATATTCTATCATCACATGACAGCATATGTGTGTATGCATCGTCGCTATGGCAGCAGAACGAGGCCTGATTCCAGGAGCCTACAGTGATGTTAGATCAACCTCGAGGGCTTTCTCATGGGCACTGTGCCCAGGGACACATCATTCTACGTTAAAAGCGAATTAGCCCCGCCATAACATTATACAACACTTTAGATGGTACCCTTATCTATTATTATAAATGTATTCATCGAAACACTAGTGCACTATGTGCAACTTTCGATGTTTTGTTCACCTCGCTTCCTATTTGACTTTAATTGGTATCTACAGGAGTTTCCAACATATTCCCTTATAACATAACTCTTTATGCTTTAAGATATGTCATCCTTTATGGATTTGGAAAATATGTCTACAGTTCTCTACCAGACACTGCGGACAAAAACTCAGCTCAACGTTCTATGATTCGAACTTGATCACTTTCAAACGTTCCTTATTTGGATCACATATTATGCTAAGTTTATCATCATGGTTTCTAAGATAGAACCTATGTCTTAACATAGTGGATGATGATCATCCTATTCTTTCTTTCAACCATTGATGTTGAACTTAATGCTATTCCTAATTTGAGTCATTAAGGACTGGTTCCTTAATTAACTTCTATTCCGAAACACTTTTCAGAATCCCTTAAGGAATACTACATAATATCATAATACATCTATCATCAACTTCTACATCTTATAAATCATTATTTATAAGTATTTGCGCTTTCATCCTTAACTTACTTTAAGAATTACTCCTATAAGCTCCCACTCAAAATATGTTGCTAACATATTTGGGTATGAGTCAGTACTCTTACTCAAACTATGTTCCTACATATTTGAATTTGAGTCTTATGTTGCTCCCACTTAAAAATATGTCAATCACATATCGTTTTAGGAAGACTTTTATAGCTCCCACTCAATTTTATGCAAATTGCATATCTCATTTACTATTTTGAATAACTTCAAAATCCTTTGATCAAATATCAAACTTGGAGATTTACTATGAGATACTAGTACTTTACTAGTTTTAAATCCACTAGACATTTAGCACACATGAATCAAATTCATTTGAATTTATCCAATACTTGACAAATTGTGCTTTTGTCATTTACCCCTTTTTCCTACCATGGCTTTGCAGTCATTTGGGAAAATTCCAAGTAACTCCTTTTACTTGTGAGATTCAGCAATGAATTGCTTTCTAATCTCAAGGGAATTTTGCTACGAGGATTTCTCATAATTTAGTTTACCATCATTTCCTTTGTAGTTTGTAGGTATGTCATGTTCCAAAAATCATGACAAGTGATTCACAAATGTCTCCATACAAGATATGGATTTACATTTTGAATCCTACTTCATATAGTGAAAAACAACAGTGGAGGGAAAAAACACAATGATCAAAATCATTGATTCTTTCCTTCTGTGAAGAGAATCGTTCAGGAACGTTGTCCGTTGCGCTTCTCAACACTCTGGTGCAGGGTTTTGAATCCTCATCGTGTTTTACACTAACTTCCATTTGCTCCATAATTGAGAAACATCACCGAATTGAGCTTTCTCAAGAATGCACCAAAATCCAAGCAATACAAATTTTGCTTTCCTTTTGGTTTGAGCTATGGGTTTCGTATTCAAAGTTTCCAATGAATACTCTACAAGGACTTATTCGCTATTGTTTTGGTTATATCTAATAACCCCAAAACTTTCACGAATTCAAATGGTTCACTACATTCTAATTGAGTGCTAACTATTCCTAAGCTAATGGTCTCTGCATATATACTACAATGATTTATTTGGTGCCTTCTATTCAACCCCCTTTGATATCTAATATCATATTGTGATGCTTTGTATTTTGACGTTTCAAAACACTTTGCATTCCACAATGTCTTTTATGCCATTCTTATAAATTTGAACTTTATTACTATTGATCAAATCATAGTAATTTGATTCTCTTTTATATTTATACCCTTTGTTGATTAAATACTTTGATCAAATCAAATAATTTCATATTCATGTTTCCTTTGGTAAACTACTTTACACATTTAAACAATCATTTAATGATAATTACTATTTTCATTAAAACACAATACATCGAATATGTATTACCTTTTAACAATTCACAAACACTTTGTATTCAAGTAATACACGGTGTTCAAGTTATTTTGACGAACTTAGGCATGATTTATATGTGATAAGAAATCGAATGACTTTCACATACTATCATTAGAACTTTGAATTCAAACAATGGTTTCATTCAATTAATGAAATATCATTAAGTTGGGTATTTTAAACAAGGCATTTCAATGTTTTACAAATGTTCATGCATTATCAATTAGTTTCAAACAACAAGGATGATTCATACATAATCAAACAAGATATGAACACGAATAGAAATTATTCATAAAAGCAGAACAATTGTTTTTTACAAATTGATATGAATAACTGTCTCACAAGGTGTGAGACAAACTAAAGAAGTTCACAATCTCTTGATTACATTAATCATCCAAAACATAAACTAAATGATAAATGTCGAGGGAGGGTGTCGTTGGCTGTCATCATCATGCTGGCCATCAACACGCAACGTCACCTCCTCTCCAACAAGCACCTCTATGCAGAAGGACCTGTTTTCAATAAAACAGAACAAGTATCAGATATACTTAACACTACAATGTGTTTGCAAGATTATAACATTTATAAAACTGTATATCAAATATATACCTTGGTCATCGATGACCTCACCGGCGATTGGTTCAACTTTTACGTTCCGGAAACGTAATATGAACTCATGGAAATCCAATGCTTCTGTATCACCACTCATGATGCTACTCCGGACATGTCCTTTGTAGCTGGGAGGCAATGACCGAAGCAGTACGTCTATCGCAAATGGATCAGCCATCCAGTAATCCACGAAGTGAACCAGTCTTGTGTGTGCATCAAGCATGCGCTCCAAGTGACTCTTCAGACATGTATGCTCCTCCATCTGTATGGAAAGGAACTCTCCAAGCAACTCGTGCTTCCACATGCGCACATGGCCTATGAACTCTGCTCTCAGCTGATCCACCATCGAATATGGGTTAAGATCACCCATGAGCGGATGTAGTTCATCCACCATCCCGTAACGCATTATTATCTGAATGTAGGTGGACATCTCTTGGCAATAGTAGCGGTTTGCCAGCTCTTGTGGGGTCTCATAGTGGTCTGGCTCAGTCAAATTCATCGTGTGGCGTATGTAGTCTACCACATGATTCCTAGTAAGGAGATCATCTAGGCGCACAAGCCAACTAGGGAAGTTGGATCCATCAAGTCTAATTTTTTCACCCTTTACCCAATCCTCAATCTCAAAGTAAGCTTCACGGTGAGCCATCTACATTTATAATTGCAAAAGGAACTTAGACTAAGTTTATAATTAAATGAGTTAATAATAACTCCACTCAGAAACACCTATCCCCAGTGAGGGTTCCTAGTGATAACACTACCCCTATCAGCCACATCTCCCCCGATCGGCACGGCCATCAATGTGGGTTCAAGGGTGGACGCTAAACGTCGGTCACATCATTCATGCAACTCGTGCTCGATCTTTCGACCATCCGCGTTCCGAGGCCACGCTTCTCTAGTGTGCTAGGCTTGCCAACTCAACCTTAGTGTATTCGCTGTGCAACATGGCTTACACCCACTGTATGTGAACGTATATATGTATGACACCCAGGCCTGTCACCCTGGATGGCCTCATACCGAAGAACTTTCTTAGTGGTGCACACTAAGGGGGAACACAATCGTTTGTTATTTTAACAGGGATCTTATTAGGCTACCGTCGAGTATCTAATACTAGCACACAATAAGACATAAAAACAATAACATTGAATGTAAATTCTATGTGATATGGTCCTTCACGTCGTGATCTCCATCCGTCGTTACCGGGTTCTGGCGCCAGGGGTCCGGCGCCGTAGACACCAGGGTACCGGTGTCACTCCGGCGTGGTAGTTCGTCACTACCGTGACTATCTACTACTATGTAACAAAAGGTAATTACTTTACCTTTGCCACAACCATATCACAAAGCAATTCCCCCCTGCAAAACAAAGTTAGACGCCTCTACTTTATCTTTGCATGATTTACATGGCTGAATGGGCTTTCGCCCAAGAATCGTTCTTACCTACGAAATTTTAGCACAACGCTGATCAAATAGTTGTCTCTACTACACCCCTTTCGGGGTCCTCTGTTGGAAATGGCATACCAACTAATGCGAGAGAGACAGACACCCCCCTAAGCCACTTTATACGGTACAAGCCATATGTCAAGCGTGGACCAGTCTCGTGAATGAACGCGTAAAGTCGGTCGGGGGCCGCTTCATCAAGCATTGCTGTGGTATACACAAGTACACGTGGGAGGGTAACAACTAAAAGATCAACGCCCACACGCTACATCTCGTGTGTTCTAACCGTACTAGCACTACTACGCATAGATCTAGCTCTGATACCACTTTAGGGGTTCCGCGCATGAAAACAATAAAATTTTACCTTATGCCCCCGAACCCCTGAAGCTGCCAGGACCTATCTATTAGTAATACAGTAACGGGAGGGGCTTTTCGCGAACTTACCCTTGAAGACCGAAAAGCGTTGTCAACGCTCAGGAGAGTGTGGTTGATGTAGACGAGCCGAAGCCGACCTCAAGGTCGTGATGAAGTCCTTGCGCTCCTTCTGGCTCCAACGACTTGAGTGCCTCAAGTGTGACACCTCGTGGGAGTTACACACGCCCGGTGCCTGACGATGACTCACGCTTCCCCGATCCAGCAGCAGTTGCGGAAGTAGAGCTCCCGGATCCGAATCCTGCAGCGTGACGGTGCTCCGTGGTAACGATGTCTCTCACTCGCGCAGTCCAGACTTGGGACCACGGTCACGAGAGAGAGAGGGGAAGAGAGAAAATATCAATTGGAGGTCCTCCCCAAAGTGGGAGACCTTTATTGATTATTGGGTGTGTTTTCTAGGCCAAACACCCCACCTTATATAGAGGGAGGGGAGGTACTACCTCCCCTCAAGTCCCGGGGTGGGACTAAAGGAGAGGAGGGGGAGGGGACGCCACCGGCCAGCCCCTAGTGGGCCCCGCGGGGGGGCTAGGCCCAGCCGGCCAGCCCCCTTGCCCCTTCTCCCTCTCTCCTTTCCCTAATGGGCCTTCTCCCTCTGGAAATTGGCCCATTAAGCCTTTTGACCTTTTAATTTATTTTCTCTTTATTAAATAATTATGAATAAATGATTAAATCAATATTTAACATTCATTCACACATTATCTAATCTCCGTGGCCATGGAACACCTTCCACCTCCACTCTGGACATCCTCCGGACTTACCGAAACCCTTCCGGTTTTCTCCCTTCTTTTCTTCGGTGATTCTACCGATCCTATAAACACTCTCTAAGCATCATCAAGCCCTTAAGCGTGATACCCTACGGTTCGGGAACACTCCAGACATGGTCGGGACACTCCCGCACCAATGATCAACAGAGGGACCTGGATGGCCATGTGACCCCTGTGCATTCCACGAAGATCTTTCGTCGTTTGAACCGGGACAGTCGTGTCTTATTCCCTTTGTCATTCGATACTTGCATTGCCCGAGATCTGATCAATGACATCTTCATGTCGAGTTCAATCTCGTTACTGAACAATGCTATTTGACTCGTTCCGACAAGTGATATCCCCGTGATCTAATCACACGCTGCGCAGCTATTGGATATAACTTCTCCGAGTGGGCCCTTGAGTATCTTCCTGTCACATGGACGGACAAATCCCGCTCTTGACATATATTGCCTCTACGGTTTCCTCCGAATACCTGAACACACCTTTATAACCACCGTTTTACCAGATGGCGTTTGGTGCTATCTAAGCACTCTCGGGAGACAATGATTGATATAGCCTCACGGTCTAAGGAATAGTCTACGAGGATCCATTTCTAATCATCGTAACTTGAACTTCGTGACATGATCGAGTCACGATGTTTAGGTTGGGTATTGGTTCATCATCTCATTCACAGAATGAGATGACCTCATTTCCAACTGTCATAAATGCCACATGATCAGGAAACATGATCATATGTTGACCAATGAACCAGTGATTAGAGTTTCACTGGGAACCCCTAGTTTGTTTGTATATCACACGTGTATTGATGTTTCCACTCAATACAGTTATAGCATGATATAAAACTTAATCATAAACTATATGAAATATGATAATAGTCCTTACTACTATTTGTCTGTAGGGCATATTTCCAACACCCGGGTGCATGTGTCCCCCTTCGCATGCATGTGTTGTAACCTAAAAGGAGGGTTCCGGACTCGTCTAAGGGGGAAAGTCCCTGTTCCGGCACAAGAGGGTAGGATATTGTCACTCCCCTTGTGAACCAACATGGTTTTACATCATCCTATGACCTAAACAAACACAAAACAAGAGAGAGCTACACCGGGCTACCCCTGTCAGAAGAAAGTCTAGGGGGTGGATGACCTGAGGCCCACGGGTCAGGGTTCCGCAGGGAACCGTGCTCCGGGGCATCGGAACACCTCAAGGACTTGCATGTGAACCTAGCACATGCATGAAAGTGTGGTTCTATGTTGAAACATACAAAACCTAGTCCCCAGGTGCATGTGTCCCCCTTCGCAGGCATGCGCTGTAACCTAAAAGTGAGGGTTCCAGACTCGTCTAAGGGGGAAGTCCCCATTCTGGCACTAGAAAGTAGGATATTGTCACTCCCCTTGTGACCCAACATGGTTTTACATCATCCTATGACCTAAAAAAACACAAACACAAGAGAGAGCTACACCAGGCTACCCCTGCGAGAAGAAAGTCTAGGGGAGTAGACGGTCTGAGGCCCGTGGGTCAGGGTTCCGTAGGGAACCGCGCTCCGGGGCATCGGAACACCTCAAGGACTAGTGTAACTACCTCGGACCCTACGCTCTAAGTTCGAGCCTGGATGAACCGGAAGTGGTTAAAATAGTACAGCGGGGGCCCAGGGGCCACCCACGTGTAGACCCGTCGGCCGTCCTAACCACTTCCAATACATCGAGACAAGAGCGAGCGGCGTAGGCAACAGGCGAAGAGATCAAATACATACACAAGTGAGTATGTAAGCTACCATACAACAGTTCTCAGAGCCATTCCATCTAAAAGAAATAGAAATATTGCAACGCCATACGGCAAGATCCAAATATCCTAGATAGAGATAATAGTTTAGGATAGCTCCTCATACATCAACCATCAGAGTATCAGGCGGAAGCGGAAAACAAGATCTGAGTACGGATAAGAAGCAAATCGGCATAAGATGCCACATAAATAAACATATCCCGCCCACAGATCTCGCGGATCTCCATCCCCGGAATATCTACACCGAGTGATTGTTGCCAACATCATCTGTCTCCTCCACCCAGTATCCGTCTAGTGAATACACATGTTCATATGAATCAAACAATTTATCGTGTGAGACCCTAGGGGTACTCAGCAAGTCTTTATGCCTCTAAAGGGGACATATACCTGGGGGTGACGCAATTGCAGCAAAAGATAATAACTAACAAGGCTATAGATACTCGCTAACCATCCGTCCAACCAATGATAGCCGGATGTCCGTTAATTAGTAACAACAGTAATAGCATTATCAAGTAACAGATCCATCCTCCTTCTCGCTTACCAACGAGAAAGCGGACGAACAACCCATCCATTGGCAGTTTTATTAACCATTCCATGAGTATTGCACTATTTACTAGTCAGGTATTTAGTCAGGTTAAAAGCGGTACTTTAGTTATACTTGTCTATGATCGAGAAATTATGCTCCAAGTCGTCCATAACCGCGGACACGGCTTTCAGAAAGATTTTACCCTACAGGGGTGCACAAATAGCAACACACACTCGATCAACCTCGGAAAAACCAACTCAAAACCCAACGAGGCATTCACGACAAAGCGATCACAGGATTCAGAATTATTTCAAGGGGCCACCCCATTAAGCTACCCGCAACGAAGTTGGCCGACTCCAAGACGGACCCATGGTTTGCGTCAATGGCTGTAAACGACTGGGAACCCGAAAATGTGACTGGGCTTGTCAATACCGCGAAAACACTCCGCATCTAGAACAGTACAGGTGCTCCTCGCACAATCTTAAATAAAGCAGTAAAACATGGCATAAGTACAGGATAGTAATAAAACCCCAAACTAGTTTGTGGCCCCAGGAAATAGAAATGAATCAAGCTCTGGCTCAGAGGGGGTCCACGGCCTCCCGGATGTGGATAGTGCGAATAGTCAAGGAACAGGAATCGAGTACTCGGGGTCCTACGGGACACAAGTGAGCATGAAAAACCAAATAACAGATATTGCTCACCGGTGCCTCTTTCATTAGTTATCCCATTACTACTCAGGTAAAGTTGTTTAGGTACCTCGTTATCCATCAGACACTCACATACCCTACACATGCTATTCTACGACTCGCATGGCCCAAACAACTCCTGTAGTAATGGCTCATGGGATGGAGGAACAAGCTTCGGTGGGGTTTAAAAATAAAAGCTATGCAGTACTTGGGATTCAATTTAATGCAATTGCGACTCAATGATGCAAGAATAAGATAGAGGCAATAGGTACTATATGTATGCAAGCATGTGGTAGTGCTTGCCTGGTAGCTCAGTTAAAGCGAGAGATGGATCTGGGTAGAACTCCTGTGATTCCTGATATTTCCCCTGCTCGGCGTCTATTCGGAGAAGAACCAAACAAAACAAGGCCAACATAAATAAAGTGCACAAGCATATGAATAAATGCGACAAGCAAACACGCATGCCATGATGAATGATGCACAATTTACATGGCAATAATGTAGCATGGCATGGGTGAGGTGTGGGGTACAAGAATAAAGCATTTTATTAAGTTTTAGTCATGTTTTGCTCTCATAACACTTGCTGTCCTCTTAGTATTTATATGATGCATGCTGCAATTTAGAACATGGAATGCATATACAGAACGGGCTCGTCGCGCTGGAACCTCAAATGGTGCCATCTTTAGACTCTTCTGGAAGTTGTTGTTGTAAGATAATTCAGCATAAGGAAGGCATTCTTCCCACTTCATGCCGAAAGAGATAACGCAAGCACGGAGCATGTCTTCTAGAATCTGATTGATCCTTTCAACTTGTCCTTGCGACTGAGGATGGTTAGTTGTGCTGAAGTTCAACTTTGTTCCCAAAGCATTTTGAAAACTTCCCCAGAACTTGGAGGTGAAGATGCTTCCACGGTCTGAACTGATCTCAAGAGGAACCCCATACAGAGAGACAATTCTGTTGATATAGAGCTCAGCCAACTGAATTGCAGAAATTGTTTCCTTGACGGGAAAGAAGTGAACCACTTTAGAAAGCCTGTCGATGACAACAAAGATTCATTGTTGCCCTTCTACGACCTTGGAAAACCAGTTATGAAATCCATCTCTACTTTCTCCCATTTCCATTCTGGAGGCTTCAACTCTACGGCAGACATCACATTTCGAGACATACTTGGCACAACATTGTTTCAACCCAGGCCACCAATATTGTGTTTTCAAGTCCATATACATCTTAGTGCTGCCAGGGTGGATAGAAAGAACAGAATCATGCGCCTCCTTAAGAACTTGCTCTCTCAATCCCGGTTCGTTCGAAACAAACATCCGATGTTCAAAGAATAGAGCTCCTTGATCATCGACGTGGAAGGACTCATACCTCGGCAGCTGAATGTTGGAGATGATGTTTTTGGCGTAAGCATCACCTCGCTGACTAGCATGAATCTTTTCTTCCAAGAGAGGGGTTGCTAGAAGATTTAGAAGATACCCTTGATCCACAATTTCAAGGTTGAGTTGGCGGAATTCCTCGCACAAGAGAGGCTGTTGTTCTTCCACCATGAGGTTGTTGACATAAGCTTTTCGGCTGAGAGCATCGGCCATCACATTAGCTTTGCCAGGAGTGTAGTTGATGGTCAAATCGAAATCATTAATTGCTTCAATCCACCTCCTTTGACGAAGGTTGTGATCAGGTTGTGTGAAGATATACTTCAGGCTCTTGTGATCAGAAAAGATCTCACAACGGTTGCCAAGCAAGTAGTGCCTCCATACTTTCAAAGCAAAGACAACTGCTGTGAGCTCAAGGTCATGTGTAGGATAGTTGATCTCATGCGTCTTCAACTGTTGAGAGGCATAAGCAACAACTTGTTTTTCTTGCATAAGGACCGCACCCAATCCTTGCAAGAAGGCGTCATAGAATAGCTAGAAAGACTTTGATGTATCTGGAGGAACCAAGACTGGTGTGGAAGTGAGATTCTCTTTGAGGGTTTCAAAGCTAGCTTGACATGCAGGAGACCAAAGGTATTTCTTTCCTTTCTTGAGGAGATCGGTAAGAGGCTTCACAATCTTCGAGAAGTTTTGAACGAAGCAACGACAGTAACTAGCCAAACCAAGGAAACTCCAGACTTCTTTGACATTTTTGGGTGGAAGCCAGTCAACAATTGTCCGAATAGTTTCTGGGTTGACGGCAATGCCCTTGGTAGAGATGACGTGACCAAGGTAGGTGACTTCAAGCAGCCAGAACTCACATTTGGAGATCTTTGCATACAGGCGGTTCTCACGAAGCTTGTTTAGGACACACCGAAGGTGTTCTTCATGTTATTCCTTTGACTTAGAATAGACTAGGATGTCATCCAGATAGACCACAACGAGCTTATCAAGATATTCCATGAAAACCGAGTTCATAAGCCTCGAAAAGGTGGCAGGTGCGTTGGTGAGACCGAAAGACATGACCGTGTACTCGTACAGGCCATAGCGGGTGGTGAAAGCTGTTTTGGGAACATCTTCTTTGCGAATATTGATTTGATGATATCCACTTCTCAAATCAAGCTTAGAGAATACCACAGCTCCAGCTAGCTGATCGAAGAGATCATTGATCCGCGGAAGGGGATATTTATTCTTGATGGTTTTAGCATTGAGAGCCCGATAGTCAACACAAAGTCTATCAGTCTTGTCTCGCTTCTTCACAAAGATGGTTGGGCTACCCCAAGAAGAAGTACTGTGCTGAATGAAACCCAACTTCTCTTGTTCATCAAGCTGACGTTTGAGTTCAGCCAATTCAGCAGGACCCATTTTATAAGGCCGCTTGGAGATAGGAGCGGTTCCAGGTTCAAGCTCAATCACAAAATCGACCTCTCGATCTGGAGGCATACCCGGCAACTCTTCAGGGAAAACATCTGGGAACTCATAGACCACCGGAACACTCTGAATAGCTTCCATAGCATCATCATTCAGAGCCGCCAAAGAGAAAAGCTGAATTGTAGGAGTCAGACTTGGGGAAATAGACTATATGGCCTTCAGGAATTTTCAGAGAAACCGAGCGTTCAGCACAATCAATCACAGCTGCATTTGCTGTTAACCAATCCATGCCCAAGATAACATCAATGTCAGAATTGCCCAGAATAATTAAGGAAGCCGGGAACGAAGAACCACCAATCTCAATTTGATTGCCATGGCTGATTTTGGAAGATGCCATTGTTGCTCTAGGAGAAAGGACCATTAAACGTTTAGGGAGAGGATCCATTGCTAACTCATTCTCATTTGCAAACTTGTGAGAAACAAAAGAATGCGATGCACCAGAATCGAACAAAACTCGTGTAGGAACTGAGTTAACAGGAAGCATACCCATCACAACTCCTGGTGCATGCTCCGCTTGAGCGACGTTGACACAGTTGGCACGAGCAACAGTAGACCCGGGCTTGGTATTGATGTTGAGAGCCCGAGGTGGAGGTGCACGAACCATAGAAGAACTTGCCGCAGGTCTTGGAGGTGGTGGAGGAAGAGCTTTGTTGTTCATGGGACAACTCCAGTGTTGATGCCCAGTGTTCCCACAGGTGTAACAGGCACCAGGTGGACGTGGAGCAGCGTAGCCAGGGACTCCGCCAAGCGCTCCAGGGTAGTTGTGGTTGTAGCCCCTAGGAGCCGCGGTGAAGGAGTTTGGTGGCCTTGCCGCGTAGCTTGACGGTCTTGGTGGAGCCAGGAGCGACGGTGGGGTGTTAGGAACCCACACGCGGCGCTTAGAAGGAGCTGTCATAGCTGAAGAGCTTGCTGCGTCACGGCTGTGTTTCTTGGACTCCTCAAACACTTGACTACTTGCTTCCTCCTGTAGAGCTGTATGTTGGAGTTCTAGAAAAGACCCCGGCCTTGCATGAGTGATTGCATATTTGATAGATGCATTGAGCCCTTGCCTGAACCTCTTTTGCTTCTTCTTGTCATCAGAGATCTCATCGCCACCATACCAAGAAAGGTTCGTGAAGTTTCTGATATAGGTATTGACATTGGCATTGCCCTGCTTGAGGTTGAGAAACACTTCCTTCATCCTTTCCATGACAATTTCTGACAGGTATTGCTCTTTGAAAGCCCTAGTGAACTGCTCCCAAGTAGGCTAAAAACCAGAGTGGTTTGCCTTCAGGTAATTTTCCCACCACAGAGATGCGTCTCCCTTCAAAAGGTGAGTGGCACATTTTACCCATTCTTGCTCAGGAACATCAGCAGTCATCAGCAACCTTGACATCTCACGCAACCAATCATCAGCATCTAGTGGTTGATCAGACACCTCAAAGTGGCGTGGGTTGAACTTCAGAAAACTCTTGATGTCTCCTCGCTTGGGAGGTGGAGGTAGCGGAACAAACTCATTCCTCCTGACACTTTCTTCAAATCGTTGTTGCTTCTGCTGCATTTCTCCCAAGGCATTAGCAATACTTGCCAACGCAGCCCCCAGTTCAGGTGGTATGTCCTCCTCAGAATGGCGTGGTGGTGCCATCCTGTGATTGATATAAAACTCAAGTCAGTACCATAATGGAGAATAATAATAATCCAAAATAGTACCAAAATGGAATTAACCAAGATTAAAGGATACAAATTACTAACATGATATTAAAATATCAACAAAGTTCAAAGCGCCTAGAAGATATTAAGCATATCGCACACGACTGAACAAGGAGTGTGGTACACAAAGCTATCAAAGAAAAAAATTCCGCAAATTTTGGCATTAAAATACCACTATATGCGCAAAACCACTTAACGAATCAAGATTAGTAACTCTACCAATTCAATATACAAGAGCGAATGATAAAACTAGTGGTATGGTCGCGACTCCATCCCGCACTCAAATCATTACTCCGCACATGAATAAGTAAAACACATATCCCAACTTCCTTCTTTCTAAAGATGAACCTAAAGATTAGCAACTACGGAAACAACACCCCAAGCAAGATAGCGTCAGATAACAAAGAGTAAGACAGATCGTGCCGGTGTACAACGAATCAGATAGATCGCGTCGGTTTACAAAAGCCTGTCGGTATGGAATATACCAACAGTTGATAACCAAAAGGCAGATAGCGATAACAAGTTGGATGCAACAGATAGACAAGGAATTCACACACACACACACACAACCTATGGTACTATGGAACCCCGAACACGTGAATCCTAGTTTGAATTTTAGAAGAGGATTGAAAATGTTACACTTCCTTACCAAAAAAAAGGGTGGGTGGATGGGTGGGTAAGAAGAAAAATGGAAGCAGTCCTACTCTCACGTTTTTGTTTTTCCCTAGTATACATAGCTACCAAAAATATTTGCTAGACTGACAACGACCATTTGGCTGAGACCTTGAAGGGCGGGATGGCTCTGATACCAATTGTAACTACCTCGGACCCTACGCTCTAAGTTCAAGCCTGGATGAACCGGAAGTGGTTAAAATAGTACAGCGGGGGCCCAGGGGCAACCAACGTGTAGACCCGTCGGCCGTCCTAACCACTTCCAATACATCGGACAAGAGCGAGCGGCGTAGGCAACAGGCGAAGAGATCAAATACATACACAAGTGAGTATGTATGCAAGCTACCATACAACAGTTCTCAGAGCCATTCCATCTAAAAGAAATAGAAATATTGCAACGCCATATGGCAAGATACAAATATCCTAGATAGAGAAAATAGTTTAGGATAGATCCTCATACATCAACCATCAGAGTATCAGGCGGAAGCGGAAAACAAGATCCGAGTACGGATAAGAAGCAAATCGGCATAAGATGCCACATAAATAAACACATCCCGCCCACAGATCTCGCGGATCCCCATCCCCGGAATCTCTACACCGAGTGATCGTTGCCAACATCATCTGTCTCCTCCACCCAGTATCCGTCTTGCAAATACACCTGTTCATCTGAATCAAACAATTTATTGTGTGAGACCCTAGGGGTACTCAGCAAGTCTTTATGCCTCTAAAGGGGACATATACCTGGGGGTGACGCAATTGCAGCAAAAGATAATAACTAATAAGGCTATAGATACTCGCTAACCATCCGTCCAACCAATGATAGCCGGATGTCCGTTAATTAGTAACAACAGTGATAGCAGTATAAAGTAACAGATCCATCCTCCTTCTCGCTTACCAACGAGAAAGCGGACGAACAACCCATCCGTTGGCAGTTTTATTAACCATTCCATGAGTATTGCACTATTTACTAGTCAGGTATTTAGTCAGGTTAAAAGCGGTACTTTAGTTATACTTGTCTATGATCGAGAAACTGTGCTCCAAGTCGTCCATAACCGCGGACACGGCTTTCAGAAAGATTTTACCCTGTAGGGGTGCACAATAGCAACACACACTCGATCAACCTCGGAAAAACCAACTCAAAACCCAACGAGGCATTCACGACAAAGCGATCACAGGATTCAGAATTATTTCAGGGGGCCACCCCATTAAGCTACCCGCAACAAAGTTGGTCGACTCCGAGACGGACCCAAAGTTTGCGTCAATGGCTGTAAATGACTGGGAACCTGAAATTGTGACTGGGCTTGTCGATACCGCGAAAACACTCCGCATCCAGAACAGTACAGGTGCTCCTCTCACAATCTTAAATAAAGCAGTAAAACATGGCATAAGTACAGGATAGTAATAAAACCCCAAACTAGTTTGTGGCCCCAGGAAATAGAAATGAATCAAGCTCTGGCTCAGAGGGGGTCCACGGCCTCCCGGATGTGGATAGTGCGAATAGTCAAGGAACAAGAATCAAGTACTCGGGGTCCTACGGGACACAAGTGAGCATGAAAAACCAAATAACAGATATTGCTCACTGGTGCCTCTTTCATTAGTTATCCCATTACTACTCAGGTAAAGTTGTTTAGGTACCTCGTTATCCATCAGACACTCACATACCCTACACATGTTGTTCTACGACTCGCATGGCCCAAACAACTCCTGTAGTAATGGCTCATGGGATGGAGGAACAAGCTTCGGTGGGGTTTAAAAATAAAGGCTATGCGGTACTTGGGATTCAATTTAATGCAATCGCGACTCAATGATGCAAGAATAATATAGAGGCAATAGTTACTATATGTATGCAAGCATGTGGTAGTGCTTGCCTGGTAGCTCAGTTGAAGCGAGAGATGGATCTGGGTAGAACTCCTGTGATTCCTAATATTTCCCCTGCTCGGCGTCTATTCGAAGAAGAACCAAACAAAACAAGGCCAACATAAAAAAAAGTGCACAAGCATATGAATAAATGCGACAAGCAAACAAGCATGCCATGATGAATGATGCACAATTTACATGGCAATAATGTAGCATGGCATGGGTGAGGTGTGGGGTACAAGAATAAAGCCTTTTATTAAGTTTTAGTCATGTTTTGCTCTCATAACACTTGCTGTCAACTTAGTATTTATATGATTCATGCTGCAATTCGGAACATGGAATGCATAGCCAGAACGGGCTCGTCGCGCTGATCGATTTAGACATATTATTTGTCTGATTTGGAGTTATGGATTTAAAGTTATTAATTAATTAAGAAAAGGCATTTTTATTGCAATTTAATTATCTCGAAAATTTAAAGTGCTCAAATAATATTTTAAATAGCATATTTGAATTCCTCACATTTTTCTGATTCAAAAACATATATTATTTGTCAAATTTGGAATTACCATTTAAAAGTTATTAATCTCTGGATTTAAAATCATATTAAACATTTTCTGAAATTGTTTTTATAAAACAGAAAAACCCAGATACTTTTTATACCGGGGCAGAGCTAGCCACTGCAGCTGACAGGTGGGACCGAGCTGACTGGGCAGCAGGTGGGGCGCAGCAGGCTGGGCCGGCGTTTCCTCACCGCGGGGCTAGCTAGCCGGTGAGACTGACGGGCGGGGCCCACGCATGTGCGGACCCACACGCGGGCGCGCCAGCCGGGGCGTGCCACGTGACAGATCCGAGGGAGCACGGGTGGGAACAGCGGAAAGTTGAGGTACCTTTCTGTAAAACTGCTCAGGGGCTGACAGGTGGGTCTGGAGGATTACGGGTTGAGGAAACAAAAAGGTGGGGGGGTTTCTGTAAAGCTGCCAACTGCCCACTGTTTCTCTTCTCTGAACTAACTGACAGACGGACAGGTCGGTGCGCGACGCGCGGCACGGGGGATCGAACTGGCGATCGCTCGCTTGCGCGTAGAGGGGCGGAACCACTACGGTGGCTAAGGGAAAGCTGGTAGGGAGCGGCTAGGCGGCTAGATAAGGCTAGCGCGGTGCGTCGACGAGCAAACGCACGCGCGATGCTGGTGCACAGAGACTGCTTGTCGAAACGGCCGGCGCGACCAGGAAGCACAGCAAGGGGGGAAGGTGTTCGGGAGGTAGGGTAGCTCATCGCGAGGTGGTCGGTGGGGTCAGATCGGTTCAGGGAACGGCTGATCGGCGACGTTGCAGGCGGCCGGAGCTAGGGTTCCATCGTCGGACGCATCGGCGTACGGCGGCTACAGGCTCCTCCTCCTCGCTGCAGCGCACAGGGACAACGCTAGGGCTCCTGCGGTCTTCCCCGACACCTTGCACAACGCGCACGCCGCCCTGTTTCGAGGAGATGGTGGTCGACACCGACGGTGGCCGACGATGGAGAAGTGGTTGAAGGGGAAGGGATGGGGCTGCGGCGCAAGGCCAGGGAGGATCTGGGGCACGGTAGAGGCCGAGAGAGGAGGTAGATATGGACGGGGGAGAGGGGTGCCGTGGGAGGCGCGGTGGAGGAAAAGGTGGCTTCGGCCACCTTTTCTCCTCTCGAGCACGTGCTCGGCCAGGCTCGGCAGGGGCGAGAGGCTGCAATTGGGGCCAGGGCGAGGGCAGGGAGGGCTGGCTCGTGTGTGGGGCCGGTTTGCAGCGAGAGAGAGAGAGAAAAACCGAGGGGAGGCTCGGGTAGGGTTTACGTTAGAGGGGCATGGCTCGGCATGGGGGTGGTTAGGGTGTGAGGTAGAGAGGATGGTGAGGTTGGGCGGTTAGGGTTAGGGTTTGCATACCCACCTGATCAAGCAAGGGGGAATGATGGGTAAGGAGAGGTAGGGTAGGGTTTGGTTAGGGTTTGAGTTAGGGTTTTACAAGACCAAGTGTATGGGTAGTGTGAGATGGAGATGAGGGGTGAGGTTTGTGATGCACATGGCAAGGAGAGGAAAAACAAGATGGTGAGGGTTGAGTAAGAGCAAAAGAATAGAGCTTACTTGACATGATCCCCAAAGATCCATGCTCCACTCAAAAATCAAAGAAAAACCAAAGGAGAAAAGGATGGTGGTGATCTTGCATGGCCCATGCATAATAAATAAATGCGATGTTTAATCTTGTGAAAACAAAGATAAAGCCCCATGGCATTTATTCACATGCATCCCACAATATGGAATTAAGGCCAAGCCAAAAGAAATAAGGTGGATGTTCCATGTGGAGTAGATGGCATATGCTCATATTTGAATATAATTTAGACATGCTAGTGTGTATGTTCCACTAGATGAATAATAGCCTCAAAAATATTCCAACATAAGCATACATTCAAAACAATCCATATGGAGGCTTGAAAAGGGTTCCACTCACAAAGCATGCAAAGGTGGCTCCACATATCAATAATGTGAAAACAACATGATGCATATATGCATGTGGAATTAGAAGTGGATCCATCCCAACCCACATGAGCTAGAGGTAAAACCAAATGAAATGCAAAGCTCACATATAGTTGGATGGTGGGATTATAGGGTGGTAACAAGAAAGGTGGTGGAGTTAATAAAAGATATGCCCCCAACTCAACTTGGGAACCAAGCATTTAACAAGATCCAACTACAATATATCAAGAGGCAAATACAGTTAATAATGCATATGAGATAAGAACCAAAAGAAAAAGGGTTTTATATGATGCTCAAATGCAAGGTGGCATGATGACATGAGCATGATATAAATATGATGCAACAATTATATGTTGGAAGTAGCATTTTATTATTAGACCATGTAGCATTACAGATGTTAGACAGATGGGATGCTACAACTCTCCCCCACTAAACAAGAATCTCGCCCCGAGATTCTAGGAAGAAGAAGACACGAAGAGGGTAGGATACTTGGCACGGAGCTCATCGCCGCGTTCCCAAGTGGCTTCATCAACGGAATGGTGTGACCACTACACCTTGCAGAACTTGATGGACTTTTTGCGAGTCCTTCTTTCTACGACTTCTAGGATTTTTGTGGGGTGTTCTTGATAAGACAGATCTTCTTGGAGATTGATGAGTTCATGGTCCACGGTCCTGCCGGGATCCTTGAAGCACTTCTTGAGTTGAGAGATATGGAAAACATCATGGACTTTGAGTTTTTCAGGGAGCTCAAGAGCATAAGCGACTTCTCCTCTTCTTCCACGAACTTTGAAAGGACCGATGTATCTAGGAGCCAGCTTTCCTTTGATACCAAAACGGTGTGTGCCTCTCATGGGAGTGACACGAAGGTAAACGAGATCCCCAGAGACATACTCCATGTCCGTGTGCTTTCTGTCATAGTTGCTCTTCTGGCGACTTTGAGCAACCTTCAGGTTTCAAGAATGATGTGAACCTTCTCCTCCGCTTGAGTTACAATGTCGGGGCCAAACAATGTTCGTTCACCTGCGCCCGACCAACCAATCAGAGTTCTGCATTTGCGTCCGTAGAGAACCTCAAATGGTGCCATCTTTAGACTCTTCTGGAAGCTATTGTTGTAAGAGAATTCAGCATAAGGAAGGCATTCTTCCCACTTCATGCCAAAAGAGATAACGCAAGCACGAAGCATGTCTTCTAGAATCTGATTGATCCTTTCAACTTGTCCTTGCGACTGAGGATGGTAAGCTGTGTTGAAGTTCAACTTTGTTCCCAAAGCTTTTTGAAAACTTCCCCAGAACTTGGAGGTGAAGATGCTTCCACGGTCTGAACTGATCTCAAGAGGAACCCCATACAGAGAGACAATTCTGTTGATATAGAGCTCAGCCAACTGAATTGCAGAAATTGTTTCCTTGACGGGAAAGAAATGAGCCACTTTAGAAAGCATGTCGATGACAACAAAGATTGCATTGTTGCCCTTCTACGACCTTGGAAAACCAGTTATGAAATCCATCTCTACTTTCTCCCATTTCCATTCCGGAGGCTTCAATGGCTGTAGAAGACCGGAAGGTTTCTGATGGACAGCTTTAACTCTGCGGCAGACATCACATTCCGAGACATACTTGGCACAACATTGTTTCAACCCAGGCCACCAATATTGTGTTTTCAAGTCCATGTACATCTTAGTGCTGCCAGGGTGGATAGAAAGAATAGAATCATGCGCCTCCTTAAGAACTTGCTCTCTCAATCCCGTTCGTTTGGAACGAGCATCCGATGTTCAAAGAATAGAGCTCCTTGATCATCGACGTGGAAGGACTCATACCTCGGCAGCTGAATGTTGGAGATGATGTTTTTGGCGTAAGCATCACCTCGATGACTAGCACGAATCTTTTCTTCCAAGAGAGGGGTTGCCAGAAGATTCAGAAGATACCCTTGATCCACAATTTCAAGGTTGAGTTGGCGGAATTCCTCGCACAAGAGAGGCTGTTGTTCTTCCACCATGAGGTTGTTGACTTAAGCTTTTCGGCTGAGAGGATCGGCCATCACATTAGCTTTGCCAGGAGTGTAGTTGATGGTCAAATCGAAATCATTAATTGCTTCAATCCACCTCCTTTGATGAAGGTTGAGATCAGGTTGTGTGAAGATATACTTCAGGCTCTTGTGAGCAGAAAAGATCTAAACAAACACAAAACAAGAGAGAGCTACACCGGGCTACCCCTTTCAGAAGAAAGTCTATGGGGGTAGATGACCTGAGGCCCACGAGTCAGGGTTCCGCAGGGAACCGCGCTCCGGGGCATTGGAACACCTCAAAGACTCTCATGTGGCCTTAGCACATGCATGAAAGTGTGGCTCTATGTTGAAACATACAAAACCTAGTCCCCAGGTGCATGTGTCCCCCTTCGCACGCATGCGCTATAACCTAAAAGCGAGGGTTCTGGACTCGACTAAGGGGGAAAGTCCCCGTTCCGGCACTAGAGATTAGGATATTGTCACTACCCTTGTGACCCAACATGGTTTTACATCATCCTATGACCTAAACAAACACAAAACAAGAGAGAGCTACACCAGGCTACCCCTGTCAGAAGAAAGTCTAGGGGGTAGACGATCTGAGGCTCGCGGGTTAGGGTTCCGTAGGGAACCGCGCTCCAGGGCATCGGAACACCTCAAGGACTTGCATGTGGCTCTAGCACATGCATGAAAGTGTTGTGCTATGTTGAAACATACAAAACCTAGTCCCCGGGTGCATGTGTCCCCTTTGCAGGCATGCGCTGTAACCTAAAAGCGAGGGTTCCAGACTCGTCTAAGTGGGAAGTCCATGTTCTGTTACTAGAGAGTAGGATATTGTCACTCCCCTTGTGACCCAACATGGTTTTACATCATCCTATGACCTAAAGAAACACAAAACAAGAGATAGCTACACCGGGCTACCCCTGTCAGAAGAAAGTCTAGGGGTAGACGATCTGAGGCCCACGGGTCAGGGTTCCGTAGGGACCATGCTCTGGGGCATCGGAACACCTCAAGGACTTGCATGTGGCCCTAGCACATGCATGAAATTTTGGTGCTATGTTGAAACATACAAAACTTAGTCCCTGGGTGCATGTGTCCCCCTTCGCAGGCACGCGTTGTAACCTAAAAGCGAGGGTTCCGGACTCGTCTAAGGGGGAAGTCCCCGTTCCGGCCGTAGAGAGTAGGATATTGTCACTCCCCTTATGACCCAACATGGTATTACATCATCCTATGACCTAAACAAACACAAAACAAGAGAGAGCTACATCGGGCTACCCCTGTGAGAAGAAAGTCTAGGGGGCAGATGATCTGAGGCCCGCGGGTTAGGGTTCACAGGGAACCGCGCTCTGGGGCATCGGAACACCTCAAGGACTTGCATGTGGCTCTAGCACATCCATGAAAGTGCGGTTCTATGTTGAAACCTACAAAACCTAGTCCCCGGGTGCATGTGTCCCCCTTCGCAGGCATGCGCTGTAACCTAAAAGTGAGGGTTTCGGACTCTTCTAAGGGGGAAAGTCCTTGTTCCGGTACTAGAGAGTAGGATATTATCACTCCCCTTATGACCCAACATGGTTTTACATCATCCTATGACCTAAACAAACACAAAACAAGAGAGAGCTATATCGGGCTACCCCTGTCAGAAGAAAGTTTAGGGGGTAGACGACATGAGGCCCACGGGTCAGGGTTCCGCAGGGAACCGCGCTCCGGGGCATCGGAACACCTCAAGGACTTGCATGTGGCCCGATCACATGCATGAAAGTGTGGTTCTATGTTGAAACATACAAAACCTAGTCCCCGGGTGCATGTGTCCCCCTTCGCAGGCATGCGTTGTAACCTAAAAGCGATGGTTCTGAACTCATCTAAGGGGGAAAGTCCCCGTTCCGGCACTAGAGAGTAGGATATTGTCACTCCCCTTGTGACCCAACATGGTTTTACATCATCATATGACCTAAACAAACACAAAACAAGAGAGAGCCACACCGGGTTACCCCTGTCAGAAGTAAGTCTAAGGGGTAGACGATCTGAGGCCCGCGGGTCAGGGTTCCGCAGGAAACCACGCTCCGGGGCATCGAAACACCTCAAGGACTTGCATGTGGCTATAGCACATGCATGAAAGTGTGGTGCTATGTTGAAACATACAAAACCTAGTCCCCGGGTGCATGTGTCCCCTTTCGCAGGCATGCGCTGTAACCTAAAAGCGAGGGTTCCGGACTCGTCTAAGGGGGAAGTCCATATTTTGGTACTAGAGAGTAGGATATTATCACTCCCCTTGTGACCCAACATGGTTTTACATCATCCTATGACCTAAAAAAACACAAAACAAGAGATAACTACACCGGGCGACCCCTGTCAGAAGAAAGTCTAGGGGGTAGACGATCTGAGGCCCACGGGTCAAGGTTCCTTAGGGAACCGCGCTCCGGGGTATCGGAACACCTCAAGGACTTGCATGTGGCCCTAGCACATGCATGAAATTGTGGTGCTATGTTGAAACATACAAAACCTAGTCCCTGGGTGCATGTGTCCTCCTTCGCAGGTATGCGCTGTAACCTAAAAGTGAGGGTTCCGGACTCGTCCCTGTTCCGGTGAAACCGGTTATATATAGACGGTGATCGAGAGGAATATTTATTTAATCAGAGCCATCATATTAATTTAATGAATAAATATAAGGAACTTTAACCAACGAAATACAACCGATAAAACAAAATGTAGAAGAAAAAAAAGAAAAACACACGACAAAGCGTGGGCGCACGGCAAAGGGAGCTTTGCTGTGGGTTCCCCTTGCAGGCTACACGGCAAAGCCACGCCGTTAGGCCCCTCCGTCGCCCCCTCCGCCAACAGCGGTATGGTGGGCCCTTTTGCAGGGGAATATTCCCTTGGAGGGGCCGAATGTGCCACTGCCGTGAGAGTTTTCTTTGCCGTGGGTTTTGTTTTTGTTTGCCGTGTGTTGTTTTCTTTGCCGTGTGTTCTTTCTGGTGTTGCCGTGTTGCTTTTCATTGCCGTGAGATGTTGTTTCGTTGTGCCGTGTAGCTTTACTTTGCCGTGTGTCCCTCGAGGCCGCTCACGGCGAAGGTTTCTTTGCGGTGTCTTGATTCATGGCAAAGCTCCGCCTCACGGCAGCGACGTTTTTTCTGTAGTGAAACATACGTATCTAGATACTTTTAGTGTGTAGATTCACTCGTTTTGCTCTGAACCTACACAATAAAAGACGTCGATATGTACGTTTCATGAGAAGTCTAGAGCATCTTACAATTTAGAACGAAGGGAGTAGTTTATCGCACCTCCCACGATGCTGGCATGGTGAACCCATGAATTCACTTTTGTATATAGAAATAAGAAAACGAAAACAATTGCAAGGAACGTAGTAATAGCGCTGATGTTATCGTATTTTCCTTAAATCAATAGTTTATACGCTGAATTGAAACAAAACTGTTGCACATATTTTAGACATTCGTCGGAATATTTGAACACCGCCGAAATGCAAGTTCTTCATCCGGCTCTTCATTGAATAACAGGGTTTGGACGGCTGGCAGATCGGAGCGGCGGGATTGCCTAAGGGCATTTGTAAGCTTTACCGTCGCCACCATGAGACCGCACCCACACCTTTTCTTTAAGTGCATATTCACCATTCGTGTGTGGACTTCTAAGGGTTAGACATTCATGATATTTCTGTCAAGTCATGGGCCAGGTGCGCATCCTGTAAGAAATGGTGGTCCGACATGATCGATCCCTCATGGTACTTGCGGAAGGGCCTTGCTTCTCTCATGACCCATCACTGTGAGTTGAAAAATTATAGTAGCATCTCAATAGGGGCTCATAGGTGCAAATGCACCCATTGTGAGAAAACATATTTTGAAATGTCAAAAAATTCAAAAAAAAATCCTACATATACATTCGAACATTTTTATGTTACTTCACAAGTTTTTGGGACGAAACATTATTTTATTTGTCGTGTATAAAAAAGACAAAAAATATCACGTGAATAGTCGTATTCCTGGGACATATTTGTCTTTTTATACGCGACATGTAAAATGTTCTTTCCTCCTGAAAACTTGTGAACCAACATAAAATGTATGAATGTATATGCGAAATTTTTTATTTAAAGTTTTTGACATTTTGAAAAATGTTTTCTCACAATGGATGCATTTGTACCTGCCAGCCGAAGTGAATATCCCCTCGATAGGATGAAAATTACTTTTATGTCTACTCTACGAGTTTATTCATATGGTCCTAAAAGTGTGCTACCATATGTTGCAAAATATAGTGTTAGCTCCCAAAGTTCAAAAAATTATTAAATCTTAAATGGATCACATCTTAGGATCAACAGATTTTGGCGTGGACCAAGATCTAAGAGCAAACAGAAAACAGTGTCCTTCATATTATTTTAGCAATCGTGATATGTGGCAGTGGTGGAGCCAGGATTAAAACATAGCTGCATGGTGTTTGAATCATAGTGTCGTTAGTGAAATCGAGGAGATTAAGTTCCCTTTACAGAACGACATTATTATGATTTGACTCGAAGATAAATGTTTCATGGCAACAAAAAGATATGGAAAGCCATTTTTGTTTGCGAGGAACTGAACATGTTCACAAGATTGTGATACTAACCTTGTCCGAGAGCCCAGGGAGGAGCGCATGCAGGCTACTGAACATGTTATCCCCATCCATCCGACGAGCTCCTGGACTTGAACCATCTCCGGCCTGCCGCTATTCTCCGCCACTTTCTCCTCCTACTTGCACTCCAACAACGACAGGGTTCTTCTTGCTGGACTCAACAGAGCTAGAGCTGGAACTGGATTTTGTGGAACCGAACGGCGTGTGTTGGTGTTGGAGTGGTGCGATCATAGCTCACTTGGACATCTTGAGGCTGGCTGGGACCTGTTGTTGAGACATGATCGGGAGTCACCATATATTTTAGGTGAGGAAAGGGTCTTCAGAGAGACTGATAAACTATCGAAGACAGGGGGCTGGCCCTTGGCAGCTGAGATCAAGTCAGTTATTTTAGAAGCTACGATTCTCAGTTAAATCAGCCACCAAACCTGGATATTTTATCTAAACCATAACTTTTTTCTACCTTGATTTACTATCCGCCAACTGTACTTTTACTAGTATGTATGCACGTGCTATGCACATATTAAAATTACAAGCCAACTTTGCATAAGAAAAAGAAGTAATGGAGTGAGCATCTTGCAAAATGTTATGAAAAATTAAACATAAGGGTAATTCTAATTATTGGTGATAAAGAGAAATTATAGTATAAAAATAGAAATTAACCATTGTCAAGATATAAAAAAAGTAGCCGAACATGTACTTATCTAATTGTTAAGTTACATTTTCTTCTTACTGTTGGCAGGTCGTCTGCACTTTTGATTCAGCTGAAACATACTTTAGACTGGCATGGGATTTTTTTCATGTAGGAAGATCGGATAGTTCTAGAACATAGTGAAAGCAGTTTAGGCCACTGTTCACGACGAAGTCTTTTGCTCTCAACCAGTAGATTTAGATGACCAACGGTTAGTATTCATACTCCAAGTCTGATTTAAAATTGGTAAACTATATAGGAGTAAATACCTCGTGCATGGCATCTACATTTGGCAGATGCATGCGAGCAACAGCAGAAAAGCGTCTGCAGGTCAGATGAAAATCGTTTGTCGTTCCAAAGCTCTTCAGATACTAGTAACAAAAAATAATAGAGGAATGGGCAATCTAAGACAACAATACAAGTATGAAGTATACAACAGTACCTGTTAACCTGGGTGTTCCTCCGCCCACCACCGTTTTCAAGGCCATGCCATATCTAGAATACCCTTAATGATGCATCAGGTTAGGCCTAAAATTTAAACATAAAAAAAAATTACTCACCATACTAGTTCCTCGCTGCGGCCAAGAAGAGCCATCTAGAATGGAACTGTGAGAAGTGTCGCAACTTAGCAGCGGGGAGTCCAAAAAAATGTCAAGGACATCTCCAAGGGCAGCGATCTTAAGAAAACCACGGCTATCATATCGTCATACATGAGGGTCACCAAATAATAAGCCGGTCGATCAATTGCCATCATCCATGATCTGCTCATGGTTGTTGCCCTTGGAGGTGTCATCGACTTTCTTCGTGGAGTCCCCGTTGTGACACTGACACCGCTCGCAATTCCAATCCAGTGGTTCTTCTAGGCGCCGGCAACAAGAAAATCGACACTGAGAAGCAGGACGGCGGGGAAAGAAAATGGTGGCGGCGACGGCGCCGTGGTGGAAAGCAAGATTTTCTTAATGGTGCTGACAAGTTGTTGTTGTTCCATTAGTATATAAGTACGGCGACCTGCATGCCGCAGGGGCCGGACAGCCGTACCTGGGATTCACCAACGAATGGTGGAACGCCTAGCTAGCTATTTGAACTTAGTTAGTGGACCTTGACCATACGGCTTTGCTTATTTTAGGTTGTTTCTCGATCACATCTTCACGAAGCAGTCCTTAAGTTCAGCAAATGGACCTCCATCGCATGCATGGTGTGAATCTTACTAACTGCTAGTACGGAACAAATTTCTACAGTAGTATATTAGTCCCTCCGTTCGAAAATATAAGACGTTTTAGATTTGTGAATGAAATGTATCTAGACGTCTTTTAATATATAGGTTCATAGAGATTGTAAGTGAACCTATAAAAAAAACGTCTAGATATCCAGCGTGCGCCACCGTCTAAAAAAACCGTGGTGGCGCACGCTGGTGGCGGCAAGATGGGTGGAGCGCTACAGTTCGTCGGGGCCGCGTGTGGTTCTTTGTGGATCAGGAGAAATCCAGTTTGGCACAGCTAGCACCGACGCGGTGACGACTGTGGGCAACATCAAGGGCGTCAGGTGTGTACCCTTCCCTACTGCCCTCCGCGTACCGGGGGAAACCCTAGGATTAGTCTGA
Organism: Avena eriantha; assembly: GCA_910589775.1. Taxonomy (NCBI): domain Eukaryota; kingdom Viridiplantae; phylum Streptophyta; class Magnoliopsida; order Poales; family Poaceae; genus Avena; species Avena eriantha. The sequence goes on along the minus strand of OU342740.1, from coordinate 440,917,405 downwards.
GCAGCAGCAACGTCGTCGTCGCTTTCCTTTGTGAAGGGCTTTCTTGATACGTGTCGAGTTGGTGCGCTAGGAGTGTGGTGGGACTACTCCGGAGGGCGCAGGGGTTTTGGATCATCTTCATTTTACTCGAGCTATCGATTTTGGCATTTTTTTCTCTTTCCTTACTTTCCTTTTCTCTTTTGGGCTTGCTTGTGATGCGCCCCAGCATGTCAGTTGTATCGGGTGGTTTGCTATATTAATATTGCAGGGCGAAAGCCTATTTCGAGGAGTCTTTGGTAGGAAAGGAGCATGGCTTTACCGACCAAAACATCAACCTAGCTGAGACACTTGTGATGCATGATCGTCTAAGAGGGGAATCTCTAGTGGTATGATCCATTTCTGACACCAAAACAGTCAGATTTGGTCTGTTTGGGACATTCTCCGGACAGAAAATGGGTCACGATCCGGCGCATCTGGCCGGTGCGTCCAACGGGGCAACCCATTTGGTCTACGATGGCCATTTTGGTCAAAGCTGGGCAGTCATTTTGTCATACATATTTCAACAATATATTACAACAAAATGGAGCAATAAATAAAATAAAAGTAGTTCATAAATATAAATAGTACACGATCACAAAGTTTCTCATAATCAATCAAACATAATTCACAAATTACACGGAACAAACTAGAGGATTATGACTAATGATGTTGGTTTCCCGCATGAGCCCACATATTCTCAATGAAATCTGCTTGAAGCAGTCATGAGGGCTCCGATCACGGATCATATGATGCACATGTAAGACCTCTTCGCAAGATGCTACCTCGGGCTATGGCTCAACCAAGGTACCCTCAAATTTGTAGCCTTGGTCATCCGGCTCATCCTCAATGATAATGTTTGCGCATGATCACACAACCATGTCAGGAAAAGGACAGTTCTTCTACTCCTACTGCATGCAGTCTATGCTGCCCAAAATGTCAGGAAACCGCATCTTCTCACTGATGGACAAAAGCTAAAAAGTGTCTTTGGTATTTGGCTCTCTCAAGTAAACTTTGTCAAACATTGCTACAACTGTTGTGCAAAACTTGCACATAGATTCAAGACATGTGAACTCGCTCATACGCATGTACTCATCAACGAGATTGCCTGCTACTCCATGCGGATGGTCGCAATAACATTTTTGGTATGATGAGAAGCCAACCTTACCAGTAGCATCGGCCTTGACCTCAAAGTAGTCATCGTAATCCCTCACGCCATCGAGTATCTCTAGGAACAACTTTCTAGACATTCGATAGCGGCGATGGAATGTCATCTCATCATACACCAGATTAGTTCTTTGGAAGTAGTCCTTGTAAAGGCGCTCGAAGCCACCATCTCGATCACTGTCCATGTTTGGCTTGGGCTTCTTCAATGAGCCTCCCCTATGCACCGACATCAGGTACTGGTCATGCATCATGCTTGCAGCAGCTGACAATGACTCGATGACATTGTTGTAAAAAAACTTGATTGCCCTACTTTCCATCTACATACGCATGAAGCCGGTGGTCAGTTCATGGCCCCAAATATTAATGTACATGCCTATCCAGGTGATGTGCAAGAAAAAATAGGTGAGGAATGTACCCCAAATATGGACATGTAACTGGACGAGCTGGTCCTGGGTGCCCGGGCTAGCGATGGGTATGAGCGTGTATACTGCAAAGCATACGCATCGCGCCGGGTTTCAGGATGGAGCCATGAAAGGATAGAGATGTCGCTTAGAGGAGGGTGAATAGGAAATTTTAAAACTATTACGGTTTTGGCTTGATAGAATGCGGAATTAAACTAACGTTTATTTTACAAGCACAAAACCTAAATACACTAGGCTCAACTAAGTGCACCAACAACAAGATAAGCTAAGCAAGATAGCACAAGATAAATATACCACAAGTGATAGGCAAGATATAAGTACTTCAAGCTCGATGGCTATCACAAGGAAAGTAAGCTCGGGTATAGAGATAACCGAGGCACGCGGAGACGAAGATGTATTCCCGTGTTTCCTTACAAGTAAGGTACGTCACGTTGGAGAGGTGCGGGATTCCACGAAGGATTTCCCAACGCCACGAAGGCTCACCTTCTTCTCCGAGTCTATCCCACGAAGGAATAGGCCCTTTCCTTATGGCTAGCTTTTCCTCCACTCCGGAGATGGCAAGCTCCACAACCACTTCACAAGCTCCACGAAGGAGAAGCCCGGGTCTCTTCACAATCTTCCACGAAGAGGTCACCGTGGCACCAACCACCAAGCCAACTAGGAGGTCACCCTCCAAGAGCAACAAGCTCACGGTCTCTCACTAAAACAAATCATAGTGGAGAGCTCAACACTTATGCAAGAATGCAAAGCAAGAACACCAAGGGCATTCAAATCCCTCACTCCCAAATCCCACCAAAGCAACAAGTGCTAGGGAGGAATTAGAGAGGAAGAACAATGGTGGAAGTCAACCAATGACTTCAAGATCTAGATCCAAAGGGTTTCCCTCACTTAGAGGAGGAATTGATTGGTGGGGATTGTAGATCTAGATCTCCTCTTCCAAAGCCCTCAAAAAGATGCAAGAATCATAGAAGGGAAGGGAGAGGAAGCAAGCTCAAGAGGTTCAAGAATGGAGGTCAATTTCGGGCTCAAGAACAACCAAAAACGTTGGGGAAAGAACCCCCTTTTATAGGGAAAAGCAAATATGGCCGTTGGAGAGAAAACAGCGAAAACTCGGTTCCAAAGTCGGTTGGACCGGCCCCAGAACCGGGAAACTCGGTCCCCAGGCCGGAGGACCGACCTACAAACCGAAATACCTCTGTTTGCCAACCCGGAATAGACTCGGTCACGAAAACCGGAAAACCCGGTCTGAGATCCGGTCTACCGGAGCTGGAACCGGACCGTCCGGTGTGGGGCTCGGTTGAACCGGATCCACAACCAGGATGAAACTGACTTCACGAAAAACGCAATAACTTTTGCATCCGGACTCCGATTTCGATGATCTTGGGCTCGTTTTGACGAGGACAACAAGCTCTACAATATGGTGCATGAAAACATCATAGTCCAACAAAAGAAGATAGAACCAAATGATGAAAGGTATGGAGCCTCCCTATAAGAAGAACCGGTAAAACCTTCAAACTCGAAAACGCCATATAAGATGCATACGAATTCTGTTTTCGATGAACTTGGGCTTGTTGAAGAGCTAGAAACAAGATCAAGAACCTCACATAGAGAAAATACCAAGAAGCAACAAAATAGGAAGATGCAAAGTATGCAAAGGATTGAGCTCCCTAAGACAATGTGATCAAGTTACCCAACCGAAAGCCCCTCTTGATAGTGCGGCTATCTATCCTATAACCCGGTCTCCCAACAACCACCTTGAGACCGGTAAAAGGAAAACCTAGCAAGGCCATACCTTTGCCTTGCGCATCCCGCTTGATCTTGATGACAACGCTTCAAGCTCCATCCAAGCCGGAATGCATCACTTGATCATTGTTGCTTCGTGAAGACTCGTAATATGCTCCCCCATACACCACTATGGGATAGCTTCATTAAGACACATCTTCACATGCCCATTATCACCAGTATGGATGGCAAGCTTCAAGCAAATGATCTTCTCGAGTTTCTTATCTTGAACTTGCCCTTCTCAAACTTTGATGACGATCACCACGTGATGTCATCCTCTCATGGTCTATATGAGATCTTCACTTTTGAAGAATTCCCATGGAAAGATACCTATCCCATATAGAAAACGCAAAGGCACATATATAATGGGTTAGTTCATGATGCATAAATGACAAGGCTTACCATACCACAAGATCCATGTGGTACATTCTTTATGCTTCATGTGTTGACCAACTTGAAATCACTCTTCACTCTTTGTATTGGTCAACCAAGTATCTTCTCATGCTCCATCTCAATATCTTGAGATACATAAAGAATTCTTCATTTGATTACATGCTCTAAATCTTAGTCAACCATAGCTCAACTAATGAGGCTATCATGACACCGGCTTAGAGCCATATCTTGAATTCTTCTATTGAGATCACACTCTCAAGATCTTGAACATATCATATTATTCTCTTCAATTTGATGGTCGTGATGCCAAAACTCAAGGTATATCTTTATCTTCATGGCATCCATACTTGAATCCAACATATGGACTACATGCATGACCTATGGAATATTCCTTCATATAAAACTCAATGAAAACATTAATCCATAGGGATTGTCATTAATCACCAAAACCACACATAGGGGCAATTACCCTTTCAAGCCACTGAAGCCAGTCACCTCCAGCAACGCGCATGGGCTAGAGCGGTGCTAGAAGTGGGGGAAACACGTGTGATGATGGCCGTGGATGGCAACAGCCAGCAAGCTCTATGAACGTCGACCAATTGGTACAAGATGGTGCCAAGAGACAGTGGCTTCTGGCCAGAAAGGTGCGCTCAAAAGTGGAGAGGACAACAATGACACACAACGCAGACAGCGGTGCGACCTAAGGTGATGTCAGAGATGGTGGGCGAGGGTTTAGGGTAGAGAGTGGTTCATGTGTGCCTTGGGTGCCACTCACGGGAGGCCCGGGTGGATAGGGGGAGAGGGAGGACACGTGCACTATCCGGAGAGACGCATCCACTATCCAAATTTGGTGAGTAGCTAGGTTGGTCTGCGGAAGCCATTTGGGCCAGGGTTCCCATGTCCTGCTGTCTGCGCGACCGTGCGGACCAAATTGGACCGGCTTGGACCATTTGGATCTTACCACTGGAGATACCCTAAACCCAGTGCTTGCCATTGGACCTTACTGCTGGAGATACCCTAGACCCAGTGCTTGCCACAAGGCCGCGCTAGATCATTAGCATTAAGATTTGATGCTACTCTCCTTTAAGCTGCATAAATGCCCACCTTCGCATGTACCATACTGCCTCATGCTAGGTCGTACTCCGCTTCGGCCCAAGCCTTCGGCCACAGGCCTCGCTCCGCTTCGTCAGAAGTTAGCCTCCTTAATTGAATTTGGATCATACTTCAACAAAATCCACCTTGAGAAAAAATCCTTCATATACCATCAACATCAATCATCTCCCTGAACAAACAAACAAAACACTTTCGGCGTCAACAACCACTTGGGATAAACAGCTATACCAACTAAGCTTGAGCCCAAGCCTCCGGCGACGGGCCTCGTTCCGCTTCATCAGAAGTTAGCATCCTTAATTGAATTTGAATCATACTTCAACAATAATCTATCTTTGCTAATTTCTCTGGACGTTTCCATGAATGAATATAAAAAGAACGAACCACAAATTACAATTGTTCTATTGCTTTATAATTTCTGCATATTTCCACGCACTTTATGGAGATCTCACTTTCGGGACTTAAACCAGTAATGCTAATTGAAGCGTTCATTGCATGGAAAACAAAAAAAATCCTACGAATATCAAGAGGGAACCCTTCAAGATCTAATCTATAGCTGCAAGTAATAAGTAGAATAGATCTAATCTACTTACCCTCGAAGAACACGAGCGGTTAACGATCTAGAGATCGTGGAGGATGTAGTAGTCCAACGGAGGTTGTTGTTGATTTGGAGGCTCTGATGGAATGATGCCACACAATTGTGTCTACTTCCCTCTTAGCTTCTAAGTATGTTAAGTACATCAACCTTCACCTCTCTTGGCCCCGTAACCTTCTTCTTTTGGTCGGACAGCTGGGGTATAAGACGCTGAAGAAGAGAAAGTGACATTTTTCTTGGGCAAAGCACTAGGATTGAGGGTTGGTTCATTTTGTCCTCCCAATGTGTCAACAACTTGCATATACACCGCAAGACAAGGATAAACATTTATGCATGATAGGAGATCGTGGCCAGGAACCATGCTTTATGTAGCAACATATTAGGGTTACTATTGTCCATTTGTGGAGCTTGCAATCTAAGCTACCTAAATCATCATGTGGGGTGGGGGCGGTGGCCCCCTATGACTTACACTAAGGTCCGCCACTGCTTTTGTCCATTTGGAGCATATATAAGCAATAATTTCTTTTGCTTCGTGAGCACAATTAGTCCAACAAGGAAAGCTATTGGCAAGAGTAAACTGTAGAAACCACCAAAACCATATGATCCCCCACTTATTCCATTGCATTGCAATTCACATGATACTTGCGACATAATTCTTTCCTCCCTTGAAAATGCAGAAATTGCTAGCGTCACTACAGATGCAATCCCATCAACAAGGAGTAACTCATGATTACAATGGGAGATCCAGATGTTCATGATCACTAGCCAATGATTTGAATAAGAGGTTGGCATAGATGAATAGTAGTAGTCGTAGAGAAAAGATTGCTCATTTGTAATCACCCCAAGCACCCTTTCACCATTATCAACCGTGCGCAGCAGCATAGAAATCAAATACCTCATGGAAGATAACCTCTGCAATTCCGTACCTTGCAAATCTACACATCAACATCTTGAACATTGAGAATGATAAACATACATCTTTCATTTGGGTTGTTTAACTGAGAACCATGTCGTCTAAATTATGTCGATTGTAACTAACCTTTTCTTCTCTTTTGTATCCCCCTTCTTCGGACATCCTTACAAAGCAATACCCATGAGGTTGCTTCTCTATCTGCGTAGTCTTCTCTCCCATAACTAAAAGTGGAGGAGGTTCATTCTCACCATGATGTCTTCCATCCTGTGAATGCTTCATATAGCCAGCAACAAGCCTGGGAGTGCGTCCAAGAGAATATGATCGCCGAGTCATGTAAAATGCACATAACTTGAATACTATTTTTACATATATAATAACAAATGGTGGAAATAAAAACAAATCCAATTCCTTCTTTAATTTCACGGATAGCCTTGTCTAAGCTAAACCGTGTGTGAATGTATTGTAGCCAATGGTATAAATTGCAAGGTAGGAAGTCCATGCCGCTTTTAGAAGTAGTATGAATGGAGGACCAACATTGCGGCCTTCTCTGTCATCGCCAGCGACCAATGTACTTGTCATAACTTGAACGAGGCTAGCGATGTGCAAAACTGTGATTGTCGGTGATAAGCCACAATGGATGCCTTGTCATACCTGAAGCCGGTGACATCAAGATTACTAAACGCATATACAGTATATAACATGATCGGTAGGAACAATGAAGTGGCTACATGGTAGAAGCCGGTGAAAGTTTGATGGCGATAGCGTTGGCCGTCGTAGGTGCCTGTTCCAACAATGAGAAACGCAAAGACAACATTTACCATGAGGAGCCCCTTGATTTGCAGCATCTTGGCTTCCATCCTCTTAGAGAAGGCATCATATGGGCAGGCACTAGTGTGATTGAATTGGGGCATCATATTGTTAGTGTTAACACTTTGAAACGATTTCACTGCAAACAAAAAGAACAGCCATCGACACAACCACATAAGAAAAGGAAGAAGCGGGAAATAAAAGTAGTATAGACGACGCAAAACAATTAGTCAAGCTAAATGGTGACAAATAATGAAACAATATTACATCGACTTTTGCTTCGTTGTCTGCCCTTCCCCCCATCAAACTTACGAAACTGAAAACACATGGACAGCTAGGATAGATTGATATCCTTTCGGTTCGGAAAGCACGAAGAGGTATTGGCCGATCCTGGACACCGAAGCACACCTCTATTACAACCAGTTGGGTAGGTTTAGGGTTTACCGGTTGTGGACATCGATTGAGTCTAAAAACGCCTATCCAACCTGGTGGAATATGCAGAGAGGGAAGGAGCTACTGATCGCAGGCTTTTTATAAAGCACACCTCTATTACAGCCAGTTGGGTAGGTTTAGGGTTTACCGGTTGTGGAGATCGATTGAGTCTGAAAACGCCTAACCAACCTTGTGGAATATTAGTTGTTCTTCTGTTATGCAGAGAGGGAAGGAGCTACTGATCGCAGGCTTTTTATAGAGAACCCATGCTTAGCCAGGTCATGCTCACTTGAGCTAACCCAGCAGACGAAAATACCAATTCGTCCAAGTAGAAATGTTCTCACAGACAAGCAATCAGCACACGTAAATAAAATCCTAAGAGTTCTCAGACTTAGCTTGCAATAGTGTTGTGGAGGATAAGAGAACACATGCGGAATTAATCAGTGGAGATTGTTGAGAAATCTGCAGAAAAGTGGTCATATTTTGCTACGGAAGCGTAAAATGAGTTTTTTTTGAAATTTAAGCACAAAAGTGGTTGTTTATGATATCAACTCAGGCTTATATAGAACACCCCTAATGATGCATCATGTTGGACCTGAAAAACATGAAAAATACAACATGCGGCTTCCTCGTCGTGGCCAAGAAGAAGTACATGGAGTGGATCGGTGGAATTTCGTAAAAAACAAAAACCATGGCTAGTCTGAGCTCGTCAACCATGTCACTAAATAAGCCGCTCAATCAACTGCCATCATCCAGGATCTTCTCAAGATTGTTGTCCTTGGAGATGGCATCGACTTTCTTTGTAGACTCCTCGTTGTGACACCTGTCAATTCTTTTGGGCACAGGCAACGAAGAAAGACGACGTTGAGAAGTAGGACACTGAGGGAGGGAAGGGAATGGTGTCCGGTGACAGACCAAGCTACTAACGGCGTGTTTGGTAGACCGGGTGAACTCAGATATTCTCTCCCCAACCTAGCTAAGAGGCCTTTTTGTTATTTGTTAGCCCGGGTCAGGTCATCTTAGCACTGCCCACTTCACCCCAAAAAGGGCTCTCAGCCGGGCTGAGGAGAGAAGCTCGAATCGAGCTTCACAACTTGCCCAGGATGAGTCCATCCCGCAAACCACTGTAGCGCTGCGGCCCCCTGCACCTGACCCCCGACCCCTCTCTATTTTTTCACTCATTTCCCCCCGAGCCCGAGCGTAGCAGACCGCCACCAAAGCACTGGCCGCCCAGATGTGCTCGGCCCAGACCACCCCGACGCGTGAGCAGGCAGGCCGCGCCGCCGTGAGCGGCAGCAGCTGGTCGCGTCGCTCGCAGAGGCAGCAGCAGCCGCGCACAGATGCAGCAGCAACAGGTCGCACCGTCGGGTCGTCGTGAGCTGCAGCACGTCGCGTCGCCGCCCACCGTCGTGTCGACCACCCACTACCGCGCCACCCCAACGCTCAGCACCCATTGTCGGCGCCCCACTGCTCGTCACCGGCGACCAACTGTACCCAGCAGACGTTGTGGTGAAGACGAGGACCTGATTGCTTTTTCTGTTTCTTTTTAGGGGCCTCTGTGTAAAAGTTTGGACTATTCTGTAATTCCTTAGTTTTTGGGCCAATCTCACCCCATACGGGCTACCAAATAGAATATCTCTGCTGCCTTTCTCAACACACCCCATCTACCAAACACACCACAAAATCTCAGCTCAGCTTATACGAGGTCAGATATCTCAGGTGGAAGAGTAAATTCGAAGTGATCCGGCCTACCAAACACACCCTAGGGCTGGTCATAGTAGTAGTATCATACTACTAGTATCATGCACATGATACTAGTGTATGATACTATCTTCATAGTGCATGATATTATATGGTAGTATCATACTAGTACTATATTTAATGATTTGTAGAATCTCAATGCAAAATTGTGTACATGATTTATTTGCATGAGGATTTTCTAGTTTTACGTGCTATGATACGGTATCTACCTATGATACTCTAACTATCTCTTTCTTTATTAATTATTGTGCCACATCAGATTTTTGCCAACATGACATGCATGATACTAGCTACGATACTCCCATTAGGACCAGCCTAAGATCTGCATGGCGCAAGGATCGGCCGGCCATCCGTATGCAGGAGTCGCCAAACGAACGGTGGACGCCCAGCTAGCTACCTGGAATGTTTAAACTTAGTTAATGGTGTCCACACGCCTTTGCTAATTTTAGGTTATTTTTCGATCGCATCTTCACATACATTACTACCTCCGTTTCTACATTATGGAACAAATTTACTGGACTGCTATTACTTAAGTTCAGTAAATGGACCTCCATCGCTGAAGAGTTGTAATTGCCTTGCTGTTTTAGAAACTCTTGACAAGCTTGTAGCAGGAGCAATATGCCAATATGTTAGCTAAGACCAAAATTATAACCTACCTGTTGGCTTAGCCATGTATCCACTCTGAGCATTTCTCAGTCCCTCTGTTGAAGAATTTAACCCTAGCGCTAGCTAGCTGGAGTCGGCAGTGGAATAATACACCCCTTATTCAGAACCATGATCCCTGAAATCTCGGTTCATTCTCCTACTTGATCACCAACCAAACTTCAACTTATAATAACATCAGAAAACAAGACCCGGATGATCCTTCATCCAAGATTAATTTGCTACAGTAAGATAAAAGTCCTGAATCTTAAAAGCTGCTGCGCCAAATTTCTCCAAAAAAAATGTACAACGTATCTGAAGTACATTTCCTACTCAAAAGGCTGCTGTTACAGTCTTTCATAGAAAAGGAGGGTGGCTTCCGCGGCCAAAACATCAACCTCTGACACTTGTGATACATGGTCGTCTGAGATGTAAACCCAGTGATTGCCACGAGATTGCGCTGGATCATTGGCATTGGGATTTGACGCTACTCTCCTGTAAGCTGCATAATGCCCGCCTCCGCATATACCGTAGTGCTCAACGACAGCTGAGAGTCCGTATAACTCCTTCCTTGGCGAGAATGATGTTGACCACGATGACGAAGTACTCGTAGCCACATCAACATTTTCCTGAAAAGACCGAAAGGGTAAATGAATTGATCAGATAGGTAAAAATATAAGAGCTGGTGAGAAATGCAACTATCATCATTATCCATAGAGAAATCGAGTGGATAGATCCTTAGAAAGCAGACAACATGCCTTGTAAAGTGAGCAGCCACCGCCATTTGACACTTCATCCTTACGTGCCTGACTCGATGAGTTCCCACCGGTAGGAAACATATTAATAGGCATCTGCGCATTTAGTTGTCGATACAGATGGCAAGATGGCAGGTCATATATTTGCATGTTCGTAGCTGAAGGTCCAGGTCCCTGTCCAGTGCTGAATGTTCCTCCTGCAAATGGGGATAGATCCAGAACTAAAGGAAAAGAAACATGTCCCTGCAATCAAAGAACAGATCATTCAGCCACACTTCATAGAAAGATAGTACAATGTTTCAAGTCTCTTTTCGTGCTTACCTCACGCTTTACAAGTTCACCAGCTAGACTGACAGATGCACGTTGCACATGAATGCACAAGATCTAGAAGAAGACATTAATACACCAGGTGTCATGTCATCTTTAGACATTATTTCCATGAAACTTTCAAATAGAGTATTTCAATAGTTGATACCTTCGGACAACGAGTGATAGCCAACTGCTTTGTTGCTTTCGAAGATACTGACCATGTTGTTTTCTCTGGACCAAATAACTGCTTGCAGCTGCAACTGTCATAATCGACACAGGTGCGCAGTTTATTAACTTTTTCCTGGTACAGATATCAATACGAGGTACCATATCAAACTCAACTGTGAAACAAGTGCAAACTTCATGGCAAAGTATGCGTGTAAAAATCACCTCGTCGACTTCTAATTTAAGAGAGAAATATTTGGCAGCAGCATTATGCCAACAATGATCACAACGGTAATTGTCAAGTTGCTCCAACACAGTGAAGTGCTTCAGGCAATCCACCAAACTACAACCATTGATCTGAATTGACAATAAAGCATTATGAATAATGGATGAACGGGAGTACAAATTGATGAATCTTGAATTAACAAAGCTTAGTAAGGCTCACTTGGACATACAATATCTCCATTTATGTCAGGCACAGGTGAGAGAGGCAAGCAATGAAAATTCTCGAAGTCCAAGGACAGCTGTGAGAGATTGACAACAGTGAGGGCAGAAAATCAACAGATCTGACCAAATGAAGTATGCATGCTTCCAAGAAACTACAGAAACGAACTACTCCTAGATATATACTGTCTTAGAAAGCTAAGACAAACGTCTTAATTTCAAACTCTAATAATGTTAAGCCAGCAGTATTAGCACAGAGAAAAAACAGGACATGGCAGGAAACAAGGGCCAGATGAGCAATCCGGAAAAGGGAAGTTCCGCAGCCGGAGCCAAAGTAAACACAAGGCACAGCCATAAGAAGGATTAGGGAAGCTTTTTTTTACTGGAGGATTAGGGAAGTAGAATATGTATATGTTATAGCCTATTAGGCAACCATGTTCAGGTTGACTGATTCCATGTAGATCTAGGAGTTTGGTTCAAGACAAAGAGTTTCAGTAGTCCTTATAAGAGAGTAGCCATGCACGTGTTAATGTTTATTCCTCCCTACTCTACATACCATAATCTCCTTCAAGCTATGATGTCTGGCAATTTTTGGTAGTCCTCCCATGTGAACTATATATCATTTGTAGATTGCATAATAACATATTTCACAAATATACTAACACGCATCTATAAAATTTAACGTTCCAAGGTGTGCATTTGGGGTTGCTACAAGACGAGATGTATTTGGTAGTAACAGGGGCTTGGGGTGGTAAAACGCATCTAGCTATAGAAACAAAAAATGCATCTAGCTGTAGAAATAACGATAGCTAAGTAGTTCACAAACCACATGTTAATAGTTACAAAAGAAGGAGGCATAGATATCTACCACAGATGAACAATTTCTGCAAGATAATGTGCTGCCAATAGTCCCATCAAAGGGGCCAAATATGTTTTGTTTCCAGCGCTCGCATTCGGATTGGTTACCTTCCCTTTGCTTGTATACTTTGGAGTGAAATATGGTAATGTCTGCCAGAGAGCTCTTATATGGTATGTAACAGTGGGAAAATTCATCCCTCACTGATGACAAAAGATGACCAAAAGCTTCCGAAGCATCCTATGAGGGTAAAGCAGTTCTTGTCAAATCCGGTATATTATATGGTAAGTTTCAAGAGAAGCATGTATGGAAGAAAGCACCATGCCTGCTGTCTTGTCAGATTGAAGTGACTAACATAGAATCTCAAAGCATGCATTACACTTTGGGGATTCAATACAATTCTTTCATCTCGAACTGTGCTCAGGTCTGCACACATATACACAGATTTATTAAGCAGTAATAAAAACAAATGAGCAACCAACTGAAAGACGTTTACAGCCAATATACCGATTTATGAACAACAACAACAAAACTGTGAGCTCGTACATTACAAACATAGCATTTGATTTCAAAATAAACAAAAGGAAAAGCTCTTTACAATTATAGTATACGAATTGGACCAAGTGCATGATGAAGCACAACTATGAGAGCAGTAAGCAATTCATCGTGTGATTGTACCAGGCAATACAATTCAATGATACGGGAGTTCAGCACTTTGTCAAACAGATCCATAAAAACCAAGGATGTCAGGTTAGGGAGAAACTGTGTTAGAAAGACACAATCTGTATCGATTCTACCATTGGGGGGCACATTCTGAGGAATATAGGTTCAAGTACTACAATCTGAGCAGTAAGCAATTGATCATTCAATTCTACCAGGCAATACAATTCAATGATATGGGAGTTGAGCACATAGTCAAACAGATCCATAAATATCAAGGACCCAGTTTATTATTGCATCCAAATTCTATACAATCTTGTATACTTACAATAGGTCCAACATAAGTACACAAATGCCTGGACTACTGATTCTAGACACACCACACCACTGGAATTCCACAACGATAATCTTGAAGACAATAACAAGCTTAAGAGTCCATATTAACAACTTTACCTTCTAAAAGGGAACTTAAAGCAAAGATAAGAGGCATTTTTTCAGACTGTTCCTCAGGTAGCATGCCATCACTTGCAAGCAAATCATCGAGAGAGGACACAAAATGGTCGCAGCTAGCAAGTGCCTGTCAGGGAAACATTCTTTGATTTAGTGTGAACTCAAACCCGAAGATGATGCTCACACATGAAGCACACCGGAATATGGATTCATTAGGAAGTAGAGTAGGAGATACCTGGAGGATAACATTAAGAAAGCAATTATTTCCAAGATTTCTTAAGCCTGCAGTGTAGTGTACTCTCTCTGATTCTGAAAAGAGCTTCCGAAGAATCCATGGTATGACCATGCTGCTATGGAGCGCTTTGCATAACCCAGCAATGCCTATCCCAAGTCCAACAGCAACAGCTGTAAGACTATAACCATGCCGGTGTCCTTCGTCAAGCGATACCAGCAGATTGCCGTGCTCAAATTTACCCATGACTCGACTTGCCCTGCCCCACTATCCTTTGCATGAAACAAAATCAGTAGTCAGAAGCCTGGAGCTGTTTACTTATCCGATTCACTGTACCCGAATCAAGAGAAATAATCACATCTGGATTAATAGTGGAGACTAGGAATCACAATAGGCTCGTATACAAGTAGCTACTTACTAGAAATAAAATTCACGGCAAAGGACTCTATAACAGGATAAAGAACAGATAGAGACTTATACAAGTAAGTATCGGCTACCAAGTCCTGTAGGGTCAAATCATATCGATCGTGCGCGCAGAAGACGAAGGGACTAAGCGAACCATAGATTGACGAACTAGATTTGTAGAATGCAAATGCCAAGAAGCAAACAAATCGGCTACTAGCTGAACGGAGAGGCGGAATGATTTCGATTTGACTGCTTGCAGCCACGGCACTGGAAGGAACTGGGATCCTACAACCAAGCTAGGGTTACTTACCAACAATACAGGTATAGTACAGCACCGGTAGGCGTCCCTGGTTGCGCCCCGTTCGCCGTCGCTGAGGCCGCCGCCGACGAGGAGGCGAAAACAGTAGGCCTCCCTTGTCGCGCCCTGTTCGCCGTCACTGAGGCCGCCCGGGAGGAGGCAGATCAAATTTGTGAGGAAGAGAAGAAGAGCGGCCGAGGGTGGGAAGGGGAGGAATCCGCGAAGGCGAGCAGGCGAGAGGAGGAAGAACGCAGGACTCCAGCTCCAGGGCGTGCCCAAGATCTGAACAGTGTCGATCTCGTCCGCTCGATCGCGGTTACACGGCCAAGATTGAGACGGACAACCCTGACCCGTTTTGCACGAACCTTTTCCAAGTGCAATGCCATGATTTTTCCTTGAACCATCCCTAAAAAGGGATATTGTTTTTGAGAAACCTAAAAAGGGATTTGATTAACCTACTCCCTCAGATTTTCAAATTTATCTAGATTCGGTTCTATGTAGTCATGTTTTAATACTAGATGATAAATCTGAGAACATTAATTTAAATCGTGTTTTAATACTAGATGATAAATCTGAGAACATTAATTTAAATCGTGGGGATTAAAAAAATGTCAGATTTTGATTGAACATATGTACCCACAAGATAGGTGAACAAACTCAAATATTTACTGTGTGCTAAGTATGAGAATTACATGGGGAGGAGCTGATTCGACCCACGGGCATTGGAGTTGTTAGCATAAAACCATCTCTTTTCTAGCTAAATTTACGGTTTGTTACTACTTTACATTTTCGTGACAAAAAGGCGCCACATTTTGAACAAGTTTTCACAGAAAATGCTAAACACGATTGAGAGTGAGTGGACGGAAAGGAACTGAATGACCCACATGTAAGTCTGACGTGGCAACGACCAGACGCGCGCACACATGTCAGTTAATGTTGATGTCTGAAAGGGGGAATGGTCGGTTAGGTTTCAGTCCCAACCCCACCGACCATGTGTGGGATTCTCCTGCCTCTGCTCCTCTCAAGTGATGAGGCGGCGACTCCTGGTGGCAGTGGTGAAAGAGGATCCACGGGAGGCGGCACGGATTCAACTGATGGCTAGCGGTACAGCGTCGGAAAGGATTCGTGGCATTGGTCGTCGGAGGATTCTACGGCGACTACTCTCGTGAAGGCGGTGCTTGCCTCACCGGCGAAGATCAGCCACCTGTGGGCTTCCTCGTTCAGCGGCGTAATGGAGTAAAATATTCTTCCATGAATTTATTGTGTGTCTGATTGTTAGCTTAACCGATGATCTGAAGATAGTAGCATAATAGTCTATGTCAGATTAGTTAGACTAATTTTCTTAGAACTAGCTTAAATATAGCTCATTACTTCACTAGATAGGTGCATTACCGAGTTGATCTAGTTAGTTGAACTATAAATTATCTTAGATATAGCTTATTACTTAATTAGTAGATCTATGAATTGAGCTTATTGCTTGTTAAGCTTAGTACTTAATTAGTTGAGGAGTTTTACAACATTATAAAAAAAGTGTAGTCTTGATGACGACATTTGGGAGATTGATGTGCTCGCCGTTGATGTAGAGCTCGTTGGGAACCCCAAGAGGAAGGTATGATGAGCACAGCAGCAAGTTTTCCCTCAGTTATGAAACCAAGCTTTAATCAAACCAGTAGGAGCAAGGAAACACCTCAAAGGTGTTACTAGCTGAGCTTTGGCGGGGCACACTACCGGTGCTAGTAGCAACGTGGAGACCTGCACAACACAACCATAAAACTTTGTCCCCAACTTGCGATGAGGTTGTCAATCTCACCGTGTTTTGCGGAAAACAAAGAATTGAACGTATCGAATGGAAGGAAGTAAAAGTTTGCAGAAAGTAAACACAAAGCAGTAAACAGTTTATAGATTGTATGTAAGAAAAGGACCGGGATCCATAGTTCACTAGAGGTGGCTCTCCTTAAGATAGATAACATGCTGGGTGAACAAATTACAGCGGGTCAATTGACAAACACCGAGAAAGTAATACATGCATATACTAATCATCTTGACTCCTTTGAGACTTGATTGGGCATTACAACATTATACATAGACCGCCATCCAACTGCATCTATGACTAATAATCCACCTTCAGGTTATCATCCGAACCCCCTCCAGTATTAAGTTGCAAGCAACAGATTATTGCTTTACGAATTGCGTGTAAAGTAAACAATACGATTGTTCTATGAACAAAGGATTGTTGTTTTCTCCCTAGTAGCAACAACACATCTAGTACCTTAGAGATTTCTGTCACTTCCCCAGATTACCAGAGGCATGAACCCACTATCGAGCATAAATACTAACTCTTGGAGTTGCTAGCATCTACTTGGCCAAGATAGCTACTAACAACGGAAAGCATGCAAGATCACAAATAACAAAGACATGATAGAATCAATAATCAATCTAAAATAGCATCTCAATATCCATCAGATCTCCGCAAACACAACATGCAGAATTACAAATAGATGATCTTGATCATGAATGGAGCTCACAAGATCTAGACATGAAAGCACAAAGGAGGAGAACCAGCCATCTAGCTACTACATGGATCCGTAGTCCAAGGATGAACTACTCATGCATCACACCGGAGGCTTGCATGGTGATGAAGAAGGCCTCCAGGGTGAATTCCCCTCTCCAGCATGGTGCCGGGAAGAGCTTCAGATCCCTCCCGATCTAGGGATGGAGTTGATGGAGGCTATAGACTCTTTCGCGGATTTTTGATCGGGCCCTTAGGGTTTTCGTCCCGAGGGCAATATATAGGCGGAAGGAGAGGCCGAGGGGGTGCCTGGGCTGGCCACACCACCCCCTGGCGCGGGCCAGGCCTGGCCGCCCTCTAGCCTCTCTCCGTCTCGTATTCTGAATATATAGTGGAAACTCTCCCAAAGGTTATGCTTGACAATGTATGCAATGAAATTCAAGTTCATCACACGTGCATATATTGTGGGGGAGTTTGCTCTATATATGTTGGTTCTACTCACATCTCTTGCATTAGTTGTAGTTTGTGTGAGTAGAAGTAGTTTTGATATGGGCTAGTATCTTTGTGTTACTTAACCATATCAAATACAACCTCTTGTATACAACTTATTCTCAGATAAGTTGCGTACTTGTTTCTAATATTCATTATATAAACCCTCTTGTTGTGATTGTCATCAATTACCAAAATTGGGGAGATTGAAAGGGTAATTGCCCCTATGTGTGGTTTTGGTGATTAATGACAATCCCTATGGACTAATATTTTCATTGATTTTTATATGAAGGAATATTCCATAGGTCATGCTTGTAGTCCATATGTTGGATTCAAGTATGGATGCCATGAAGATAAAGATATACCTTGAGTTTTGGCATCAAGATCATCGAATTGAAGATAAGAATATGATATGTTCAAGATCTTGAGAGTGTGATCTCAATAGAAGAATTCAAGATATGGCTCTAAGTCGGTGTCATGATAGCCTCATTAGTTGGGCTATGGTTGATTAAGATTTAGAGCATGTAATCAAATGAAGAGTTCCTTATGTACCTCAAGATATTGAGATGGAGCATGAGAAGACACTTGGTTGACCAATGCAAAGAGTGAAGAGTGATTTCAAGTTGGTCAACACATGAAGCATAAAAAAATGTACCACATGGATCTTGTGGTGTGGTATCTTTCCATGGGCTTGCTTCAAAAGTGAAGATCTCAATAGCCCATGAGAGGATGGCATCAAGTGGTGATCGCCATCAAGGTTGAGAAGGGCAAGTTCAAGATAAGCATCTCGAGAAGATCATTTGCTTGAAGCTTGCCGTCCATATTGGTGATAATGCACATGTGAATACGTGTCTTAATGAAGCTATCCCATAGTGGTGTATGGGGGAGCAAAGTATGAGTCTTCACGAAGCAACAATGATCAAGTGGTGCATTCCAGCCTGGATGGAGCTTGAAGCGGTGTCATCAAGATCAAGCGGGATACGCAAGGCAAAGGTATGGTCTTGCTAGGTTTTCCTTTTACCGGTCTCAAGGTGGTTGTTGGGAGACCAGGTTATAGGATATATAGCCGCACTATCAAGAGGGGCTTTCGGTTGGGTAACTTGATCACATCGTTATAGGGAGCTCAATCCTTTGCATACTTTGCATATTACTATTTTGTTGCTTCTTGGTATTTTCTCTATGTGAGGTTCTTGAGCTTGTTGCTAGCTCTCCAACAAGCCCAAGTTCATCAAAAACAGAATTTGTATGCATCTTATATGGCGTTTTCGAGTTTGAAGGTTTTACTGGTTCTTCTTATAGGGAGGCTCCATGCCTTTCCTCTTTTGGTTCTATCTTCCTTTGTTGGACTATGATGTTTTCATGCACCATATTGTAGAGCTTGTTGTCCTCGTCAAAACGAGCCCAAGATCATCGAAATCGGAGTCCGGATGCAAAAGTTATTGCGGTTTTCGTGAAGTCAGTTTCATCCTGGTTGTGCATCTGGTTCAACCGAGCCCCACACCGGACGGTCCGGTTCCAGCTCTGGTAGACCGGATCTCAGACCGGATTTTCCGGTTTTCGCGACCGAGTCTATTCTGGGTTGGAAAACAGAGGTATTTCGGTTTGTAGGTCGGTCCTCCGGCCTGGGGACCGAGTTTCCCGAGTTTTCGCTGTTTTCTCTCCAACGGCCATATTTGCTTTTCCCTATAAAAGGGGGTTCTTTCCCCAACGTTTTTGGTTGTTCTTGAGCCCGAAATTGACCTCCATTCTTGACCCTCTTGAGCTTGCTTCCTCTCCCTTCCCTTCTATGATTCTTGCATCTTTTTGAGGGCTTTGGAAGAGGAGATCTAGATCTACAATCCCCACCAATCAATTCCTCCTCTAAGTGAGGGGAACCCATTGGATCTAGATCTTGAAGTCATTAGTTGACTTCCACCATTGTTCTTCCTCTCTAATTCCTCCCTAGCACTTGTTGCTTTGGTGGGATTTGAGAGTGAGGGATTAGAATGCCCTTGGTGTTCTTGCTTTGCATTCTTGCATAAGTGTTGAGCTCTCCACTACGATTTGTTCGAGTGAGAGACCGTGAGCTTGTTGCTCTTGGAGGGTGACCTCCTAGTTGGCTTGGCGGTTGGTGCCGTGGTGTCCTCTTCGTGGAAGATTGTGAAGAGACTCGGGCTTCTCCTTCGTGGAGCTTGTGAAGTGGTTGTGGAGCTTGCCATCTCCGGAGTGGAGGAAAAGCTAGCCATAAGGAAAGGGCCTATTCCTTCGTGGGATAGACTGGGAGAAGAAGGTGAGCCTTCATGACGTTGGGAAATCCTTCGTGGAATCCCACACCTCTCCAACGTGACGTACCTTACTTGTAAGGGAACACGGGAATACATCTTCGTCTCCGCGTGCCTCGGTTATCTCTATACCCGAGCTTACTTTCCTTGTGATAGCCATCGAGCTTGAAGTACTTATATCTTGCTTACCACTTGTGGTATATTTATCTTGTGCTATCTTGCTTAGCTTATCTTGTTGTTGGTACATTTAGTTTAGCCTAGTGTATTTAGGTTTTGTGCTTGTAAAATAAACGTTAATTTCATTCTGCATTCTATCAAGCCAAAACCATAATAGTTTTGAAATTGCCTATTCACCCCCCCCCCCTCTAGGCGACATCTCTATCCTTTCAATTGGTATCAGAGCAAGGTCTCTCCTTGTTTAGGCTTCACCGCCTAGAGTGTAAAGATGTCGGCTAGTAGTATAGTGCACAATGACACAATTATCTTTGATGGCACAAATTATATTTTGTGGAGAAATTGCTTGCTTTGTAATCTTCGGACCTTGTGTCCAAATATTGAGCGATTTCTAGATGTAGGTTTTTCTCCTCCAGTGGATCCTCAAAATCTATCTTTAGAGGATGAGAAAAATGTACATCTCGAAGCTCAAGTATCTAAGAAGCTCTTTTTCTCCTTGAGCCCCACAGTTAATTTGTTCTTGACGATTGTGAAGCGCAAGTCATCTCATGAGATGTGGACCAAGCTTAAAGAAATATTTGGTGGGTCCATTTCTCATAGGGTCGGTGGTATCTCCGAGGATCTCTCTTCTCCTTCACATCATGAAGAGCTCCAAGTGGCTTCCACCTCCAGCCGCGATGTGATTTCAATTCCCTCCACTTCACCTACATGTGACAAGTCACAAGGTAATGGCATGGTGAGTGGAGAAATCAAATGTAATGATGGTAGTGGTTCTCTTTACACCAATGATTCATGTTCTATAAATGCTAATGGTGTAGAGAGTTTGGACTTAAGCACTTCTTTCAATGATAATTATATATCCCCTTGTGTTGCTAGTCCTTGCATATTGCCTAGAAATTATTTGAGTACTAGTGTAGATGATATGCTTGATGTGTCTTGTTCCAATAAACAAAATGCGTCTATTTCCTCTAGTTGTGTATCTAACAATATAGAGGAAATCAAACACCCTATGGAGAAAGACACAATCATGAATGGAGATTCAACAATATCCTCATCTTCATCCTCCCGTGCTCACATGTGCCTTATGGCAAGAGGATCAAAGGTATCTCCTACTTTGGATCCCAACATATCTTCTCTAGATAATAGCAATGATAATGATGATAGTGATGATGACCTTGATGAGGATACTAGTGCTCTTGTGCTTGAGTTGACTTTTTTGTGTACCTCTCTTCGTGGTAATAATAAGGCTGTTGCTTGTCTCAAACATGTTATGGACACCATAACTAAACAAACGGAAACCATAGAGGAGTTGGATTTCCAACTTGATGATGGGAGTCGTAGATTCCATCTCCTTAAGCAAGAGCTTGCCAAGGAGAAGCACACTAATTGTCTCCTCACACAAAAAATTGAATCTTATGAGCTTGAAAATGAAAAATCTATTAATGATGCTAGTGCTACTAACTCTAATTCTTGTGAAGCATCTATGTTAAAGGAGAATGTTGAGCTAAGGGCTCAATTTCAGTTGCTAACTAGTAATTATGGGAAATTGGAAAGAATTCATGAAAAGCTCTCGGCCTCTCATAATGATCTTCTAATCTCATATGATGGGCTAAATTTAGCTCGTGAGGCAAGTATCACTAAGGTAACATCTTGTGAGCCTCATTTGGACATTAGCACAACTTCTACTCAAAATTCTATTTTGACATGTGCTAGTCCTAGTGATCCTTCTACTCATACTAGTGATAAACCTTGTGTTGGATTACTTGTTTTGCCTTGTTGCTCTAACAATGAAGCTTCTACTTCCTCTAGTACCTCTATTTCTACTAACCATGTAGAGGAAATCAAAGAGCTCAAGGCCCAAGTCACGTCTTTGAAGAAAGACTTGAAAAAGAGTCATGAAGGTAAATCCACACTCGATAATATTTTGAGTGTGCAAAAATACCCCAATGATAAGAGTGGACTTGGATTCAACTCCAATAACAAGAACAAGTCCAAGAGCAACAAGAAGAAGGGCCAAGACCAAGTCAAGGATTCGGCCAAAATTATTTGCTTCAAGTGCAAGGTTGTAGGACATCATGTAAGATCTTGTCCATTGAAGAAAAAGCACTTGAATGAGAAGCAACAAGGGAAGCGGCCACAAGTTCAAGGCCAATCCCAATCTCAACCTCAAGTTGAATCTAGGCCACTTCCCAAGAAGAATCAAGATAAGGCTCCCTAAGACAAGAAATCAATAAAGAAGAGAAAGGGGAGCACTTGTTGCTACATATGTCGTGAGAAGGGACACTTGGCCTCTTCATGTTCAAACGGTACCTTATCTAACCCTATTATTGTTGATGATGATTATTCTCTTGGGAAGGATAAGGATGGCAATGTGTTTGCCAAGTTTGTTGGAACTCAAAGTGGTGTCAAAAAACGAACCATTTGGGTTGCCAAGCCTATTGTGACTAACCTCTTAGGACCCAACTTGGTTGGGGACCAACAAGCTCAAACTTGATCAATAGGTGTTTTTGGAGGGCATTGGATACTTGGCTAACTCATGAAGAATTAAGGGATCTTCATATATTATATTTTATAAAGCCAAGTTATAAGGATTATCATCTCCCTACCATATACCCAATGTGCCTCTTTGCGGTAACTCGAACTCAACTCTTTTATATTGTAAGTTACTTGCCCCTTTACATGTTTTAGTTTTGTACCAAGTATGTGTTTGTATTTGGTGTGCCTCATGCTTGCTTATTTTGTGTATTCAAGTATGTCTATGTGTTTGGCACATCATTTACTTGTGTGTTTTGCTTTGAGCCTCTAATGCATCTTGATGATATCTTTTTTGGCTCTTTTCGAGTGATTAATGGAACATCCCATTTTGGGAGTGATATGCCTTGCGCATCCCTCAAACATTAAAATGTGTGTACATGAGTACTACCACTTAGTATTGATATTGCAAGCTTATTTAGTCACTATGTGGTGTGTCATACTCATGAGAAATTCAAATTCTAAATGTCCATTAATTATCTCTAGTTGAGGTTGTTTTTCCTCTTATTAAGAAAAAAATAGAATACCACATTATGGGGGAGTAATATGCTTCTTTTGCATATCACAATCCTAGGAAATGTGAACATATGAGGTGATGCCACTTAGAGTTGATATTGTTGATTATCTTGTATCTAGGTGGCATGTTAGCTCAAACAAGGTCTTAATTTTTGTTAGAAGCTTTTATTGCTCGTCTTTTCGGTCTTTGCTTGAGTAAGAAATTCTTGGTGTGGCCTTCCTCAAATGCTTATCTCTATCGAGAGAAGAAAGAAATCTAAGTTTGGTAACATCTCTGCCAAACTCAGTTCTCAGGCCGGTTGAACCGGTTCCCAGACCGGACGGTCCGGTACCAGTCCCGGTAAACCGAACCCAAACCAGGATTCTCGGTTTCATATACCGAGTCTATCCAGGCTCACTCACAGTGAGCATCCCGGTTTGGATTCCGGTTGACCGGGTTGTACACCGGGCGGTCCGGTACCAGTTCCGGTCAACCGAACCCAAACCGGGATTCTCGGTTTCATATACCGAGTCTATCCGGGCTCACACACAGTGAGCATCCCGGTTTGGATTCCGGTTGACCAGGCTGCACACCGGGCGGTCCGGTGTGTGGTCCGGTCTAACCGAACTTAAAACCATGTTTCGCAGAAAATGCTATAAACGGCTAGATTTCTCCCTTGAGTATAAATACCTCTTCTTCTAGCTTGCCTTTACGAAAATTGTTGTGGCTCCCATTGTCTTCCTTGGCTTTTGAACATCTCTTTGATGGTGTTTTTGATTATCATCAAATGTGATTTTAGTGGAAGACAAACCTTTTCTTCTCGGAACCTTGTGCCATTATGAAAAGTGTTAAGGGTTTGGTTTATTTGTTGAAACCTTGCTCTCTTGGGAGTTTGTTATCTCATTCCTTCTTCTCTATGTTATTTGCTTGAATGAGATAAATCTTTGAGCATTTATGTTTTTATCTCATCTTTTATGCTCAATAGTTTTTGCTTAGTTCATTTGTTGAACTTCGTTGAACAAATCTTGTGTTGATTTGATTCTTTGATATAGTTTGGACAGCAAATGTGTTTTGTCACACCTTGTATGCCTTCTTGAATATTTTGGTGTTTTGTCCAAATTCTATATTCATTGGTTCTTGAAAGTGTTGTGCATGCATGTTTACTAAATGGATATCTTATATCATGT
Organism: Avena eriantha; assembly: GCA_910589775.1. NCBI lineage: Eukaryota > Viridiplantae > Streptophyta > Magnoliopsida > Poales > Poaceae > Avena > Avena eriantha. The sequence continues at coordinate 440,893,144 of OU342740.1, read as the reverse complement.
TTTGCTTTCTTTGATCCAATATATAGGGTATACTCCATCAAATCCTTAAACGGCTATGATGTGCATGAAATTCAAATTTCATCTCTAAATATGCACATATTTTTATGGAGTATGTCCTATGTGTTGTGGTTAGTCTAACCACTTTGGACCCAATAAGTTTGGGGACCAAGATGTACTTGAATGTTGTTTTAGGTACATTGGAGATGCAATGGATGCTTGTCTTATCTATAAGGAACGTGTTGTCACCACATGATAATTGGAGCCAAGCTAGGATGATCAAATAATTCTTATCTACTACATCATACCATTGCTATCTCGGTAACAAGTATCTTATTCATGCATACTATTCTTCCATCCAATCTCTTGTAGGTTGCATCTTGGCATGAATTTATTTGTTTGTAAATGTTGCGGGTCTTGCAAGGATCTTTAAAAGACTTTTCTATCCTTATTGCTTATGTGAGTAATTTGAGATGATGCATATAATGGGGAGTATATAAAATCATGGTCATGCTTCACCAATCCCGAATATGACTTTTAGCAATTTATTGCATATCAATTCATCAAGGTACTCTCATGTGCAATATTGTTGAAATTGCATTGAATCCTTCCTTTTGATACTTGTTGCCTTTCTCAAAATATCCCAACTAGCATTAGTTCCCTTAGTGTTAGTTGTGATGTTTTTGAGGTTTTCTTTTTCTTTGGTGAAGTTCATTGATATACCATAAGAGAAAATAGAGCCATGGGCTATATATATGCACTTAAGCAAAATATCATTTTTTGGTATATCTTATGACTTCCTCTTGGATATCATGTTTTCTTATCTTTATTAACCTCTTATGTGTGGATGTTTCTTTATGGATTATTCCCATGATTTCCCAATTAGAAACTTATATACACAAGAGTTTTAATCTCTCGCCTTTATATCCTTGCCTTTTGCCAACCATCTCACTTATCCGCTTAGTTTTTAATGGTTTTGGTAAGGTCTTGATTTATGAGTGCTCGGTTTACTTTCATTGCATCTTCATGCACTCATATCTCATACTTGGTTTCTTTTGGACTTAATCTTGTCTTGACAAGTGTATTCATTTATATCTCTACTCATTGTATCTTGGTTGTGTTCTAAATGATATAGAGGGAGTGAGGATTCCACGCTTGTGCATATTGTATTCAAATGAAACAACTAATTTATGCACAAACCTTGGGGAGCTTCCTTATTTCATTTAGAGAACTATTTGTCCACTTGATTATTTGGATCTTTTGATTGCTTGCTTCATCCGTTGAAGTTTCTTCACCTTGTTATCCTTTTAGCAATATTTGATCCTAAATATAGTTGATTTCCTCCAAGTATTCGTCATTGGATATGTGCATATGATTTCACTCATATTATGAGAAATACACACCTTGGGAGGAACTTGAACTATATTGGCCTTCTAACTTTGTCATCCATTTTGGCACTTGTTGTCAATGGGGGAGAAGTTTAGAGGGTTTTAAGGGAAATGGTTTTCTACTTAAGATTGGTTTGTTCTTAAGTGTTTGCCTTTCATGCATTTCATCTTTATTATGTATTGCATAGTTGAATATATAGTGGAAACTCTCCCAAAGGTTATGCTTGACAATGTATGCAATGAAATTCAAGTTCATCACACGTGCATATATTGTGGGGGAGTTTGCTCTATATATGTTGGTTCTACTCACATATCTTGCATTAGTTGTAGTTTGTGTGAGTAGAAGCAGTTTTGATATGGGCTAGTATCTTTGTGTTACTTAACCATATCAAATACAACCTCTTGTATACAACTTATTCTCAGATAAGTTGCGTACTTGTTTCTAATATTCATTATATAAACCCTCTTGTTGTGATTGTCATCAATTACCAAAATTGGGGAGATTGAAAGGGTAATTGCCCCTATGTGTGGTTTTGGTGATTAATGACAAACCCTATGGACTAATATTTTCATTGATTTTTATATGAAGGAATATTCCATAGGTCATGCTTGTAGTCCATATGTTGGATTCAAGTATGGATGCCATGAAGATAAAGATATACCTTGAGTTTTGGCATCAAGATCATCGAATTGAAGATAAGAATATGATATGTTCAAGATCTTGAGAGTGTGATCTCAATAGAAGAATTCAAGATATGGCTCTAAGTCGGTGTCATGATAGCCTCATTAGTTGGGCTATGGTTGATTAAGATTTAGAGCATGTAATCAAATGAAGAGTTCCTTATGTACCTCAAGATATTGAGATGGAGCATGAGAAGACACTTGGTTGACCAATGCAAAGAGTGAAGAGTGATTTCAAGTTGGTCAACACATGAAGCATAAAAAAATGTACCACATGGATCTTGTGGTGTGGTATCTTTCCATGGGCTTGCTTCAAAAGTGAAGATCTCAATAGCCCATGAGAGGATGGCATCAAGTGGTGATCGCCATCAAGGTTGAGAAGGGCAAGTTCAAGATAAGCATCTCGAGAAGATCATTTGCTTGAAGCTTGCCGTCCATATTGGTGATAATGCACATGTGAAGACGTGTCTTAATGAAGCTATCCCATAGTGGTGTATGGGGGAGCAAAGTATGAGTCTTCACGAAGCAACAATGATCAAGTGGTGCATTCCGGCCTGGATGGAGCTTGAAGCGGTGTCATCAAGATGAAGCGGGACGCGCAAGGCAAAGGTATGGTCTTACTAGGTTTTCCTTTTACTAGTCTCAAGGTGGTTGTTGGGAGACCGGGTTATAGGATAGATAGCCGCACTATCAAGAGGGGCTTTCGGTTGGGTAACTTGATCACATTGTTATAGGGAGTTCAATCCTTTGCATACTTTGCATATTACTATTTTGTTGCTTCTTGGTATTTTCTCTATGTGAGGTTCTTGAGCTTGTTGCTAGCTCTCCAACAAGCCCAAGTTCATCAAAAACAGAATTTGTATGCATCTTATATGGCGTTTTCGAGTTTGAAGGTTTTACTGGTTCTTCTTATAGGGAGGCTCCATGCCTTTCCTCTTTTGGTTCTATCTTCCTTTGTTGGACTATGATGTTTTCATGCACCATATTGTAGATCTTGTTGTCCTCGTCAAAACGAGCCCAAGATCATTGAAATCGGAGTCCGGATGTAAAAGTTATTGCGTTTTTCGTGAAGTCAGTTTCATCCCGGTTGTGGATCCGGTTCAATCGAGCCCCACACCGGACGGTCCGGTTCCAGCTCCGGTAGACCGGATCTCAGACCGGATTTTACGGTTTTCGCGACCGAGTCTATTCTGGGTTGGCAAACAGAGGTATTTCGGTTTGTAGGTCGGTCCTCCGGCCTGGGGACCGAGTTTCCCGGTTCTGGGGCCGGTCCAACCAACTTTGGAACCGAGTTTTCGCTGTTTTCTCTCCAACGGCCATATTTGCTTTTCTCTATAAAAGGGGGTTCTTTCCCCAACGTTTTTGGGTGTTCTTGAGCCTGAAATTGACCTCCATTGTTGACCCTCTTGAGCTTGCTTCCTCTCCCTTCCCTCCTATGATTCTTGCATCTTTTTGAGGGCTTTGGAAGAGGAGATCTAGATCTACAATCCCCACCAATCAATTCCTCCTCTAAGTGAGGGGAACCCATTGGATCTAGATCTTGAAGTCATTAGTTGACTTCCACCATTGTTCTTCCTCTCTAATTCCTCCCTAGCACTTGTTGCTTTGGTGGGATTTGAGAGTGAGGGATTAGAATGCCCTTGGTGTTCTTGCTTTGCATTCTTGCATAAGTGTTGAGCTCTCCACTACGATTTGTTCGAGTGAGAGACCATGAGCTTGTTGCTCTTGGAGGGTGACCTCCTAGTTGGCTTGGCGGTTGGTGTCGTGGTGTCCTCTTCGTGGAAGATTGTGAAGATACCCGGGCTTCTCCTTCGTGGAGCTTGTGAAGTGGTTGTGGAGCTTGCCATCTCCGGAGTGGAGGAAAAGCTAGCCATAAGGAAAGGGCCTATTCCTTCGTGGGATAGACTCGGAGAAGAAGGTGAGCCTTCCTGACGTTGGGAAATCCTTCGTGGAATCCCACACCTCTCCAACGTGACGTACCTTACTTGTAAGGGAACACGGGAATACATCTTCGTCTCCGCGTGCCTCGGTTATCTCTATACCCGAGCTTACTTTCCTTGTGATAGCCATCGAGCTTGAAGTACTTATATCTTGCTTACCACTTGTGGTATATTTATCTTGTGCTATCTTTCTTAGCTTATCTTGTTGTTGGTACATTTAGTTTAGCCTAGTGTATTTAGGTTTTGTGCTTGTAAAATAAACGTTAATTTCATTCTGCATTCTATCAAGCCAAAACCATAATAGTTTTGAAATTGCCTATTCACCCCCCCCTCTAGGCGACATCTCTATCCTTTCAGTTTTTATTGAGGATGCTTCATAGAGTGCTCATTATGCTGATGCTGCAAGTTTTCACCATTATTAGGCATTGGTTAGGCTAGCGGCCCAGGCGTTTCTCTAACACACATACAAACTCCATGATCTTACAAGTTCCACTTTTATTTTACATCACCGGGATCCGTAAGCAAAAGATCATGATATCAATGGGGTACAAAGTACAAGTGCAATGTTGAAAGCGTTCCCCATGAAACATGGTTCTGCTAATTTCAACTTATAAAGTGCAAGCATATACGCAACAAAGAAGGATCCAATGGTTCAAGTTTATTAGATGCAAAAAGTAAAGTGTGCCATCAAGTTCGTGAGAGCTTTAATCACTAGTTTTCTCATAACAAGTTTAATTTGGAAGGTAAACAAAAGCATGAATATACTTGGAATAGCATAAGATAGTAGGTAGGTATGGTGGACTCTTTGGAATAACTTGGTTTAGGGAGTTTGATGCATGAGTGGAACTCATACTTTGTTGTGGAGGCTAGCAAAAGACTGGGAGCGACAAACTAAGAGAGCAATAATGGCCATAATCATGCAGAGCGACAAAACATCATTGATCAAAGCATAAAGTGATACTACAAGTTGAAAACTAAAGGATCATAAAGGCTATGGTGACTTGAGATAGTCGTAACATGGTGTGAGCATGCGCCAAGTCAACCCAAATAAAGCATCAAAGGAGAATACCACTATACTATGCTTTAATATGCTAAAACAACGCATGATTCATCCAAGGAACATTAAGCAATCTCAATTGTTTATAACAAGTCATGCTACAGCAAAGAATACTAAGCATAAATCCAAAACAATATCAAGTCATGGCATGACAAAGCATAGGCCACAGTCAAAAACAAGCTCTTTTTACCACATAAGTATGAACTTTCCTACTCTTTTCCAAACCAAACCAAACTATTTGCAAACCAATGTATGAAAGAGGGGGTCCAACCAATTTATACAGAGAACTAATAAAACCAAGAAAACTAAAAAAACAAAACGAAAACGAAAAAGAAGACGATCCAAGAACAACATAACTGTACATGAAACAATAAAAATGAAGCGTTTGGAAGAAACCTGGGATTTTTATTGATGAAGAAGGGGATGCCTTGGGCATCCCCAAGCTGTGACGCTTGTACTTCTTGGATATTTCTTGGGATGACACGCGTGGCATCCCCAAGCTTGAGCTTTAGTCCATCCTTCATCTCATTACTCATTCCTTCCATACACCTGAAATTTTTCCTTCACACAATCTTTATTAGCAACATTAGTGCACTAAGATAAATAAGTCTTAAGGTTCAGTTATAACACCAAATAAACTTCCATTATAACACTAGCTACTGTAGCACTTCCCTCAAAAAGCTCAGTTCCCCAAAAGAACTCAAGAAGGAGCCAACAAGAAGCAAATGCAGAAAATGGCAGAAATCTGTCAAAACAGACCAGCCGGTAAAGACGAATTTTTTTGAAGACCTTCTGTTGCTCAAATAAAAAAGTGTTGAACTAACGAAAGTTAGATAACAACCTGGGGCAGAAGCAAAAAAATTACAGCTCAATCCGACATACAGAGCTCTCTCACGAATTTTTACGGTGAAGCACATAAATCTGTTTCGGGACAGCAACTTTCCCAATCATTACTTCTCTCTCATTAGAGGTTACTCTTGGCACAAAAAGCAAATAAAAAGGATAAGGAGAGGTTATTAAAGAGGTAATAACTTCCAAGACTCATCTAAAACTTTTGGGTTATCTCCCAATAAGTACTTTTCTTTAACGCCTTTAAGTTAGGCATAAGAAACAAAGAAAGAATCAAGTGTTCTCAAATGAAGAAGCATTAAGACCAAATTTTGTTTTCATAGGAGAAGAAAAATAAATCTTTTCTCTCTTTTTGGGGAAGTGTTCTATACCTTTCTTGAGTGGGAGTTGATATTTAATAGTGCCTTCTTTCACATCAATGATGGCACCAACAGTTCTAAGAAAAGGTATTCCGAAAATAATAGGACAAGAAGCATTGTATTCAACATCCAAAACATAGAAATCAACGGGGACATAGGAATTGTTAACCATAATAAGAACATCATTAAGGCTCCCCATGAGTTTCTTTTTAGCATTATCATCAAGTGGGACATTCAAATAACAATCTTCAAGAGGAGGCAAATCAAGCATATCATAAATCCTTCTAGGCATAATAGAGACACTACTATTAAGATCACATGAAGCTTTGAAATCAAACTCATTCACTTTCATATTAATGATGGGTTCCCAACCATCTTCTTGTTTAATAGGAATAGAAGCTTTATGTTTCATCTTTTCTTCTTTAATCTTTATGAGAGCATTAGTAATGTGTTTTGTAAAAGCCATGTTCATAGCACTAGCATTAGGACTTTTAGCAAGCTTTTGTAGGAAGTTAATAACTTCAGAGATGTTGCAACCATCAAGATCAAAGTAAAATTTATCATCTAAAGTAGTAGAACTATTACTAGCCTCAACACTAGTGGTGGTGATAGTAGAAACACTAATGTTTCTAGCAATTTCATCTTCTCTTTCCCACTTAGCATGTAATTCAGCTAATAGTCTAACATTTTCATCAATTCTTACTTGTATGGCATTGGTAGCTGCAAAGGGATTATCATTAGTTTCAGGTTTAGCAGCCATTTTACTCAAAGTAGATTGAGCTTCAGCTAAAGATGCTATATTTCTTTCAGCATCAGAGAGTTTTTCCTCAATAGTTTTATTGAAAGTAGTTTGTTTACTAATAAACTCCTTAAGCATAACTTCAAGTTCAGAGGGAGCACTCTTATTATTGTTGTAAGAATTTCCATAAGCATTACCATTGCTGGGAGGATATGGCTTATAATTGTTGTTACCAAAATTGTTCCTATAAGCATTATTACCATAAGCATTGTTGCCAAAATTGTTATTTCTTATGAAGTTCACATCAACTTGCTCTTCTTGAGCAACCAAAGAGGCTAAAGGAACATTATTTTGATCAATATGGGATTTCCCATTAACAAGCATAGACATAATAATATCAATCTTATCACTTAAGGAGGAGGTTTCCTCAACAAAATTTACCTTCTTACCTTGTGGAGCTCTCTCAGTATGCCATTCAGAATAATTAACCATCATATTGTCCAAAAGTTTTGTTGCAGCACCCAAAGTGATGGTCATAAAGGTACCTCCAGAAGCAGAATCCAATAGGTTCCTTGAAGAATAGTTCAATCCTGCATAAAAAGTTTGGATGATCATCCAAGCAGTCAGTCCATGAGTGGGACAATTCTTTACCAAAGATTTTATTCTTTCCCAAGCTTGAGCAACATGCTCATTATCAAGTTGTTTAAACTTCATTATTTCACTTCTCATGGATATAATCTTAGCAGGAGGATAGTATTTTCCAATAAAAGCATCTTTGCACTTAGTCCAAGAATCAATACTATTCTTAGTTAAGGAATTCAACCATTCTTTAGCTTTTCCTCTCAAAGAGAAAGGAAACAATTTTAGCTTAATAATATCACCATCTATATCCCTATGCTTTTGCATCTCACAAAGTTCAACAAAGTTATTTAGATGGGAAGCAGCAACTTCATTACCTATACCAGAAAATTGTTCTCTCATAACAAGATTGGGCAAAGCAGGTTTTATCTCAAAGAAAGTATTTTCAGCCACAGGTGGAGCAATAGGTGTGCTCATAAAATCATTGTTGTTGGTGCTAGTGAAGTCACACAACTTAGTGTTTTCAAGAGTAGTCATTTTTTTGGGTTTTCAAATAAGAAAGCAAACTAGTAAAACTAATAAAAAAATTGTGTTTTTGAAGAACAAAACAAGCAAACAAAGCAAAAAGAAAACTAAGCAAAACAAAAACAACAAAGTAAAGAGATTGGTTATGAGGGACTCCCCTTGTGAAAATGTCCTTGACTCCCCGGCAACGGCGGCAGAAAAAATCTTGATGTGCTCTTCGTTGATGTAGAGCTCGTTGGGAACCCCAAGAGGAAGGTATGATGAGCACAGCAGCAAGTTTTCCCTCAGTTATGAAACCAAGGTTTAATCGAACCAGTAGGAGCAAGGAAACACCTCAAAGGTGTTACTAGCTGAGCTTTGGCAGGGCACACTACCGGTGCTAGTAGCAATGTGGAGACCTGCACAACACAACCACGAAACTTTGTCCCCAACTTGCGATGAGGTTGTCAATCTCACCATGTTTTGCGGAAAACAAAGGATTAAACGTATCGAATGGAAGGAAGTAAAAGTTTGCAGAAAGTAAACACAAAGCAGTAAACAACTTATAGATTGTATGTAAGAAAAGGGCCGGGATCCATAGTTCACTAGAGGTGGCTCTCCTTAAGATAGATAACATGCTAGGTGAACAAATTACAACGGGGCAATTGACAAACACCGAGAAAGCAATACATGCATATACTAATCATCTTGACTCCTTTGAGACTTGATTGGGCATTACAACATTATACATAGACCGCCATCCAACTGCATCTATGACTAATAATCCACCTTCAGGTTATCATCCGAACCCCTCCAGTATTAAGTTGCAAGCAACAGATTATTGCTTTACGAACTGCGTGTAAAGTAAACAATACAATTGTTCTATGAACAAAGGATTGTTGTTTTCTCCCTAGTAGCAACAACACATCTAGTACCTTAGAGATTTCTGTCACTTCCCTAGATTACCAGAGGCATGAACCCACTATCGAGCATAAATATTAACTCTTGGAGTTGCTAGCATCTACTTGGCCAAGATAGCTACTAACAACGGAAAGCATGCAAGATCACAAATAACAAAGACATGATAGAATCAATAATCAATCTAAAATAGCATCTCAATATCCATCGGATCTCCGCAAACACAACATGCAGAATTACAAATAGATGATCTTGATCATGAATGGAGCTCACAAGATCTAGACATGAAAGCACAAAGGAGGAGAACCAGCCATCTAGCTACTACATGGATCCGTAGTCCAAGGATGAACTACTCATGCATCACACCGGAGGCTTGCATGGTGATGAAGAAGGCCTCCAGGGTGAATTCCCCTCTCCAGCATGGTGCCGGGAAGAGCTTCAGATCCCTCCCGATCTAGGGATGGAGTTGATGGAGGCTATAGACTCTTTCGCGGATTTTTGATCGGGCCCTTAGGGTTTTCGTCCCGAGGGCAATATATAGGCGGAAGGAGAGGCCGAGGGGGTGCCTGGGCTGGCCACACCACCCCCTGGCGTGAGCCAGGCCTAGCCGCGCGGCCAGGTGGTGTGGACGCCCTCTGGCCCCTCTCCGTCTCGTATTCTGCCACTTGTTGACTTCCGAAAAAATAGGCACTTTGGCTTTTGTCCCGTCCAATTCCGAGAATATTCATTTTCTGACTTTCCTGGAACCAAAAACAGCAGAAAACAGGCAGCTGGCACTATGACTCTTGTTAATAGGTTAGTCCAAGAAATCGTATGAAAAGTACTCCAAAGTTGGAACAAAACACAAGAAAGTGGATAAAACCAAGCATGGAACATCAAAAATTATAGATACATTTGCAATGTATCAGAGATCAAGTTTCATTTTCCTAGTGAAGATAATCTAGAAAGGACTTTGAGCAAATCAGACATGTGTTGAATCTATTAGCACTTGTAGAAGGTCATGGCTATGGAATAGAGATAACATGTACTATGTTCAAGAAAGGGGAAAAGGAAAGAAAGGAATGGAGGTAGTTGACAGTATGGCAAAGCTCGAGAAGAAGTTGAGCAAGTATGATAATTACAAAGTTCTTAATAGTATTGTACTAAATAGGAATTTTCAATGGCTAGTTGAATTAAACATGGAAAATTGGGAAGCTGAAGTAATGCATGAGCCAGTAGTGTTATTAATTGACAAAGACGTATGAATAAACCCGAGATTCCATGGGCTCTTTATCTATCTTAATGCTTCAAAGGAGGGTTTTCTGAATGGATGTAGGCCTTTCATAGGTAAATAAATTTTAGCAAACCATATATTTAGTTGTGGCATTCTATAAATGTTAAGAAAAAATAGTTGAACTTACAATTGTCATATGTTTCATTGTGGCTTTGTATCATTGTTCTCTATTGTAGGTGTAGATGGCTGTTTTATCAAATTAATAACTAGACAACAAATTCTTGCTTCAACTGGGAGGGATGGGAACAACAACATTTTTCACATTGCTTTTGGTGTAATTGATATGGAATATTGTCTTATCCTCTTCACCTTCTCCTTGTTACCATTATTAGCTTTGAGAAAATCAAAGAGAATGTACTCAAGTTTTTTATTTTCCTCCTTTATAGCCTCCCTTTCATCATCTCATTTCTTCTTCCTGATATTCATTATATCTGTTTGAGATTTATGCACATTCTTTAGCATTTTCACTTCATTCTTCAGCAAATCTGTTTCCTTATCCATCTCCGCCAGATCCTCTCAGCTTTTACATTTTGTTCTTCGTTGTTTTCCTTAATACTAACCATGTTTACCTCCAACACCTTTTGCTCAGTAGCATCCATTAACTTCTTCACATTAACTAACAGGATGGAATATTTCTTGTCCAGCTTGTTCTTCTCACCAACTAGTTCTTTGACAAGCTTTGTACTCTCAATCATGTCATCTATCCTAGCAGAGTTACTGCCATTGTACATCTCCCGCATCTTAGCTAAAGCATTTTTTAGACTATCAGGCCACTCCTGATCTAGCCAATACTAAAAGCCAAAGTTCATGACTTCCTGCAAAAAGAAATGATGAACAACATTGATGTAAGAAGTAACTAATTGACTAGGATCTGCAACAAATTCATATTACATAAACGAGTGATCTAATTCAAATCAAACTAAAACAAGTTCAGGGAAAGGTGTCTGAAGTAAATACAATCTCTGCAACTAAATCAACTTAATTCATACTGCACTAAGTGACTATATTGTTGTTTCCACTAATTAACACTGAGTTGTAAACACACTATAAGCTTAACCAAACCAACTACATTGATCTGCATGCATATATCGCTGACTCTAGTTAACCCAAAAACATATAGTACGCTAGATAACAACAAAATAAACAAGCAAGCTAACACTTACATTCTCCACTGGACACTGGTAGAATTTACGGCGAGTGCTCATCCCTTCAAACGCAACACACTTGAGCGGCGTGGGCGCGATCTTGTGGATGCGGCATAGCTCCGTACAATCCACCGCTATCCCGTAGAAGGTGCTGTCATCCACGGTATCAGGAGCATAACCCAAGTCAGTGAGGCCCTAATCATCAAATAAATCGAGATTAATCGGCTGAATCAGCGAGAAATCAAGAATTCCCAAATCGGCGGAAACCTAACCCTAGATCAAAAACTGGGGGAGTGAAACTTATCCCTAGATAAGACTGGCTTGAAGAAGAAACGTCATTCCAGCTAAGGATGGCGACGACGGAGGGTGCGCACGAACAGCGGCGATGGCTTTGCAGTGGGGTCAGGCGAGTGAGGAAGAAGACACGAGACACTGAGCGGTCAACAACAATGCCTGAGTTAAGTGGTGGGCCCCACCTGAGTAGTTAACGAGCATCAATGTCATGTCCACTCGTCATGTCGTCTGGTTGTTGCCATGCCAGACTTATATAGGTGGGTCTAGCTGCAACTTCCCCGTCAATTCGCTCTCAATCCGCGTTTACCGTTTTCCGCGAAAACTTGTCCAAAATGTGGCAGTTTTCTATCGTAGAAGTGGTACCAAACTATAATTAGGTTAGAGAAGTGGTAATTTTATGCTAACAACTCCGGACACTGAGTGGCTAGTGCACATGTTACTCCTACGTGAAGTGCCTGAAGACGTGTGGGCTATGACCTTGGTGACTCTATGGAGGACTTTTGGTAAGCTACCTGGACTCTCTCCTTCTAATATAGCAGATTCCGGTTGCAGATATTGGGAAGGGGAACTCTCTCCTTCTAATAAAGCAGATTCCGGTTGCATATATTGGGAAGGGGAAGATGGTCGTCGATAAGGTCGAGGATTTAAGAAGGTGGAAGATGGAAGGCGCAAGGTAAAGAAGAAGTGGAGCGCTCCGGAGCAAAGAGAGGCAAAATTAAATGTCGATGGAGCTTTTTCAGCTAGTGGAGTATGATGTTGTGACGGAAACTGGCGACGTCTTTGCACATTCAATCAGATTATCAGTGCATATATGTTGAGAATTACATCACCTTACAAAAAAATAAATCTAAATAAACCAAGGATTTTGCGAAAACTGATTGCCAACTAAGCGCTCTTTAGCTAGAACCGTTTTGCAGGTATAACACTCCATTTTGTTCTCTAGGGATCACGTCTTCTTTTGCTCTCAGAGGCGTAGAGGCCATGTTCTTGATGATCGCAGCAGATAGATCAAACTCAGCTTTGTACTTGGAGCAGCTGGCCTCGATCCACTGCTCCGCGAGGCTTGTTGATACATTGTCTTGGCTGTCCCTCTCATGTTCTTCAATCGCCGGCCTTATCTCGTCGTACAGGGCATCGATTTCAGCAGCCGCCTGCTTCTTTACTTCCTGCGATATTTGAATCAGAAATGAGACCATGCAAAATTTAGAGATAAGCTGCAGTGTTCAAGAGAAGGGGTTACTGTTTGCTTTTACCTCGCAGTACAATATCTCCTCGCGCGCCGCAGCAGATGCTAACCGGTCACAAATATCTGCAACGTTCAGTTGCTTGCGCAGACCACGTTTAGCTTTTCCACCACGAAATTTGGGTTTGGATCTCACCAGGACCAATTCGGTATGATGGTTGTTGTTCTGGGGTGAGCTTTGGTTCTCGAGCTTTGCAATTTTGTGCGTCGAATTTTGCAGGGTGTCGTCAGCATATTGTGCACCATATTCAGTTGATCCATTCTCACTAAAATCACCCGCTGGAATAGCTCTCAGTGGTTCAACAGTCATTGGTGTGATTTCATCCAAGCTTGCTGTCAATGGTTCAACAGTCATCGGTGTGAGTTCATCTGAGCTTGCAACCAATGGTTCAACAGTCATTGGTGTGAATTCATTGGAGCTTGCAATCTCAGGATTCTCAGTGCTCTGGACTCTGCCATTGTTGCTTTCTTGGGTCATTGGCTGATCTTCTGCTAAAAGGATGTCCCTTGGAATGCTCGTAGGTTCATCATCAGCAGAGTCATAAAGAGGGATATTCTCAACAGAAAACCTGCAGATTAACATGTACCATTTGCTGCTTAACTGGTGCTCAGAATCATTATATCCGTCAATATTTAGAGCTACTATATGTGGAATTCTCCAATCGTGTTCTATGTGAATAATGCCCCGAAGAGACCTCCTACACTTCATTTGTGGATGCAGTTTCAGTGAGAATTTCTGGTGAGCAATTGGGTTGGAATGGAACACTGATCTGGCAATTCATGACATGATCCAGGATGCTAAACACAGATACAATCATGACCACTTCATGGAGATTTTGATCACAGGATCTGGAGCATTTGGAATCAGAGAAATGGATACATATTCAGCAATCATCCCATCCAACGTAATAGTTGCAAATGAATATATAGAACTTCTTTTGCACTCATCATGCATAGAGCTAGGCCTAGCCTCAAGGCATGCAATCTTGGCTTGATGCTTAATAAACAGTTTCTGATTATTATGCGATATCCACTGTAATCCCATCATGTACATGATTCACTCATTTATAAGAAAGTGAAAAGGCGCAGCAGGGGCCATTGCTACTGTTCTTCACTCAAGAAAAACATTTAGCACTTCAAGCAATGGATATTACTTGTCAGGACAGGTTTATCTTAATTCGTAGGGAAAGGTTATTGTTACACAGAATCGTCCAAGTAGCAAAGTAATAAGATATAACCTCTTTCTCAGAGGCTCGGATCATTTGAGCAAACACGATTTTTGATAGCAAACGCAGCTAGGTAAAATTAAAGTTTCTCATCAAGGATATACCAGTCAAATTTTGAAAATAATAATGGCATGTCAACTTGTATTCTGTATGGCAGACTAAGATACAAGCACGAGCATACCTGTCATCGTCATCTTCCCACAGGTATGTTGCCTCCTAAAACACGGCAGACAATAAACATGCATTATGCAAGTGTTAGACACTCCATATATTAGCTTTAAAAAAGGTTGCATCAATGACCATAAATAAAGAGGACCTAATAATGAAACAAAACTGGTTCGTTACACCAAATTAACCATAATGAAGTGACTATTGCAGATAGTGCTCAATATTCCAATAAGAGAACAGAAAAGTGTGTTTAGATGAAGTAACACAAGAGTTGTGTCAGCACACATGTAAAAGTGGCAAACCAAAGAGCTATCAATACTTCTGTTCTGCAGTGTAATCTATTATTACCTAATAAAATACAGAGTGTTTCTCCTCGTTCCCACACTTTTTTGGACGGTTTTGCCCCTGTTTCCAAACAGAATTACGAGCACTGCCACCGCTTAAGTCAAAAAACACTTCCTCCAGTTGAGTCCCCAACCGACTGAACCGATTGTTGCGTTCCCAGGCCTTCTTTTATGGGCCATATGCCATGTTTGGAAATTTGAGCAGCGAGCAGGTAAGTATTCCTAACGGAATTTCTCTGTGTTGCAATAGTCCCACCTTGCTCTCTTAAATCAAGTTACAGCGATTTATATACGTTCACCGGTGCTTGGAATAACAAGCGGAATCGGGAATCAACACACAAGCAGGAATTGGATCCTTTCCCTCCAATGAGGGGACTTGCACGGCTGTAATTAAATGGGATTTGTGGGCTGGTTGCATGTTGCCTAATTATAGACGGGATCCCTTTCCATTCAAGAAAGGGACTTGCACGGCTGTAATTAAAGGGATATGTGGTCAGTCCCTTCCCCGGACCCTGCGCAAGCGGGAGCTACGTGCACCGGGCTGTCCTTTTTGTGGGCCCACCTGCTGGTGCACTAAATTAAAGGAGGACGTTCACAGGAGAGTGTCTAGGCTGGTGTCGTTTTAGACCTGCGGTGTCTAGGCACAGAGGAACGAAGCTACTTGCTTGGCGCTGGATGACGAGAGAGGGATGGGAGAAACCTCGGTCGTGGATGGCCTCCTGATAGGATAAGGGTAAGGGATGCCTTCGGCTGGGCCGGTCCACGGCATCCTTCTTCTTTTTTTCAAAACCATTTTCTACTTTTTTTTAGAAAAGTGTAGGAATAAAACGAGAGGGGTTTAAAAAGAAAAGAAGGGGGCCTAAACTTGATGTTTATCTAGGTAAGAAATTAGATTTATTCTCCGGTCGATCGACTTGGGCAACATTTGGATTTTACTGGCCTTTTTTGTCAAAATTATTTTTTTCACTCCCATTGCAACACACGCGCATATTTCCTAGTCAATCTAATAGAGACAAGGGGCAAAATCTACAGTAAACGTCTGCAATTTTAACTGGAATATCAAGAAAGGTACCAGTGTTTCTTCTTCAAACCTTAGTGTCGAACTTAAAACATGAAATAGGATCTTCTCTTAAGTTAACGAGATATATAACAGCATAATTGTTTCACCCACCTGGAAACCACGTGATTTAGCCCCAAGAAACCCTGAACAACTGGCAGCTCCACAGAGGCACCGGACCATAGCACCACCAAACCACTCAAAGTTATAGTCATAGGACAATTCCATTCCGATAGGAATATCTTGCTTTGCAAATATGCCAACTCTTACTTCCCCGAGGACATTCCATTTCCTTGTCTCACAATTCGGTTGGCTGCATGTTCCATAACGAGCGGTTAGGTTGGATACTTAAAATGCAAAAAAGTGAAAAATCTGATGAACAAGTAAATTAAATAAAAGAAATAAATACATGCAAGGACTTGTGTTCGCTACAAGCATACCATGAATGGTTAATAAATCTGGCAAGACTCCCTTTCTTTGTTGCATCAATAGACTCATCAGCGTTGAGGTAAATAATATAAGCCTCCGTCAAACCTAATGGGGAACAGCACAAAGATATTATAGCAAGCAAAAGGCACCACAATTCTAATATGGGAAGAGGTCTATTATCTGCATACCCTGGTCTTCATATGTTTGAGATCTCCGCTTGGCTACCTTTGATGATATTACTTCTCCACAGTATTCAATAACAAATTCTCCAGACTACAAAATACCATTAAGACAACAATTAGTTACTGAAGAATATTTACTTGAATGTGCAGAACAAACATCAAGATAAATGTAGTCACCGTAATGTTCTCATCAGCCAAAAGACCCCATCCACGCCCTTCAGTTTTTACCAACCTCGTTCTAGCATATTGACATTTTTGAAATCGCTGCTAACACGAAAATTGATCGAATGACAACAAGATTATAAGTAAACTCGAAAATAAGGACTGGTACATAAAACAAATCCTAAAATCAACTTAATTCTAGCACGATTGTGCATCAATTCGCATGCAGCATCACCATACCATGCATCAGTAGGAGGTGATGCGGCAGA
This sequence comes from Avena eriantha, assembly GCA_910589775.1. Lineage (NCBI taxonomy): Eukaryota > Viridiplantae > Streptophyta > Magnoliopsida > Poales > Poaceae > Avena > Avena eriantha. The sequence continues at coordinate 440,876,341 of OU342740.1, read as the reverse complement.
TAAAGGATTCATCGTATAAAAATCTTCCCTGATACAGAGTACTACATAAATTTCAACAGATTTGAGGGACACTAAGAATTTTCGATCTACTATTCATAATATGACATTTGAAGGCACAAAGTGTACCTTTCATAATATAAAACCAAGAAAATAAGTAGTATATATTTAATTTCATCGTTATATAAGACTAATAACCAGATCATATTAGGTCTGTCTAAAATTAGAAAGCATCTTTGGACACCTAAGTACAACTTCAAATAAATTAAGTATATGCACAGATATTGTTTTCCTACTTGCCGACAGCTCCGTGAAATAATCAAGAACCGGCGTTAAAGAAACTAACTAAACAAATCGACAACGATGGCACCAATACGGCAACACCTAAACAACAACAAAACTAACCTGGTTCTTACAATATACACCACAGGGACAATAGCCAGGAGTGCACTCAGTGTTAGTGGAGACATTCCAGCACCTCTCCCCACACGCGCTGTCTGCATCCATCAGATCGTACTGGCACTCGCATACAGCTATGTCCTCCTCCTTCTGCCGCTTGTGCCTTCAAGCAGGAATAGACAACAGTGAGATTCGCATTACAATCTAAAGCTGCAAGACCCAATGCTTCCGGCAGCAGCGGGTTGATGGAAAAGAAAGTACAGAGAGCAAAACCAGCAACCTTCTGTACGAGAAATCATTAGTCTCGATGTAGATGTAAGGTGGTGGCTCAATGGGCTCTTCCTCCTGCAAGTGAAACCCAACAGAGCTAAGTACAAAGATAACAGAATTACTGATAGCACGTCCATGAAAGTACCAACAAAAGCGTTTCTAAGCAGCAGGGATACCATTTGCGTTGTCAGTTCTTGGCCGGTGGAACAACAGTGCGGCAACCTGGAAAGTAGGGTAACTAATCAACTGAGGCTGCAATTAGCGTGTTACAGTGATGGACGACTGAGTAGAGCAAGAAAAATATGCGAGCGAGTAGTGTAATTGCGACCCGTAAGACAATGTGGGTTGGAATTGGGGAGAAGCGGGACTAGGGCGTACCAGGACGTATGGATCAGTAGGAGGAGGTCGTGGGGGCGTTGGAGCAGCCAGTCGTCTCTTCCACCCGCGTCCAACCACCGTCTCCGCCGCGTCTGAGATCCGGCCGCCGCCTTCTTCCAGCACCGCTGAGTACAAAGGCCCGACGTGGGAGGCTTGCTTCGCCCACCGCCGAGACAACCACCCAAACCCCGCCTCCCCGACGTGCCACGACGCCTTAGTCTCGAATAGGCTGCAGCAGAGATAGGCCAGGACTCCAGCGAGGGAGGGCGCCGCGGTGAGGCAGCAAGCGACGAAGGCAAGAGGGCGGCGCACCGCCGGGTGGGGGCGCGTGTAGCTGCGACCGCGAGCCTTCTTGCAAATGAAAGCGTACTACAGTCTTACGTTTCCTCCGCTAAAATACATTATTTTCTTCTGCACCATAGTTCTAGCCTATGTCCAGAATAAATGACCAACTAGCACAATCTTCTCCTAAACACACTCAGTCTTAATCTGGCTTGTATCCGCACCAGGCTCGCACACCGGATGATCTTAGGAGAATGATCTAGATCAAAACTCGCGGCTCATCGCATGAAGAAATAAGCCACTCGGTTCAAATTAAATGGTTTTATTCCACGTGGGCTCTCTTTATTGTGCCACATCCCACCCTCCGAGTCTCTCGAATCATGTTTGATCCTCCATCCTTCCTCTTTGGACACCCAACCTGTACCCTAGGGATGGTGGTGAGTACGGACGAATAGATGTGATAAATTCAAGGTGGAGCTCAAATCTAAAAATTATTCGTTCTAGCTCTTACGGGCTCCGGGAGCATGAGTCATGACCGGGGAGAATGACTCGACGAAGGATGGTGCCTTCACTATTATTCTCATGTTGCATGTGTGTTTCATTGTTGTTGTATGTGTTGGTCACATGTGTTGCATATGTTTGGTTTTCATGTTGCATCTATTCTAGTATATTTTTTTAACATTTTGCTGCAACCAACGGGGATTTTCTGCATACCAGAAGTTTCTTCCACACAACGTTGTTCAATACTAAGACAAATTTGGATGAATTCTACGAGATTGCGAAAGAGATTAGTTCCAACGATGTTGCAAGCGAATAAAGAATGATGCAAGTGGGAGGTTTGTATTAAAATTATCTGATGGCCAAGAGCTGTGGTTTTAAGTAAATCTAGCGGTGGGGAAGGTGCCTGATCTTGCCCTTCTATAGTCACTTACGCCTCACATGTTGTGTGTTGTGGGGTTGTCTCTTATATTCTATTAACAATAGTCGGTTTAATTATTTTTTAAATGTTTAGGGATACTATGGACAACGTAAACATAAATGATACAAAAATCAAGATTGGCAACTTTGGCCAAGAAGTTAAACCTAGAGTTTTAAATCTTGTGGGTTGTGGAAAAATCATATTCACTAACCCATGCTTGACCTATGTTTGATTTTTTATAGACTAGACTTAATAACTTGGTAAATGTAGGTTAACATGTAAAACTATTTATGAAGAAAATATTTTTTTTCGGACATACAAGATGAAACATCCGCCAAGACTTCTCGTTGTCACTTAGAAAGTTTGAATTCCAACTATCCTCCATATATAAATGGCTCGACGCACCAATTTTCGTTCCATTACTCACACAACCTTTGCAAAATGCAATTCTTTTTTAAGGAAATATCCAAATCATAGTTTCAAGATTGGGTTTATTTAGGTATAGAATTTTGATAATTCTTAGTAAATTACTCTTGAGGTGTGGAGAGTAACATGCAAGAGCCGACGGGAAGGGATGGTGTATGTTTCTTAGAGCATCTCTAACCGAAGGAGAAAAACTTAGAGGACAAAAGGCCTCCCTAAAGCCTAACTTCCCATATTCGGTCCTCTAAATTTAGTGTCACAGATTCGATTCCCAATAACTTAGATAACTAAAATACTATTTTTTGCAAATCAAACCATTTGAACCAAAGTATCAATATTACTAACCAAATATTACTAACCAAATTAAATAAAATAATCAAATTATTCATTATTACCAACCGAATTAATGAAAGTAATAAATTGTTTCAAACCAAACAAGTGAAAAAACATAAACTACTCGCTGTGGCGACACCAGTGATGTGCAACAAGATCATATTGTAGCTTGTTGTGTGCATCCTTGTTCTTGATTTTTCGGTGCATTTTGAGGAACTCGTGGATTGCGTTTGGATCATGCTCAGGCTTAACAGGGTCTCCATTCGAGATGTACCTAAAATTATGTGGCATAACTCTCGATTATATTATGCAAATGATGCAACATGTTATTATGTGCCATAAGGACGGTATTCTTTCAAAAGGGATAATAGAATTCTTATTACTCTCTTTCTTTCTCTCAACTTAAAAAGTAATTGGCAAATAAAACAACAAGTACAAAAATGAGTAATAAACCCCAGTATACACTGGTATGATTCAATTCAACATTTTGTTCATTCGGGTTTGATTGTGTCATAGTTCTATAGTTGGAATTTGGTTTATCATTGGATGAACTACATTGTTGATATTGATCAAAAAACAGTAGTCACAACTAGTATGTGAATAGCCAGTCATCGCAGTGTAAAAATAGGATAGGTTCGATATGTGGTCATTGAGGGCCTCCTAAAAGGATCTACTAAATTCATCGAGTTGTTCTAAAGAATCAAAAGGGTCGGCTATTAACGGAATTCCTTGTCGGCTTTCCGTGAAATACTCATTTGGACGAGGACTTCCAAACATAGTGTCAGCAGAACAATGGCAAAGCGCTTCTGAATCACATCAAAGGCTCTCTCTCTCCACATCTTTCCTTTGTGCCTCCTGCACTGTTGCTAAGTGTGATTTCGTGGGGCTATTGATAAGATGCCTCGGGATTGTATTCACAAATGTGGACCATGGAGGATAGATCCCGTCACAAAGATAGTACCCAATTGTATAGTCATGGTCATTGACTTGATAGTTGCAAGGAGGAGATTCACCATGGATAAGCCTTGTGAATAGTGGTGACCTCGACAGCACATTGAGATCATTGAGAGAGCCAAGCAATACAGAGAACGAATGTCATATCCATAGGTCATTCGATGCAACTGCCTCAAGAATTATTTTTACATCTTTACAGTGGCCTTTGTATTGACCCTTCCAACCAGCTGGACAATTCTTCCAGCTCCAGTGCATACAGTCGATTGAACAAAGCATCTCAGGCCATCCTTGAGCTTCACTCTCAGCAAGCAGTCTCTCGGTGTCTTCTTCATTGGGTGCCCTCAAGTACTCTGGACCGAATACATCAATCGAAGCTTGTGAAAACCTTCTCATAGCCTCCAAAATGGTGTCCTCTCCAATACGGACATAGTCATCAATGGCGTTGACCGAGCAACCATATGCAAGCACCCTCACAGCCGCTACGCACTTCATCACCAGGCTTGCACTCATCTCTCCCGATGCACTCCTCCGAAGCTTGAACCAATCATCATGCTCCTCCACAGATTCTTTTTATTGTGAGGAACAAGTCCTTTGACATCCGGAACCGCCGCTGGAATTGCTTCTCTTGGTAGATTGCACCGGGGGTGAAATAATCCTTCATGATCCAAGCATGGACCTCGGCTCTATTCCGGTTGATCCACGCACGGCCAAATTGAGATCCTCGCCTCGGCCTTCGAAAATATTCGTTCACAATCATCATCAAAGCCATCTCTAAATCACTATCATCTTATTCCTCCTCCAACGACGAAGAGCCGTTGAAGATCATCTCTCTCAACCTCTTCATATAAAGTCGAAAGTGCTCTCAATCAAGCCGGTTGCAAATGAACAAAAAAGAAAAGCTCATAGTGTAATTTCGCCGAATACCTTGAGTACGGCGGAGGTGGAGTCCGTGGCCGAAACAATAGAGTCTGCAATGAGGTGGAGGAAGCCGTCGAGGCTACGCGACAACCAGACTACCCTGCAGCGGTTGTGGAAAGCGCTCCGCCGGGACGACGCGACGACCGGACGTCGATGAAGCTCGAGGTCGCCGCCGAGCGCAAAGCTCATCGGTAAGGGCTATGGCGGACGTGGTTGGCCGGTTTTGGTCCGCGGCGGTCGAATCTACACGTCCCACATGCTCCTACAACCTTTTTGCCGGCCGGAGTCGACCTTGAAGTGGCCAGAATCATCCTTGAATCGACGGCGGACTCCGGCTTGATGCAGCGGTTCTTAGGGTCGATTTCGATGACGGTTAGCGCCGGTTGATACATTGCAAATGTATCTATAATTTTTGATGTCCCATGCTTGGTTTTATCTACTTTCTTGTGTTTTGTCCACACTTTGGAGTACTTTTCATATGATTTCTTGGACTAACCTATTAACAAGAGCCACAGTGCCAGTTGCCTGTTTTCTGCTGTTTTTGGTTGTAGGAAGTCAGAAAATGAATATTCTCGGAATTAGACGGGACAAAAGCCAAAGTTACTATTTTCCCGAAAGACTCATGGAGCCAGAAGGAGAGTCGGAGAGGGGCCACAGGGTGGCCACACCACCCCATGGCGCGGGTCCACCTAGGCCGCGCCAGGGCATGGTGTGGGCTCCCTGGCTGGCCACCGACCTTGCCTCCTTCGCCTATAAGAACCTCCCGAGGCATAAACCCTAAATAATCAAGCCTCCAGCCACGAAAAGTTCCACAGCACCGCCGCCACCGAAGGGGAGATTTGGGGGACAGAAAGTCTCTGTTCCGGCACCCTGCCGGGACGGGGAAGTGCCCCCGGAGCCATCTGCATCGATATCCACCACCATCTTCATCACCCTTGCTGATTCCCATGATGAGAAGGGAGTAGTTCCCTCTCGAGGCTAAGGGTTCTACCGATAGCTATGTGTTCATCTCTCTCTTTATGCATGATCTTGTTGTGGTCATGAGCTTGTAATCTATAGATCTATTCTGCTACTCAAGTGCTTTAATGAATCTCTGCTCTCCCCATGTGTGTGAAAGTGACAGCGTGCTCACCATGGTGGCACTTAGGCTAGAGATTACAAATACTTGTTATGAGTTATATTTGGAGTTGGATGTCTTTATGAAATTGTGGTGTTTGTTGGAACCATCTAGTACTCAAGGTGACAGTGTGGGGTTATCTAGATGGGAAAGATGAACTTTGAGGTGTGCTGTTATAGCCCTACCAACGATTAGAGTGTCCAACCGGAGAGTAGTTCAGCGTAGTATCATGAAGATGATATATTTATATGAGAGTGTTCACTAGTGAAAGTATGATCCTAGGCCTTGTTTCTAAGCACTGAAACACCATTCGCAACTAGATCCGTTACATGTTTGCTTGCTGCCATCTTTATTTCAGTTTGCCTTTAGTCTTTTCCACGCCATCAAGTTATTTTCTATCACCGTTACCACTTATAATTATCCATACCACTTGTATTTCACTATCTCTTCGCCGAACTAGTGCACCTATACACCTGACAAGTGTATTGGGTGTGTTGGGGATACAAGAGACTTCTTGTATCTTGATTGCAGGGTTTGCTTGAGAGGGGATACCTTTGACCACTTCCTCCCTGAGTTCGACAAACCTTGGGTGATCCACTTAAGGGAAAACTTGCTGTTGTTCTACAAACCTCTGCACTTGGAGGCCCAACAACTGTCTACAAGAATAGAAGTGCGTAGACATCAAGCTATTTTATGGCGCCGTTGCCGGGGAGGTAAGGTAAAAGGTATTCACACCAGAGGATTAAAGAAGAAGAACCTCCCACGGCAAACGCCTATTTTCTAGCGCCGTTGCTGTGGAGGTAAGGTAAAAGGTACTCACATCCTCCAGTGTGAGTGCTCGAAGTTATTTCCTTTAGATTCTGCAATTTTGTGTTTTTGTTTCTTGTTTTCACTAGTTAGGCTTAATGGAAAACAACAACAAAATTAGAGAGCTTTTTATTATTTTTCCTAAGTTAGAACTTGAATTCTTTGAAAAGAAAATTAAAAAACCCTTGGAACCTTCTTTGAATGCTAATAACAATGTTATTAGTATGAATCTTTTGAACACCTTTTTTACTAATGCTATGGAAACGTCTAAGCTTGGGGAAGTTAGTTTTTATGAAAATGATCTTTTTACTTCCCCAGTTTTAAAGAAGAAAATTTGCTCTGAAGATACTTTATCTCCCATATGTGGTAATTCTAATGATACTTGTGATATTTTAAATCCACATACTGAAAGCATCCCTTTTAAAATACCTATAAAAATTGTTGAACGTGTTATGAATAACTCTTATTTTGGAGATGGAAATGTCCATCCTAGTGATCATTTACTCTTTATACATGAATTATGCGGGTTGTTCAAGTGTGCAGGTATTTCAATGAACCAAGTTAAGAGGAAGCTATTCTCTTTATTACTTAAGGGCAAAGCAAGGGAGTGGTATGAGCTACTGGATGATCCTCATCATTTGGAGTGGAAGGAACTTGAATCTCTCTTTTACTCTAAATTTTATCCTCCTCATGAAATTCATAAAGATAGGAATTATATTTATAATTTTCATCCTCATGATGGAGAAAGTATTTCCCAAGCAGGGGGGAGATTGAAGTCACTAATGCTCAAATGTCTCATTCATGAGCTCCCCAGGAATATTGTTATTAATAATTTCTATGCAAGGCTTTCAGGACATTACAAGGACTATCTAGATACTTGTTTAGAGGGATCCTTCACGAGTAAGGAGGTCAAAGCTAAGTGGGATCTTCTTAAAACAATTCAAAGCAATACCGAAGATTGGGATAACAACAAAGGTAAAGAACCAGGTATAAACTATGAGTATGATTGCATTAAGTCTTTCGCTAAAACTGCTGATTTTCAAGAGCTTAGTGCTAAATATGGTCTTGATCCTCAAATTCTTATTGATTGTTTTAAAACCTTTGCTTCTCATATTAATGCTCCTAAAGAAAAGTGGGACATGTATCATGAGCCTTTTAAAGACACTTGCATGGAAAATAAAATTGTTATTAATGATAGCAATAAACATGCTCAAACCTCCGAAAGTACTATTTCTTATAAGCATGTTAATTTTTGTGGAATACATAGACCTTGTGAGAGTAATCAAGTTGAAGAAGAATATTGTATCACCCGTAGGAATGAAAAAACTAGAATGTGGTATAGGGCTCTAAATGATCTTGGTAAAAAAGTTTGTGCCCTCTATCCTTTTGTTTGTGAACTTTGCTTTGAAGTGGGTCATTTCAATTTTCAATGCTCAGGACATAATAATAGCCCTTCTAATCCAATGAGTACTGCAAGTTTGTATTGTGATGACATGATCACTCCTAATCTGCATGATGAGCTTACTTTATTTTTGGGGTGTGAAGAATTATCAAGAAAAACTTCTTTGTTAGATATGAGTGCTTTTGATATGAATAGCGTCCTGCATGGTTGTCATCTTTATTGTGTTGATAATTGTCACACAAATACTTACATACAAAATATTATAGAAGATGACATTTTACCAAAATATGACAGGACTAATATGTGTTTTGAACTTATTAATAAAAAGATGGAATCCTCCAAAGTTTCTTCTATTGTCTCTAAAAATGAACCAGGATATATGGAGAAGCTTCCTTTCAAGCCTCTCCTTCCTAAAGAGAAGAAGAAAAAGAAGAAGAGGAGGAGTAAAAGGAGAGAGGAAATGGTATTTCCCCTAAGCATGTTGCTCCTATTATAGTTTTTGATGATTCTGAACTAGATGATGTTCCTATGCCTATTACCTATAGTAGTGATCATGATTAGGAAAAGCACACTTCTTTTGATATTGAAAATCTCTTTGGTACCATATATATATTAGTTCAACATGTGATGTTTATTTTCACGGAAAGATAGGTAGAATATTGAACTGAAGGTTCAGATAAGTATAGCTTTGTGTAAGAACGATAAAAGAGCCCTTACATTTGTATGTGCAAAAGCAGATGTTTTTGTTACATAATAAATATGGCAAAGTAGTCACAAAAAAGACAACAAAAAATTGACCCGATGAATTCAGATAGATTACCCAACCTATGTTAATTGTGGGGTACACAAATGCTCAGTTCCACATATGCTTAGCTAAGAGAAGAATCACCAGTATGCTAGAGGATATTAGGATCCTCTTTTCTGCAGTAGCAGCAAATTCATAACAATCAGTTAATTAAAGTATAGCGAATACTTTTTTATCTCCCCATTTCTGCTAACCAATAATCATTTCTGGTATGAGACCAACAAAGGATATCTTCAAAATTGATGGCCATGTGGAGTCTGATTATTAATAAGAGCAATCTGCTCACCAAAGAGTTTAATAAGGAGGTCCATGTTCTAGAGTTTAGGGTTCGGAAGCAAACATTGCATACCGTTGCTGGCATATGAAAAGCTCACAGTTGTGAGAAGAAAGAAACTGGCAAGAATGCCATACCACAACAGAGTACTAAATATTATTACAGGTTAAGTCTCCAAGTCAAAGGTAAGATAGTAGTGCTTGTATGAGCAAGCTGACATACCAACAAGTTCACACTGGAAGTTAATTTTGTAGTAATACGCTAGAGTAGATAGAGTTATACTATACTGAAATAGTATCTATTAATATGGGTTGTATTTTCTTTACCAAGAGAAAACATATGTATTAGAGTCTAAAATATTGTAGTTATTGTTTTTTATCTAAACGTGGTCTGGCTTGAACATTGCACAGTTGGTCATGGTGCATCATGGCTGCTCAAATTGGAAATATGGATAGGCTCATCCGTGGATGTTGTATTCAGTTACAGTTCTAATTAACAAAAGAATGAGAATGCATATAAGTCTAGTGTCATCATTTCTGCTACGTACAGTTTACATTATATACAACTAAGTTTCTAGTCTAGTTAGCCAGGTTAGCATATGCATCTCATTTATTTTGACCATTTTTTCTCATCAGGCATTTCTACAAACACTTGGTGTGCATATCTGACACTTGCAAACTCAAAGCTTTATTGTGTGCAACCTTTCTTATCGTGAATTTGCTCAAACAGTTGTGTGCACACTGGGCACCTAGAATAGCAAACCTAAAATAAAGATACAACTAAGTAAAGAAAAAACACTATTGTAGTTACCAATCTGACATTTGCAGTAGGCAGCCATGCGGGCGAACACCCTCCCTGAGAAGTCACAAACAACAAGGGAATAGAAGGATTAGAAATACCAGGCATACCACGGTCGGGAGCTGGTAGTAGCGCCCATGGACATGACCCACTCCGTCGCAATGTCATATCCAGAGGAGGGATGTTAGGGTCAGGCACCACCAAGCGGGCAAGCACCAGCCCCAACACAGTAAATGGTGCCCTCAACAGCTGGTCACACGGAGGGGCTTACTTCAGGTTGAAGGATCTGCATGAGGCGACCCAAACGACCATTGGACCGCCATGCCGGCTAACTGAGCCGCGGTTAGGGACTTAGGGTACGCTGCTGGGGTGCGTCGGGGCGGAAGGTTGCGTTGAAAGAGGGGGATCACTACAGGAGATAGAGGTGAGACTGTCCTAGCGGTTGGCAGCGCATAGAGACGGCGGCGGTAGCGAAGATAGGCAACGCTGGTGGCGGTTTCAAGAGAGGTGTCATAGTGGTGTGAGAGAGAGAAGGTGTGTGCGAGAGATAACGGGGTCAAAGGATAGGACAGTTTGCGTGTGTCGTGTGCATTGGGTCCTTCTCGTTCTACTTGACGTGTCCATGAGCCGACCTAGCGGGTCAACGTGCGGTGAGACCGATGTGCTGACATGTAGGCCGACCACAATTGGAGCGCTCTGGGCTCTGTATTTCCAGGGAGCTTAGTGCTCCTTAGGGATAGATAGGATTTATGGGTAGCACATCCGTAAATACTAATTCCCCTGCAAGTCGCAAGCATAGCATAAAATCTCTTGATACAACCGTTATACCACAAGCACCGGGTTATGAACGATTATTAAGTAAAATATAGACGAAAAAATTAATATTAATGATGTTGTTGTTGTTTCCGAGAGGATCACTAAATGACTACTATACTCCCCCTACTGTCACTGGGTTTCACGCGTAGGCGGTGTTTACCACATATCTCATCTCCTGCCTTGATAAATCCTCAGGGTGTTGGGTACCTGACAAGTCCTTGGATTGAGGTAAGAGACAGTGATACAAATACAAATCTCCTATGCAACCACAACACAATATTCCTATGTAATTAGATGCACATAATTGTTGTGAGGCTATTCCCCAACCCACAATAAGTGTGGACTACTCATTCATAATAAGATAAAGGATAGAAAATATTTTACAATTAGTTGGATCAATACCATATATCCTTACAATAGTTGCCAACTACGAGATCTTGAATACAAATTATAGCTATGGATGGAGGTGGAGATGGAGATGGTAAACTATTATGGTGGTGAAGTGGTGGATCTTTCTTTGTGTGTTTTCAGATGCAATCTGTGAATGGCAGCCCTCTCTATGGTGGCTGGGAGTCTCGAAATATATAGGATCCTTCAAGAAAGTTGCTTGGTTTGACCTGGCAAAGCCGCCAACGGGTGGCATGACCAAGCTCCGCCCGTACTGATGCTCATTAACACTTCTAGACACTGGCTTTTTGTATGGGTTCGCGTATGAAAATAATAAAATTTTACCCTACGCCCATGAACCCCTGATGCTACCAGGACCTATCTATTAGTAATGTAGTAATGGGAGGGGCTTTTCGCGAACTTACCCTTAAAGACCGAAAAGCGTTGTCAACACTCAGAAGAGCGTGGTTGATGTAGATGAGTCGAAGCCAACCTCAAGGTCGTGATGAAGTCCTTGCTCTCCTGTGGCTCCAACGACTCCTAGTGCCTCAAGTGTCACACCTCGCGAGGAGTTACATGCATCCGGTGCCTAGCGATGACTCCCGCTTCCCCGATCCAGCAGCAGTTGTGGAAGTAGAGCTCCTGGATCCGAATCCCGCAGCGCAATGGCGCTCCGCGGTGAAGATGTCTCTCGTTCGTGTAGTCCGAACTTGGGACCACGGTCACGAGAGAGAGAGAGAGAGAGAGAGAGAGAGAGAGAGAATATCAATTGGAGGTCTCCCCAAAAGTGAGGAAACCTTTATTGAATATTGTGTTGTATTTTCTGGTCAAAATACCCCAGTATATATAGGGGGAGGAGGAGGTACTACCTCCCTCAAAGTCCCGGGTAGGACTAAAGGAGGAGGAGAGGGAGAGCAGCCGCCGACCGTCCCTAGTGGGCCCCGCGTGGGGGGCTAGGCCCTGCCGGCCACCCCTTCCCCTTCTCTCCTCTTGCCTTTCCCTTGTGGGCCCTTCTCCATCCGGAATTTGGCCCATTAAGGCTTTTTGACCTTTATTTGATTTCTCTTTTATTAAATAATTATGAATAAATAATTAAATCAATATTTAACATTCATTCACATATCATTCAATCTCCATGGCCATGGAACACCTTCCACCTCCACTCCGGACATCCTCCGGACTTACCAAAACCCTTCCGGTTTTCTCTCTTCTCTTCTTCGGTGATTCTACCGATCATGTAAACACTCTCTAAACATCACCAAGCCCTTAAGTGTGATACCCCACGGTTCGGGAACACTCCATACATGGTAGGGACGCTCCCAGACCAATGATCGATAGAGGGACCTGGATGTCCATGTGACCCTTGTGTATTCCACGAAGATCTTTTGTCATTTGAACCGTGACTATCGTGTCTTATTCCTTTTGTCTCTTGATACTTGGATTGCTCGAGATCTGATCAATGACATCACCATGTCATGTTCAATCTCGTTACCGAACAATGCTACTTGACTCGTTTCGACAAGTGGTATCCCAGTGATCAAATCACACGCTGCGCAGCTATTAGATATAACTTCTCCGAGTGGGCCCTCGAGTATCTTTCCATCACGTGGATGGACAAATCCCGCTCTTGACATATATTGCCTCTAATGTTCCTCTGAATACCTAAACACACATTTATGATCACTATATTTCTAAGTGACGTTTGATGCTATCTAAGCACTCTCGAGAGACAATAATTGATATAGCCTCACGGTCTAAGGAATAGTCTGCTAGGTCTATTCTAATCACCATAACTTGAACTTCGTGACATGATCGGGTCACGATGTTTAAGTTGGGTATTGGTTCATCATCTCATTCTCAGAATGAGTTGACTCCATTTCCAACTGGCATAAATGGCACATGACCAGGAAACCTTGATCATCTATTGACTAATGAACTAGTGACTAGAGTATCACCGGGAACCCCTGGTTGTTTATATATCACACGTGTATTGACGTTTCCTATCAATAAAGTTATAGCATGATATAAAACTTAATCATAAACTTTATGAAATATAATAATACTTATTATTATTTGTCTCTAGGGCATATTTCCAACAGAGTCCCACTTGTACTAGAGTATATATAAACTAGCTGCATTTGTTCTTAATCATTGGCACCATATATCCCGCTGATGTCTACGCACTTATATTCTTGTAGACAGTTGTTGGGCCTCCAAGTGCAGAGGTTTGTAGAACAGCAGAATTTTTTCCCTTAAGTGGATTACCCAAGGTTTATCAAACTCAAGGAGGAAGTGGTCAAAGGTATTCCCTCTCAAGCAATCCTGCAATCAAGATACAAGAAGTCTCTTGTGTCCCCAACACACCCAATACACTTGTCAGGTGTATAGGTGCACTAGTTTGGCGAAGAGATAGTGAAATACAAGTGGTATGGATATAAGACAACGGTGCTAGAAAATAGCTTGATGGCGTGGAAGAGACTAAAGGAAAACTGAAATAAAGATGGAAGCAAGCAAACATGTAACAGATCTAATTGCAAATGGTGTTTCAATGCTTAGAAACAAGGCCTAGGGATCATACTTTCACTAGTGAACACTCTCATATAAATATCTTCTCTTTATGATACTACTCTTAACTACTCTCCGGTTGGACACTCTAATCCATGGTATGGCTATAAAAGCACACCCCAAAGTAAGCCTTTCCCATCTAGATAACCCCACACTGTCACCTTGAGCACTAGATGGTTCCAACAAACACCACAATTTCATAAAGACATCCAACTCCAAATATAACTCATAACAAGTATTTGTAATCTCTAGCCTAAGTGCCACCATGGTGTGCGCGCTGTCACTTTCACACACATGGGGAGAGCAGAGATCTATTAAAGCACTTGAGTAGCAAGGTAGATCTACTTGATTACAAAGCTCATGATCACAATATGATCATGCATAGAGAGAGATGAACACATAGCTACCGTAGAACCCTTAGCCTCGAGAAAGAACTATTCCCTTCTCATCATGGGAATCAGCAATGGCGATGGAAATGGCGGTGGAGATCGATGGAGATGGCTCCGGGGGCACTTCCCTGTCCCAGCAGGGTGCCGAAACAAAGACTTTCTGTCCCCCGAATCTCCCCTTCGATGGTGGCGGCGCTGTGGAACTTTTCGTGGCTAGAGGCTTGACGCTTTAGGGCTTTTGCATCGGGAGGCTTCTTATAGGCGAAGAGGCAAGGTCGGTGGGTGGACCAGGGGCCCACACCACCTGGTGGCGCGGCTAGGGCTAGCCCACACCACCTGGTGTGGCCATCCCCTGGCCCCACTCTGTCTCGTCTTCTGGCTCCGTGAGTCTTCCGGTAAAATATCGACTTTGGCTTTTGTCCGGTCCAATTCCGAGAATATTGATTTTCTGACTTTCCTAGAACCAAAAACAGCAAAAAATAGGCAACTAGCACTATGGCATCTTGTCAATAGGTTAGTCTAAGAAAGTGTATAAAAACTACTCCAAAGTTGGAACAAAACATAAGAAAGTAGATAAAACCAAGCATGGAACATCAAAAATTATAGATACATTTGCAATGTATCAACATCCCCAAGCTTAACTCCTGCTCGTCCTCGAGTAGGTAAGTGATAAAAAGAAAGAATAATTTTTGAGGTGACATGCACCATCATAAATTGATCAAAGTATTTGTAAAACATTGATAGCTGGGATCATAGTACTTCAACATAGCATGAAAGATAAAGTTATAACCATAAGACATAACAACTATATTGCAACATGAAAAGGTACAAACAAATGATTCATGAATAATAATACTTTGCAAGACATTTTCTTGTTTCACATAAAGAAAACATAGCATAGTGGCATTCAGCTTGTCCCTCATAGAGTAGCAAATCATAATTGCATAGGACACCTTCAAAATTTATAAGAGTGACTAGATACAAATAGTTTAAAACAAGCAATATCAAGGTATGCATCAATCAACAAGTCTTGGGACAATGCACATAGAACTAAGAATGGCCACTATGCTCTCAAAGTAAGTGCATAAAGATAGAAGGTGGAGACTCAATATAATGGTGGAAGAAAGGCCTTCATAGAAGGAAGCAGAGATTCAAATTTCATAAAGAGCTTCCAAAAATTATGGTACTAAATAGCTTTCAGCTCTCATTGCCCCTATCATAAGCATCTTGTAGTGATTAAGGTTAAAGTGAACAAACTATGAAGTACATGCTTGACGAAGTATAAATTGGAAATCTCATGTCCCTTGAATACGAGGGCCGCTCCTCATGCTACTCAAGTTTAGTCACCGGTAAGTTCTTGTCATCGTAAGTACATGTGTATCATAGAGAACCGCCAACAGGGTACCCCTTGCCCGATGATACGGAAGAATCCCCATATCAAAATGACAAGGCAAGCAGACAACGAGCATCTCAGCAATCTTCTTATTTACCATGGGAATATGGTGCTTTTTTTCTCTCTTTCCTCTTTTCATAATCTCTTTTTTCTCCTTTTCTCTTTTTTCTCAATATAGGACTCATTTTTTTAGAAGAAGAATGCTTCATAGACAGCTCATTATGGTTACGCTGCAGGTTTCCACCATGTCATCATGGATTAGACTAGCGGCCCAGGCGTTTCTCTAACACATATACATAACTCCATAGACTTACAAGCTCCCCTTTCTTTTCACACCGACGACATCCATAGACAAAAGAGCATGATATCAACTAAGTACAAAGTACCAGTGCAATGTTAAAAGCGTTCCCCATGGCAGCATGGTTCTGCTAATCCCCAATAAATAAGTGCAAGCATATACAACATAGACGACACAATGGTTCAAGTTTATTAAGGGCAAGAAAAGTAAAGTGTGCCATCAAGTTCGTGAGAGCTTTAATCACTAGTTTTCTCATAACAAGTTTAATTTGGAAGGTAAAAAAACATGAATATACTTGGAATAGCATATGCTAGTAGGTAGGTATGGTGGAATCTTTGGAATAACTTGGTTTAGGGAGTTGGATGCATGAGTGGAACTCCTACTTGGTTGTGGAGGCTAGCAAAAGACTGGGAGCGACAAACTAAGAGAGCAATAATGGCCATAATCATGCAGAGCGACAAAATATCATTGATCAAAGCATAAAGTGATACTACAAGTTGAAAACTAAAGGATCATAAAGGCTATGGTGACTTGGGATAGTCATAACATGGTGTGAGCATGCGCCAAGTCAACCCAAATAAAGCATCAAAGGAGAATACCACAATAGTATGCTTTAATATGCTAAAACAACGCATGATTCATCCAAGGCACATTAAGAAATGTCAATTGTTTATAACAAGTCATGATACAACAAAGAATACTAAGCATAAAGCCAAAACAATATCAAGCATGGTATGCCAAAGCATAGGCCACAGTCAAAAACAAGCTCTTTTTACCACTTAAGCATGAGCTTTCCTACTCTTTTCCAAACCAAACCAAACTATTTGAAAACCAATGTATGAAAGAGGGGGGTACAACCAATTTATTCAGAAAACTAAGCAAACCAAGCAAACGAAAAACCAAAACGAAAATGAAAAATAAGACGCTCCAAGAACAACACAAATGTGCATGAAACAATAAAAATGAAGCGTTTGGAAGAAATCTGGGATTTCTATTGATGAAGAAGAGGATGCCTTGGGCAGCTTTGACGCTTGTACTTCTTGAAAATTTCTTGGGGTGACACGCGTGGCATCCCCAAGCTTAAGCTTTAGTCCATCCTTCATCTCATTACTCATTCCTTCCATACACGTGAAATT
This sequence comes from Avena eriantha, assembly GCA_910589775.1. Taxonomy (NCBI): domain Eukaryota; kingdom Viridiplantae; phylum Streptophyta; class Magnoliopsida; order Poales; family Poaceae; genus Avena; species Avena eriantha. The sequence goes on along the minus strand of OU342740.1, from coordinate 440,859,281 downwards.
TTTCCTTCATACAAAACTTCACGCAATCTTTATTAGCAACATTAGTGCACTCAAGATAATAAGTCTTAAGGTTCAGTTTTAACACCAAATAAACTTCCATTAGAACACTAGCTACTGTATCACTTCCCTCAAAAATCTCAATTCCCCAAAAGAACTCAAAAAGGAACCAACAAGAAGCAAATGCAGAAAATGGCAGAAATTTGTCAAAACAGACCAGCAGGTAAAGACGAATTTTTTTGAAGACCTTCTGTTGCTCAAATCAAAAAGTGTTGAATTAACGAAAGTTAGATAACAACCTGGGGTAGAGGCACAAAAATTCACGCCTCAATAAGACGTATCGAGAGTTTACATGAATTTTTATGGTGAAGCACAGAAATCTGTTTCGGGACAACAACTTTCCCAATCATTAATTCTCTCTAATTAGAGGTTACTCTTGGCACAAAAAGTAAATAAAAAGGATAAGGAGCGGTTATTATAGAAGTAATAACTTCAAAGACTCATCTAAAACTTTTGGGTTATCTCCCAATAAGTACTTTTCTTTAACGCCTTTAAGTTAGGCATGATAGTTTGAGAAGATGCTCACATAAGAAATATGAATTGAAGTAAAAGAGAACATTAAGAAACAAATTTAAAACACATTTAAGTCTAACCCACTTCCTATGCATAGAATCTTGTAAAGAAACAAGTCATGAAAGCACAAAGCAACAAGCATAGGAAAGTAAAACAAGTGCAACTTCAAGACTTTCAACATAAAGAGGAGAAACTTGATACTATTGAGACACATAAAACCATGTTTCCCTCTCTCATAATACCTTTCAGTAGCATCATGAATAAAATTAACAATATAACTATCACATAAAACATTCTTATCATGAGCCACATGCATAAAATAGTTAATACTCTCACCATAAACATAGTCATTCTTATTAATTGTAGTGGGAGCAAATTCAACAAAATAGCTATCATTATTATTCTCATCACCATAATCATCAAATATAGGAGGCATATTGTAATCATTAGTTTTCTCCTCAATAGTAGGTGGACTGAAAATAATATATTCATCATTGTAATCATCATATAGTGAAGGTTTTGTATCATCATAAGCAATATAATAGCTATCTTCCAAAGCTGGGGAACTAAAAAGATCATTTTCATAAAAACAAGCTTCCCCAAGCTTAGAATTTTCCATAGCATTAGCAATAATGGTGTCCAAAGAATTCATACTAACAACATTGCTATTATCATGCAAATAAAGTTCCATAGGTTTTTTAATTTTCTCTTCAAACACTTCATGTCCTAACTCAAGATAAATACTATAAAGCTCTCTAATTTTGTTGTTGTTTTCCATTAAGCCTAACTAGTGAAAATAAAAACAAGAAACAAAAAGACAAAATTGCAGAATCTAAAGGAAATAACTTCGAGCACTCACACCGGAGGATGTGAGTACCTTTTACCTTACCTCCCGGCAACGGCGCTAGAAAATAGCTTGATGTCTAAGCACTTCTATTCTTGTAGACTGTTGTTGGGCCTCCAAGTGCAGAGGTTTGTAGAATAGCAGCAAGTTTTCCCTTAAGTGGATTACCCAAGGTTTATCGAACTCAGGGAGGAAGTGGTCAAAGGTATTCCCTCTCAAGCAATCCTGCAATCAAGATACAAGAAGTCTCTTGTGTCCCCAACACACCCAATACACTTGTCAGGTGTATAGGTGCACTAGTTCGGCGAAGAGATAGTGAAATACAAGTGGTATGGATATAGGACAACGGTGCTAGAAAATAGCTTGATGGCGTGGAAGATACTAAAGGCAAACTGAAATAAAGATGGAAGCAAGCAAACATGTAACAGATCTAATTGCAAACGGTGTATCAATGCTTAGAAACAAGGCCTAGGGATCATACTTACACTAGTGAACACTCTCATATAAATATCTTCTCTTTATGATACTACTCTTAACTACTCTCCGGTTGGACACTCTAATCCATGGTAGGGCTATAACAGCACACCTCAAAGTAAGCCTTTCCCATCTAGATAACCCCACACTGTCACCTTGAGCACTAGATGGTTCCAACAAACACCACAATTTCATAAAGACATCCAACTCCAAATATAACTCATAACAAGTATTTGTAATCTCTAGCCTAAGTGCCACCATGGTGTGCACGCTGTCACTTTCACACACATGGGGAGAGCAGAGATCTATTAAAGCACTTGAGTAGCAAGGTAGATCTACTTGATTACAAAGCTCATGATCACAATATGATCATGCACAGAGAGAGATATGAACACATAGCTACCATAGAACCCTTAGCCTCGAGAAAGAACTATTCCCTCCTCATCATGGGAATCAACAATGGCGATGGAAATGGCGGTGGAGATCGATGGAGATGTCTCTGGGGCACTTCCCCGTCCCATCAGGGTGCCGGAACAGAGACTTTCTGTCCCCCGAATCTCCCCTTCGGTGGCGGCGGCGCGGCGGAACTTTTCGTGGCTGGAGGCTTGACGATTTAGGTTTTTTGCACCGGGAGGCTTCTTATAGGCGAAGAGGCAAGGTCGATGGGTGGACCAGGGGCCCACACCACCTGGTGGCGCGGCCAGGGCTAGCCCACACCACCTGGTGTGGCCATCCCCTGGCTCCTCTTTGTCTCGTCTTCTGGCTCCGTGAGTCTTCCGGTAAAATATCGACTTTGGCTTTTGTCCGATCCAATTCCGAGAATATTGATTTTCTGACTTTCCTAGAACCAAAAATAGCAGAAAATAGGCAACTGGCACTATGGCATCTTGTCAATAGGTTAGTCCAAGAAAGTGTATAAAAAGTACTCCAAAGATTGAACAAAACATAAGAAAGTAGATAAAACCAAGCATGGAACATCAAAAATTATAGATACATTTGCAATGTATCACCCGCTACCCTGAACATGCTTGCTCATGGAAGAGGTTGAGTCTTGGGCATGTACTTTACAGTCCCAAATCCTTGGAACTTACTAATGTCACCTTGATTGACATTAATACTTTATCATCACATGATAACATCTTTGTGTATGCATCGACGTTATGGCAGCAGAACGAGGCCGGATTCCAGGAGCCTACAGTGACTTTAGATCAACCTCGAGGGCTTTCTCATGGGAACTAGGCCCTGGGACACATCATTCTACATTAAAAGCGAACTAGCCCCGCCATAACATTATACATTACTTTAGATGGTACCCTTATCTATTATTATAAATGTAATCATCGAAAAACTAGTGCAACCTGTACAACTTTTCGATGTTTTGTTCACCTCGCTTTCTACTTGACTTTAGTCGGTATTATCTATATAGGAGTTTCCAACATATTCCCGTATAACATAACCCTTTATGCTTTAAGATATGTCATCCTTCATGTATTTGGAATTATGTCTACAATTCTCTATTAGACACTGCGGACAAACTTAGCTCAACGTTTCGTGATTCGAACTTTAATCACTTTTCAAATGTTCCTTCTTAGATCAAACATTATGTTAAGTTATCATCATGGTTTTCTAAGATAGAACCTATGTCTCAACATAGTGCATGATGATCATCCTTTTCTTTCTTTCAACCATCGATCAAACTTAATTCTATTCCTAATTTGAGTTATCAAGGACCAGTTCCTTAATTCACTTCTATTCTGAAACTCTTTTCAGAATCCATTTTAGGAACACTACATAATATCGTGACATTCTTATTATCAACTTCTACTTCCTATAAATCTTTATTTATTGGTACTTACACTTTCATTCTTAATGTGTTGTATACACACTTAAGAATAACTCCTTTAAGCTCCGACTCAAAATATGTTCCTAACGTATTTGAGTTTGAGACTTATATTGCTCCCACTCAAAAATATGTCATTCAAATATTGTTTTAGGAAGACTTTCATAGATCCCACTCAATTTCATGCAAATTGCATATCCACTCACTATTTTGAACAATTTCAAAATCCTTTGATAAATTATCAAACTGAGAGATTTACTATGAGATACTAGTACCTTACTAGTTTTAAATCTACTAGTCTTTTAGCACACTTGAATCAAATTCATTTGAATTTGTCTAATACATTATTCATGAAATTTTTTGCTTTTGTTATTCACCCCTTTTTCCACTATGGATTATCATTTATTTGGGAAAATCCAAGTAACCCTTTTTACTTGTTAAGATTCGGCAACAAATTGATTTCTAATCTTAAGTGAATTTTATCTTTAGAATTTCTCATAACTTTTAGTTTACCATTATTTCCTTAGTAGTTCGTAGGTATGTCATATTCCGGTGATCATGACAAATGATTCACAAATATCTCCATACAAGATGTGGAGTATATTTTGAATCCTACTTTGTGTAGTGAAAACACTAGTGAGGAAAACACAATGATCACTATCATTGATTCTTTCCTTTATGAAGAGAATCGTTTAGGAACGCTTTCCGTTGCGCTTCTCAACACTCTGATGCGGGGTTTTGAATCCTCATCGTGTTTTTCACTATCTTCCAAAAGCTTCATAATCGAGAAATATCACTAAATATGAACATTCTCGAGAATGCACAAAAATCCAAGCAATACTAGTTTTGCTCCCTTTTGGTTCTAGCCATGGCTATCATATTCATAATTTCCAATGAATACTCTACAAGGACTTATTCACTATTGTTTTGGTTATATCGAATAACCCCAAAACTTCCACAACGATTCATACTAGATATGGCGTCGATCTCACAAATTTAGATGGTTCACTAAATATTCTAATTGAGTGTTAACTATTTCTAACTAATGTGTGGCGCCCCGCAAAAACCACTACTAGAAAATCGCGTTGTTTTTGTGCATTGCATCATCATGACCGCATGCTCATGTCATCATGCCACATTGCATTTGAGCATCGTCATCATCTTGCATGGTTTGTTTAAAAACTATTTTCGAAACGCCTAGTTTTGTTTTCTAAATATTCCCATCTTATTTCAAATCAAAACTCGGGTCTCCGGAATATTTTATTTCGTCTACCAACGGTTTTCAAAAGCCCCGTTTTAAATAAACAAAATTTATATTATTTTTATAGGAGGCAGCCAGCCAGGCCCGAAAGCCTAGCCGGCCACCTCCAAATTAAAAACCCTAATCTGTCTAACCCCAAACCCTTTTCTACCAATCCTAGTCTACCCAGCCCCCTCCACCTCACCCCATCCAATCCCCTCCCTCCACCTCACCCCTGCCACATCACTCCGGCCAATCCCTGCTTGACACCTCACCCACCCACACACGCGGACACACGCACCCAAATGCACCTGCCCTATTTTTTTCCTCCAACCGCCGCCACCTGCATGCGCACGCCCAACCCCCCGCCTGGCCCACTCCCCAGCGCCCCACCTGACGCCCCGACCGTCTGTCCCCCTACCACGCTCCCTCGCACCGCACGCCATCCCCACCCTGGCCACGATCCCAACCCCACCCCGCACGCAGCCCGACGCCCCCGTCTCCGCGCCCCCTCTCAGCCGCCAGGCGCCATGGCCGCCGCCTCCGCCCTTCCTCCCACCTTCCGTCCACGACCCCGCCACCGAAAGCTCTCCTGCCGCCGCGTCCCTCCCTCCGTCGTCGCGAGCCGCCCCGCTCCCCCATCTCCTTCCTCCGCACCTCTCCTCTATCTGCCGCCGCCCAGGGCGCTTCCCCGCCGACCTCCGCCTCAAGCCGGCCGCCTTCCCTTCCAACTCCGGTAGTGCCTCCTACTCGTCCGCCTCTACCCAAGCTCCGTGTCTGCTCGCCCCGGCCTGTCCTTGACCTCCCGCCTCGGCCACGTCGCCGGCCGCCTCCACCGTTCTCTCGAGCGCCGCCCGCGCCGGCCTCCTCCGTTGGCCCCCCTCGACAGCGCCTCGCCGAGCCTTCCCCCATCGCCGCATGCTCCGTCGCCGCCACCCGACGTCTTGAGGCCTTCCTCCACCAACCGTCTGCCTCTGGCCTCCCAAACCGCGACCTCGAGGCTCCCTACCGCCACTTTCGCGGCCCTCCTCCACGACGACCCAGGCCCAGCCCTCCAAGTGCGCAGGGACCTGCCTCCCTCTTCTCCTCCGGGTCCCGAGTCGCGCCAGCACGTCCTCATTGACCTTGTCGCCCTGCTGCACGTCTCCATGTGGCTGCGTCTGTCCCTGCACGGCACAGACAACGTACCCATCGCTGCCCCGTTCAGTTCTAGGTACTCCCAGATGTTGTTTTGGCGGTGGATTTATTTCGGGTGTTTTCGGTGCCCGTGAAGATGTGAATACAAGGTGTACAAGAACTACACGAGCCCCTCTCTACGAGACCTTCGGTGATCAAAGTCGAACCCGATGAACCGCGTCGAAAGCCCGTGCTACCCAAGACCGTAGCGACGCTGAAACCAAGTTCTCCAACAAGGACACCAAGTTCTCCGTCACAGAACACCATGATTTTCTTCATCGCCGCCAAGACCCAGAAGACCGATCCCGCCAAGATCTCCAATCAAAATCCGGACGCCAAGACCCGGATCCGAAGACCGCCAAGCTCGCCACGGAACGGCAAGCTCTCCATCCCGGATACGCCAAGTTCGTCGAGAACCCGAAACGCCAAGTTCTTCATCCCGAACGCCAAGACCGACCCGACACGAGGACCCGATAAGATCTTCGCGACGACAAGATCGACACCGACCAGGGCGAATCCGATGCACCCCCGGTGCCAAACCAAGTCCTTCTTCCCGGAACGCCAAGATCTCCTTCCTTTGTCTGAGACCGATCCCGTCGATCCAAACCCCAGATCTGATCCCCGTCGAACCCTGCCGAACCCCCCGAACCCCTCGGAGCCCAAGTTCGCCGAAGCCTAATGTGATTCCCTATCCGAGACCCCCATTATTTTTTTATAATATAACATTATCACTTGTTGCATATTAAATGGTTCATATTCGCATCGCATCATGTGGTTTGGGGGCATTATGTCGATTCACCTCTTAATTAAATATGGAGTCTATATGCGGGATACTTTTGTCTTATTTTGGACTCCATTTAAATTGGTGTAGCGAACCGATGCAATGTTTTGCCTTGTTAAGACAACATATAAATTGCGGGGGTTTCTAAACTACTTGAACCCTCTAATTAATTGTCGGGACCCCGGTTCCGCTTAATATTGCCCAATTGCACCACATCTGCATCATATCATAATCATGTCGGATCCTATGCCGTAGTATTAAATATTGCATCTAGTGTTCCTTCTAGTGTTTTCTTCTTCGCGGATTAGGCCGGTGAGTTGATGCGAGTATCGACAAGTTCTTCGGATATGAATCTCCGGCAGTGTTTCCCAGGCGAGCATCTCTCCCCCTTCTACCTATTTTGCATTTATAGTATTTATTTCCTCCTGTTGATCTATTGCTATCCGTGTCGCGATGCTTTAGTTTTCGTACACCAGTTATACCCCGTGCAACCTCTATATTGCCTTGGACACCTCCTATTACCTGTGTTTGGTAGATAGCTGGCCTTGCGAGTCGCAGTCGCTTGCTCATGTGTGATCTCGTGTTGTCAAGTACCACAATTGTTGGAATGTTGGCAGATGCTTATTGGTGGAGATGCTTATTGGTGGAGATGATCATGACTTTAAACACAACTATTAAATTGCTAGATATAACTAATGCAGAGGCATCGGTGGGCAATAGATGTTGTTTGGTTCTTCCACGCTCACTTGTGTCCCGTAGGACCCCGAGTACTTGATAAATGTTCCTTGACTATTCGCACTATCCACATCCGAGAGGCCTTATGGACCCCCCTGAGCCAGAGCTTGATTCATTTCTATTTCTTGGGGCCACAAACTAGTTTGGGGTTTTATTACTATCCTGTACTTATGCCATGTTACTGCTTTATTTAAGATTATGCGTGGAGCACCTGTACTGTTTAGGATCGCGGAGTGTTTTCGCGGTATCGACAAGCCCAGTCACACTTTCGGGTTCCCAGTCGTTTACGGCCATTGACGCAAACCCTGGGTCCGTTCCGGAGCCGGCCAACTTCGTTGCGGGTAGCTTAGTGGGGTGGCCCCCTGAAATATTTCTGAATCCTGTGATCGCTTTGTCGTGAATGCCTCGTTGGGTTTTGAGTTGGTTTTTCCGAGGTTGATCGAGTGTGTGTTGCTATTTGTGCACCCCTGCAGGGTAAAACTTTCTGAAAGTCGTGTCCACGGTTATGGACGACGTGGAGCACAGTATCTCGATCATAGACAAGCATAACTAAAGTAGTACTATAAATTTGACTTAATATGTGACTAGTAATCAGATGGAACTATAACGGAATGGATATTAAAAATGCCAACAACTGGTGGCGCTGGGTTGTTTTGTGACATGCTATACCTGCCTAGTAAGTATTGCAATTCCAATGGAATGTGATAAAAGTGCCAACAACTGCTGGGTTTTGGGATTACTCAGGACAATTATATCCGACTAGTAAATGTTCCAACTACAACGGAAAGGTAATTAAAACGGCCCACTACTTATGCTTCGGAACGACCTATGCTATCTATATCTGATTAGTAATTGCTGCAACTATAATTGAATGAGTAAGACTGCCAACCGTGTGAGTTCCTCTGTCCGACTTCCTCGTTTGGTCTCGAGGGGGAAATATCAGGATGGGTATGTTTGGTGTAGTCTCAGGTTGGATCCGAATAGGTCTTTCTTATCCCTCTCTAATAGCCACCAGGTTCACAAAGTCTCTATAGGTTGTTTAGTGCCGCTGCGCTGCCGCTTCATCCCACCATACCTATGTAGGCGAGAGCCGCCGAATTCTAGCCTCGCCGTGTACTGGCCTCAGTACTGACGCTCCTCTTTTTCCTTTGCCCTTTGTCGGCACCCCTTTTGTTTTAGCAGGTTTGCCGTCGTTAGCAGGGTTACCCTTCCGGCTTGGCCTGGGCAGGGTTATGGACGCCATTGGTTATTCTTCAGGGCTCTTAGCCCCATTTGCATCTTGTCCGTATTCGGACGCTCTATCGATTTCAAGGTGATTTGGATCTTTGTATTGTATATCTGTATTCTTGACTCGTGGAGTCGTGTTGTATATATATCTGTTCTGTGGGTCCCATCGAGTACTGTTGTGTAATGGTATTACTTCGTTTTCCTCCCACATGAAAGTGCCTGGTGGGCGTCCTTGAATCGTTTCTATGAGGGTTTGGCGGGAAGCGCTAAAACTTGCATAGGGCCGATTCGAGGGTGTTACATAATGGTCTCTACATCTACACTATAACGATTTATTTGGCACCATCTATTCACCCCCTTTGATATTTAATATCACATTGTGATGCTTTGCATTTTGACATTTCAAATGCATTGCATTCCATAATTTTCTTTATGCCATTCTTATAAAGTCGAATTTCATTACTATTAATCAAATCATAGTAATTAGATTCTTGTTTATCTTTAATACCCTTTATATGCTGAAATTATTTGATCATATCAAATAGTTTCCTGCTCATGTTTCCTTTGGTAAATGCGGTGACCCAGCATACCACTTCATGATGTAGTACACTATAGTCATTGACATAACACCAATGAAACACCATTCACTAGTATTACATCCCTCAGAGTGGTACAGCAGAAACATAGCAGGTCCAAGACATGACCATAGATTACAACTCGACTCTTTACAAAAGATCTAGAGAACACTCTAGGTTAAAGAGAGAGAAAGAAACTTCTTAGAAAGAAGAACCAAAAGTAATAACTCAGGACTACCTAGTAACTATGACTAGTATATAAACTATTTGGCTTGCCATTGCTGCTATTGCAATGCTCTACAGAAGTAGGTTTTATGGCCAGAGAATCTACTTCTATCTAATTAAGAACCTAGTCTTTGCTTCGGTTGACGTCTATGTGGACTTCATTGACTTTATTGAAGAACTTTAGTTGTTGATGATGGTTTCTTGAGCGGGCATTGATGTTGACATCATCTTCAACGGCGTAAGACCTAGCAAGGGTTAAGAAGGTACGGTTGAGTACGAGCGTACTCAGCAAGTTCACTAAAAAGGAGTGTATGATGCACTATCTCTACAGCCATAGACCATAGGTCGTAGACAATGCAGGTTTTCGTAAACATTTCTTCAAAGATTGCTTTTATTCTAAAAGCTATGTCCGACAGCCTTCATAGGTTAACCAGAACTTCATGGAGTTCCTTTCCTGCCGCGTTCGTAGCTCCTTCCCGGAACAGGGAGTAACATGTCACAATTCTTACACTCTACAGAGGTGCATCACTTTTCCCACAAGAGACCTTAAGCCTTGTTGCATAGCCGGGAGTATGTCCCCATTCAAACTTCCATCGTTTGAGGCCCAACTTAAGATCCAAGCCAGTACTGCCCTCTCCGCGACCCCGTGAGACACGATCCCCCGAGACAGCTACCACGGTTACTCTTTGGGTAGCCAATCGGAGATTCCGTACGCAGCTCTGTCTGGCGGTCACCATCAACTATGGTGAACTCAGACCTAGTCAGAGATGCACAGATAATCTAGACACCTAGATCGAGGGGAACTAAGGGGTCCCACCCATGTGCTGGATTCTCTAGAACTCCATGAGAAATCAACAGCCTCACGATAAGGTCATCCGTCCATACGAAAGGGAGAAGATACATCTGACTTTCCCGTCCCATTCCAAGTCTTATGGTTGACGCGTAATATTCAACGCTAGAATCACTGGAGACATTGGTTGTTAAGTCCTAGATATTATGTCCCTTTACCATTGGAACTGTATCAGTAGATTATTACCATTTGGTAAATAATCCATAATCATATTATTATGAAAATAGTGTTTTCTGACCTTTTTGGAATGCAGGTGATGACAATATTTGAGTTACAAGCATTTGATAGAAAATAATCAAAGGACATGAGCAAGTTGTGAACTTTCCTTCTGTGATTGCAAGATTATGCAGTCACGGTCTTCGAGATACTAGAAGATCAAAAATCTGTAAATAGCATCATTGGTCCGGTAAGGACTAATGTTTAAAGAAGCAATATGCTGATGCATAAGTAATGTAATGCATTTTGTAAAATCCCAAGATAGATCCCCAATAACATGAATGATTTATTTTAGGTGACACTTTTTAAGAATTAGCTAATTCTCATGTTTACTTCTCAAGTCAAGATAACTACAAAGAATTTAAATGTTTAACATGCAAAGTTTGCAAGTGGAGTGTAATAACACTTTGAGGTTGAGGTGATTTCCTATTTAGTAATTATGATGGATGTTGGTGTGATAGATTGGTAAGAGTTAAAGAACTTATTTATAAGGTTGTCGTTTGAAGTGGCAAAAGGAATAACCTTTGAGGAAAAGGTTTCTTTGCCAAGGTTTAAACAATTTGTGTAGTTAATAAAATGTGATCGATGTTGTTTGTATTGGCTCGAATTATATGAATTTGAGATGCCTTATGATTTGATTGAAACAGACAAAAGTTAACTATAAAACATAATTAAACTTTATACATTATCTACAAAACTTTCTGGACCAAAGTTAACTTTAAAACATAAATAGACCTAGGTGTGATGTGTTTAAAGTAATTAAAATATTTAAACTTTATAATAAGCATGTTCGAGACTGTGAGATCATTCACTTCCGATTTAAGTGAATGATGAGTTTAAATGTGCTTGCTTATTATGAGTTTGACTTGTATTATTAGATAAAGAAATTTTTGGCTAATAACATTAATGTGTTAGGGTTTAAAAAATCATCTTAAGTATGGTGTGGTTAGAAGTGAAGAGCATTACTTTTATCATAAATGTATGATGTTTAAAACTTAGTTAAATTGTTGGTTTACTTGGATTTAAGGTTTTATAAAGAATTCTCCTTTAAATTATTATCTTGTACTTAAAGTGTATCTAAGATATGACTTTAGAACAAGTACTTGCATATAAGAGAGTTTAGGTTTAGTACCAAATTGTGATTATTTCTTATTTAAGAAATGTTGCTAAAGAATTTATAAATGGTATTCTATAGAATAGATCAAAATTTATTACTTTATAACCTTAAAAACTTATGGAATATTATAGTTAGTATTATTCTAGTAAACTATATGTATTCTAGATCTTAAAAATGATTTTTATTAATTTTTAAGTATTATTCTTATTTTTATAAAATTCCACAAAGGATTAAATATCTTAGAATATCTGCTTTAAGTTTTATTTGTAATAATTAAAGTTAATAATTTTTATAAGGTAGTATAATGATTTTAGTACACAGAAATGATTTTTATTGATTTTTAGGACTTTTACTTATTTTATGAAATTTCATTCAGAAGTTAATTGTGTTATTATTTATTTGCATTTTATTAAACTTAAATAAGTTAAGTTATATTTTTCTTAGGTAGATATTATTTTTGTGATCATTTTGAGATATTATATGTATTTTAGGATTTTTATTTATTTTCCTAGAGTTAAAATAAGTTCAGGGGTATATTTGTAATTAGAAATTTTAAACAAACCTTCTTATTAAACATGGGCCTGGCCCACTGGGCTGGCTCGGCCCGATCCGGCCCACTGGTTTGGCCCGGCCTGATCCGGCCCACTAGGTTGGGTCAAACCAACCTAGGGTCACTAGACCGGCCTCAATCAACCCCATCACTTTCCTCTCTCTCTCGACCTTATCCCTGGCGACGCCCTGGCCGCTACGATCCTGGCAGCGCCAGGCCACCGCGACCGCCACTGTGGTGCAAGACGGTGTGGACGACGATGCCACACGACGTTGTCCTGCTCGATCTGGTGCTGGTGCTCTCGGCTGGCCGCGGTGACCCCCACCTCAAGGCTAGGGTTTGGTCCGCCGTGCTCTGGCGCTGTCCTTGATGGCGCTGTGGTGCTCGTGGCGCCGCTCCTCCATGGTCGCCACTGCTGTGTGCAGGCCCGGGTTGCAGTGCCCCTCGGGGTGCTCCCCGTGCCGCCACCTCTCTGCCATCGGCCTCCTCTCTACTTCTTCTCTGATAATCTTACGAGGAACTCGAGTAAGTGCTCTCATCTCCTCTCTGTGATCTATCTTATCTCTACTCCATGGCATGCGGTTACTTGCGATGGATTTCCCTATTTAGGGTTTATCCCTAATTCTAGGGTTCATCCCCTATAGTGGTGTTTAACTTAGCCTCTTGGTCAGTTTCCTGGGCAATACTCTTGCAGATGAGCTTACTGATGTGTGCTAAATTCTGTTTGATCATATTCTGTTACCATGTTCTTTATCAGAGAACACCCTATAAATGCATGGTTAGGATTATGCAGATACTCGGGTTATTATTGGTATTGGTGTTAAATTTAGTACTATAGTTTGGGTTGGGATGCCTCTATTCTAAACTGATGTTACTTGGTTAATTGACTTGGTACTTTTCTGTGAAGTACCCTGTAATCTATGGCTTTGCTCAGGAATCTATCTTGATACTGTGTAGAACCATGGTGAATAATATTTATTCTATTCTCTGTCATGATTATTGAATTGCTCTTGTAGAAGAATGATTCCTATATGCTTATAGGAAGATGATTTAATTCCCTTGATTGTTGAGGTTCTCAATATTGTAGCCTGGTGTTAGACAGTGTTGACCCTTGCTATTCTTTCTAATTAAAGTGGATAAATGATTCCTAAAATCTTTTAGGAAGATGATTATGTGTATTTAAGATGGTGTACTTGAGCTTGTGCTCAAGCAAAAAATGAATCTGCTAGGTACAGAGGTGCTACCCTTCTGGGAATGTGCCCTGTATGCTAGCAACTGTGATTTATTGATATCTAGTTAAGACTAGATCCTCTTTGGTCTATGATGCTGGTCTGAGATGCTTCTTAAAGTAAAACCACTTGTTTTTACTTGTTGCCTAACTACTCATGGTTGATCATGCCCTTGCATGATCATATATGGATACTTATTTGTGGTTTTAATGTGTGCCCAAGTGATTGCTCCAATGGTTCCTTCATAGATGATCTTGCTGCTGTGGTAAATAACTTGGTGGCTTCTGCTATCATTAGATCTATGACCCAGCCAATGATGCATAGGCCGAGGCAAGATTTCATTAAAGAATATATATTACTTGATGACTTTTAAATTCTCTGTGATGATTTTGCATAGAAATATTTGCAGTTCTGAGAGAAACAATCCACCTATCCACCTAGATATGTTCTAGTTGCAGGGTAATTGAATAGATATTGATTTGCAACATCCTATTGGATCCCCTTGTTTCTTATGGTGAAATAAAGTAAGCACGGATACTATGGTTGATCATGGAAATAGAGAATAACCTGATGCTGGGTGAATTACTAGAACTTGCTGTTGATGCACTTAATCAGCTAGCTATCTTTGTCATTGTACTTGATATTTTTGCTATTGGTGCCCTTCCTCCCATTGATCCTAGCTTGTATTTCTCTGATGAGCTTGATCTGCTAGACTATCCTATTTCTGCCATGGACTCATGGTGGCTATGGTGTTATTGATGTAGATCTGGGAATGAATCAGGGGTGTTCTTGAGATATCTCTGAAAGGGTTTATTGGTTGTGTGGAGAGAGTGAAGTAGCTAGCTGAAACTGCTACGACTGTGCTTCCTTTTATGAGCTTGCTAGGGCTATTGCTGTATTGACAACACATCGATTTGCATGGATGTGTATGCTGCTTACAACTGGGTCCCACTGGGTGCATGTTCCCACATGTGGGAAACTTGGTGCTGTGGATGTGCTTCAGCTGTTTTGATATTATCTTGGCTTGGCCTTTATTCTTATGATTCCAAGGGCTAATTTTCCCCTTCCCAGCCTGTGATGCAGATTGTCTGAGGCACATCTCTGATAAGAACATATGCTAAGCATAGACCCTGAATTAAGCATTCGGTGATGTGATTAAGCAGTGCAACTCACTGCTATAATTGATAGTATCACTAACCCCCACTAATCTCCTTTATTTTGTTTCTTTCTTCCCATTATGTTACAGGTACAGAAGCACTGATGATCAAGAACCTAGTTTAAGAATAGCTAGATATTAGTCTAGGGTTTTATTTAATTACATCTGTAATCTTTTCTTTTGCCTTCTGTACAGACATTGTAATAAGTGTTTACTTAATAAAGTTCTTTTGATTGTGTGACAATTATTTTTGTAACATTTCCTTACTTATTTACTTGTATAAGAATTATTATTATGGACTAAGAAAAGAATAAGAGATAAACTTTCTTATTTGAATTCTTCTATTATTTTTTTGTATCCAATTGTATTAGTATAGTTGCAATTGACTAAAGGAAAGAAATAAGAAGTATTTCCTTGTTTAAGTGATTCTAATTGTATTATAATATTATATTATGGAATAATTTAATTCCTCCTCTTTTTACTTAAATACTTATGATTATTTGTATCATTCTTGTAAACAAGATCACAAATATATATTTATAATTGTAACTCAACTACCAGTTATAATTCTATTTCAAACTCTTTTAGAATTCAAATTTACCTTTCAAATATTCAACTTTGAATTGCTCACTCTTAAACACCAATATATAATAGAGATCATGCCGAAATCTGTCACACTTGCTCATATGCTTTTATCAGAACAAGAGAGATCTCGATCCCTCCACGCACTTTTAGTTTTGCGCAGAAATTCCCCGAATTTTCTATGCATGAATGCAAGGCACACACCTTATCTCAGCTTATTTCTAAGCTCTAATGCTGGGGTGTTACAGTAAACTTCTTTACACATTTTAAACAATCATATAATTATAATTACCATTCTGTTAAACTATAATACATCGAATATGTATTCTCTTTTAACAATTTATCAAACACTTAGTATTCATGCAATACACAGTGTTCAAGTTATTTTGCCGAACTTAGGCATGATTCATATGTGAAAAAGAAATCAAATGACTTTCACATATTATCACATAACTTTGAATTTAAACAATGGTTTCATTTAGTAATGAATATATCATTAAGTTGGGTAATTTCAAGGCATTTTCAATATTTTACAAATGTTCATGTATTATCAGTTGGTTTCAACAACAAGGATAATTCACATATAATCAAACATGATATGAACACCAATAGAAATCATTCATAAAAGTAGAACAACTGTTTGTTACAAACTCATATGAATAACCGTCTCACGAAGTGTGAGACACACTAAAGAAGTTCACAATCTATTGATTACAATAACTATCCAAAACCACAAACTAAGTGATAAACATCGAGGGAGAGTGTTGTTGGCCGTCATCATCATGCTCGCCATCAGCATGGAATGTCACCTCCTCTCTAGCAAGCACCTCTCATGTAGAAGGACATGTTTTCAGCAAAACAGAACAAGTATCAAATATACTTAACACTGCAATATGTGTTTGCAAGATTATAACATTTATCAAACTATATATCAAATATATACCTTTGTCATTGATGACCTCTGCGGCAACGGGTTCAACCATCACATCCTTGAAATGTGATATGAACTCGTGGAAATCTTGTGTTTCCGCGTTGCCTCTCATAATGCAAATCCTGGGAAGTGCTTGGTAGCTTGGTGGTAGCGATCGCAACAGCATGCCTATTGCAAAAGAGCTTGTGAACTAGTTGTCTAGGAAGTATGCAAGAATCATGTATGCATCATATATGCGTACCAAGTGATCGTCAAGTGAAGAGTTCTCCTCCATCTTTATGGAGAGGAAATCTCCCATCAAATCATACTCATGTATGCGCGCTTGTTCCACAAAATGTGATCTAAGCTGTGCCATAACCGTTCAGGGTTTAATACTTCCCACAATCTTCCATAGCCCATCATCCATCTCGAGGCGCATTGTCACTGATATGAATGTGGCCATCACATGACGACAGCAGCGGTGATCCAGCTGCTCCTAGGTCTCATGAAAATAGGGCGAATCCAAATACATCTCGCAGATCATGTAGTTGGCCATGTTGTTCTCGCTAAGGAGGTCATGGAGATGCATGACCCACATAGAAAAGTTGGATCCATCTAACTTGAGCTTTCCCCCTTTTAACCAATCATCAATAGGGAAGGTAATCTCGGGGAGAACCATTTTCTACATTTATAATTGCAAATGGAAATCTAGAGTAAGTTTATAATTAAATGAGTTAAATAATAACTCTACTAAAAACACATATCCCTTGAAGGGTTCTAGTGATTACACGAACCCTTTTCCCCACATCTCCCCCGATCGTCACGACCATCAATGTGGGTTTTAGGGTGGAGCCTAAACCTCGGTCACATTATTCATGCAACTCGTGCTCGATCTTTCGACCATCCGTGTTCCCAGGCCATGTCTACACATGCTAGGATCGCCAACTCAACCTTAGTGTATTCGTTGTGCAACATGGCTTACACCCACTGTATGTGAACGTAGATATGTCTGACACCCGATCATCACGACGCTGCCTCATACCGAAGAACTTTCTTGGTAGTGCACACCAAGGGAGAACACAATCATTGGAATTTTAAATAGGGATCATCTTATTAGGATATCGTAGAGTATCTAATACTAGCACATAATAAGATATACAAACAATAACATTGAATGTAAATGCGATGTGATATGGTCTTTCACGTCGTGATCTCCATCCAGCGTCACCGGTTTCCGACACCAGGGTTCCGGCACCGTAGACACCAGGGTACCAGTGTCTTCCTGGCGTGGTAGTCCGTCACCTCCGTGACTCTCTACTACTACTTCGTAACATAAGGTAATCACTTTACCTTTGCCACGACCATATCACAAAGCAACGCCCCCGTGCAAAACAAAGTTAGACGACTCTACTTTATCTTTGCATGTTTTACATGGCTGAATGGGTTTTACACAAGAACCATTCTTATCTACGAACTTTCACCACAATGCTGATCAAGTAGTTGTCTATACTATACCCCTTTCGGGGCCCTCCGTTGCAAATGGCATACCAACCAATGCGAGAGAGAGACATACACCCCCCCAAAGCCACTTTATACGGTACAAGTCGTATGTCAAGCGTGGACCAATCTCACGAATGAACACGTAAAGTCGGTTGAGGGCCACTTGATCAAGCATTACTGTGTATACACAAGTACATGTGGGAGGATAACAACTAAAAGATCAACAACCACACGCTACATCTCATGTGTTCTACCGGTATCAGCAATACTACGCATAGATCTAGCTCTAGTACCACTATAGGGGTTCGCGTATGAAAACAATAAAATTTTATCCTACGCCCCTGAACCCCTGATCCTGCCAGGACCTATCTATTAGTAATGCAGTAACGGTAGGGCCTTTTTGTGAACTTACCCTTGAAGACCGAAAAGTGTTGTCAACAGTCAGGAGAGCGTGGTTGATGTCGACGAGCCGAAGCTGACCTCAAGGTCGTGATGAAGTCCTTGCGCTCCTGCGGCTCCAACGACTCCTAGTGCCTCAAGTGTGACACCTCACGGGGAGTTACATGCATCTGGTGCCTGACGATGACTCCTGCTTCCCTGATCCAATAGTAGTTGCGGAAGTAAAGCTCCTAGATCCGAATCCCGTAGCGTGACGATGCTCCAAGGTGAAGATGTCTCTCATTCGCGTAGTCCGAACTTGGGACCACGATCACGAGAGAGAGAATATCAATTGGAGGTCTCCCCAAAAGTGAGGAAAACTTTATTGAATATTGTGTTGTATTTTCTGGTCAAAATACCCCACTATATATAAGGGGAGGGGTAGGTGCTACCTCCCTCAAAGTCCCGGGGTGGGACTGATACGTCCATTTTGCATCACTATTCTTTATCATAATTTACTGTTATTCATTGATATATTTCATATTAAGAGATGATACTTATGTTATTTCATCTGTTTTTGCAAGGTTGATGACTTTTGGAGGATGGACCGCTGAAGTCAGGATTCTGATGCAAAAGGCACTGTTTGGGGGCAAAATTCGCGGAGATCAGAAAATTCCAGAAAATACATGGAAAATCCTATTTTTCCAGAAGACGAAGGATGCCAGAAGGGGGAGCGGAGTTGGACCACAGGGGGCCCACACCACCCCCTGGCGCGAGCCACCCCTAGCGGCGCCACCAGGTGGTGTGGCCACCCTGGCCCACCTCCAGCTCTCCTCTTTGGCGTATATTATCCCCACGAAACCCTAAGACTTGGGGAGCAACCACAGAAAGATTCCGCCGCCTCTGCGAGGCGAAAAACAATGGAGAGAGGAAGAGCTCTCCGGCAGGCAGAAATCTGCCAGGGAAATTCCTTCCCGAAGAGGGGAGATCGTCGCCATCAACACCACCATCAAGCTGGATTTCATCGGGATCATCATCATCACCATCACCATCTCCATCATCATCTCCACAAGCACCATCATCACCACTCCATACCGCTGTAACAATTGGGTTGAATCTTGCATAGTTCTTAGGGGAAACTTTCCCGGTGTTGATTACTTTTGTAGTTGATGCTATTGAGTGGAACCATTGAATTATTGTTATGTTAAGATTGTTACTTATCATTATTTCATCTCTGATATTGATCCATATGATGTCTTGTGAGTAGTTCTTTTAGTTCTTAAGGACATGGGAGAAGTCATGTTGTTAGTAGTGGAATTGTGTTGAGAAAGATTCAATAGTTTGTTATTTAAGTTGTGGTGTTATTCTTCTAGTGGTGTCATGTGAACATCGACTACATGACACTTCACCTTTATGGGCCTAGGGGAATGCATTGTGTATTTGGCTACTAATTGTAGGGGTTGCCAGAGTGACAGAAACCTAAACCCTCGTTAGGAAACCTTTGCACAAGTGAGTGTAGGATCTCAGAGTTTAAAGTTGTGGTTAGATTTTTATCTTAATTACTTTCTTGTACTTGCGAATGCTTGCAAGGGGTTTAATCACAAGTATGTATTAGTACTAGGAAGGTCAGTACATTAGAACAGGTTCACCCACACAACACTTATCAAACTAAAGAAGATTAATCAACTATATGAAACAAAAGCACTTGATGATATCCCCATGTGTCCTCGAGAATGTTTGGGCATCTTAAGTAATAAAACCGGGCTTGTCCTTTACTAAAGAAAGGATTGGGCCACTCGCTGCAATTATTATTATTGTCTTTTACTTACTCGCACTTTATTTATCTGCATTATCAAAAACCCCTAAAAATCCGTTTGCTAAGTATTTACAGAGAATTCCTGCTCCAAGCCACTCGTCAACACCTTCTGCTTCTCGTTGGGTTCGACACTCTTACTTATCGAAAATACTGCGATACACCCCCTATACTTGTGGGTCATCAAGACTTTTCTGGCACCGTTGCTAGGGAGTGAAGCGCTATTGGAGAGTGGAAATGGTAAAGGAAACTTCTACTGTGAGTATTGTTTAGTTTTGTTAGTTACTTTATTTCAATATGGATAATTCACTTAGTTTCTTATTTCGTAATACTACTACCACTGCTAAGGTAGTAGATGAACCACCACCTGCTGAAAATGATGCTTTTAAGATACCTAAAAGAATTGTTGATCATGTTATGGATAACTACTATTTTGGAGATGGAACTGTCCATCCCGGCGATTGATACGTCCAAAAAGTATCTACTTTCTCGAGAACTTTTGCTATTGTTTCTCCTCTAAACTTGTGTGATTTGGATGCAACTAATGCGGACTGACGCTGTTTTCAGCAGAATTGCATTGGTGTCTACTTTTTGTGTAGAAAATAAACTATCAGGAAAAATCCCGGAAAATATGCCAAAAATCCTATTTCACCAGAAGACTCCTAGAGCCAGAATACGAGACGGAGGGGGTCTGGGCCTAGGCCACACCACCTGGCCACGCGGGCAAGCCCAGGTCGCGCCAGGGGTGGTCTGGCCGCCCCAGACTGCCCCTCAGTCTCCCTCTTCGCCTATAAGTTGCCTTCTGACCTAAAAACTCAGGGGGGTTCGACGTTTTTCCAGAAGGAGTTCCGCTCCGCCGCCACCACCAGATTCCACAAAACAGTACCAGTAACTCCGTTCTGGCACCTGTCGGGACGGGGAATTGGAGAAGATCGCCGCCATCATCATCACCATCGCTTCTCCATCGACCATCCATGTTTCCCCCATCTATGAGTGAGTAATCCCCCGCTGTAGGCTATGGGGATGGTAGGGATTGGATGAGATCGTTCATGTAATGGCATCCGATTGTTAGGGCATGGTGCCTAGTATCTTTTATTAGTGCTTTATGACTTTGTTGCGACTTGTTATGCTTAATGCTTGTCACTAGGGCCCGAGTGCCATGATTTCAGATCTGAACATGTTATTGATTCATTATGATAGTATTGTTTTTGGTCTTATCTACGAGTTGTATACACATTGATGTTCGGAACCAATGGCCCCGAAGTGACAGAAATCAGGATAACCGGAGGGAATGGCTTTGATGTGAAGATCACATGTGTTCACAGAGTGTTAATGCTTTGCTCCGGTGCTCTATTAAAAAGAGCACCTTAATTGCCAGTAGTTCCCTTGAGGCCCCGCTGCAAATGGGCTGGCGGGACAAAAGATGTTGTGCAAGTTCTCATTGCGAGCACGTATGACTATATATGGAACACATGCCTAGGATTATCTAGTACTTGGATGCTTTATCTTATTTATCTATAATTGCCCTATGTTCTGATTGCTATGTGAATTGTCTTGTCCATCCAACGCCCGTCCATCCATCCCTATGCCTACCACACTCGAATCCTACTGTTTACTGCTATTGTTATTGCTGCCTTTACTTTACTGCTGCTGCTACTTTGCTATTCCTAATACAAAACTATTGCTACTGATAAACTACTGTGAGCAAGATTGTTTCCAGGTGCAGCTGAATTTACAACTCAGTTGTTAAGGCTTATAAATATTCTTTGTCTCCCCTTGTGTAGAATCAATAAATTGGGTTTCACTTCCCTCGAAAATACTGCGATACACCCCCTATACTTGTGGGTCATCAAGACTATTTTCTAGCGCCGTTGCCGGGAAGCATAGCTTTATTTATCAAGTTCACTTAGGTTCTCTATTGTTCGCTGCTATCCATCCATCATGGGTAAGTCTCGTGATGGCAAGGTTCCTATTTTACCATCCACTACAAGAAGAGGTACGGTTCTAAACACCTCTATTGCTCTTGATTCACCATCTATTATGAGTAAGCTCGTTACACTACCACATACACATGCTACACACACTACTACTACTGCTGAATCTGAAACTTCTGATGCTTATGATGCTGCTTCTACTGTGCTTGATAAGAGTGGTTCATTAGGTCCTTTCCTAGATGCTACGATTGCTAGAACTATAGCTGGAAATACTGAAACTCCTAATGAAGACACTATCACACCTGTTAGTTCTCCTGAGGCTAGTAAAAGTTATGATATTGAAGATGGTTATGTTGAGATGACCGATGAATTTATTAAAGAATGTAAAAACACCCATGATAGGAGCGTTGCTAAGAGTCTCCTTGAGAGGCGTACTATTAGACCCAAATTGTCTCCTATTGCTAAGTTTGCTGCTTCTCTCATAAACATTATAGATGAAGATTATGATTTCTCTCTCGATCTATCTTACATAGCTATTGTTGAGAAAGAACCTTTTTGTGGGACTTAGAATGAAAGTGCGGTAGCACATATGAATGAACTTTCTACCATGAGTGGCTTGTTTTCTGATGATATTAAGATGCGTACTTACTTTGTTGCTAAGAAACATGGTAGTGAAAGAGAGCCTTGGGTCCAAAAACCTATGCCTTTCCCTGATAAGAAACACAAGTCAAAGGAAGATGAACACTATAATAAGTTTTGCGAGTGGATGAAACCTCTATTCCTGCAAATTCCTTTGACTGATGCTATTAAATTGCCTCCTTACTCAAAGTATATGAAGGATATTGTCTCGAATAAAAGGAAGATCCCTAATGAAGAAATTTCCACTTTGCTTGCTGTAGGTGACTGGTTATGAGAGCTTGTAAGCTTGTTTGATGCTTAGAGATATAGTTTTGATGCATGTTTAGGCCTCTTACAAGTCCCTATGAGTAGAATCCTTCATTATATTCACTTTGCAATCACTTGTTTAATAGGTGTTTAAATTTCTGAATACCAAGCATGAACAACCATACCTTTGGAGAGATATTTGAGAGTGATGCACCTAGGAGGTCGCGGCCCTCAAGATCAGCCTCTCAGTTTAGGCCATCATACAACGAAGATCTCATTGCAACTCATATTGGTAACGAAAGGGATGATGGGGATGCTCACCCATCCACTTTTCCTTGTTTTACTTTCTTACAAGCTGCAGGTATTCTTGATGATTTCTTGCTACTGATTGAGAGGGTTGGTTTGACCTCATATATGCAAGATGAGAGTGAGCAATACGCTATGCTCACCAAAACTTTTGTTGAGAGCTTCACGTTTACTAACACATCCTATCAGTCGACTGCCTCTTTCAAAATTTATAATCTGCCCTTCACCATGCCTTTGGAGAGATTTTGCAGTATTGTAGGTGTAAGCATGGCAGGGACCATGAAGAAAATTCAAGGGCGACCCGCTGATTTGCTGGAGCTTTACCGAGGGGTGACCAATGATGATGACCGCGTGGCGCAACGCGGAAAGATAAGAAATATCCAACTCCCTGCTCTTAGATACTTTGCATATTATCTTGCTACTAGCGTACTAGGTAGGGAGAACACAAGTAATATCTCCAACTATCATTTAACATTCCTTGCTGCTGCGCTTAACAATGATACTCGGTACACCCTGGGCTCGCTTATTGCTCGCCGCCTAGCTGCTAGGGGGGCTATCTATGGGGGCATCATTGCCTCGCGTATAGTCAATGCATTGGGACTTTTAGTAGATCCCAACGATACTGTACTAGCACCACAGAGACTTGACCTTGTTGCTATGAAAACTCATCACTTTGTTACTGCTACTTCTGATTTGAACAGTCTAGTATATAGGATGCTTTTCACTGACGGGGATGAAAGGGAGATCCTTTTGCCATAGCCTTCTTTGTTTAGTGTTCATAGGAGATCGTGGTCGCGCTCCAAGGAGGAGGTGGACGAGCAGCTTCGCTTGCTGGGTTTCCACGATAGCACCAGGAGGATGTGCCCTCCTATGATTACTCCGCACATTCCAGAGGGACGTACTCGAGCTCGCACCAGGACGAGGCGACCTCTTCGTCGTACCACGGTGACACTTCATCCTGGCCAGCTTGGGATTGATACCCACTTAGGCCAAAAGCCTAAGCTTGGGGGAAGGTACGCCGACACCGCACTCATCTCCATATCATGTTGCGTCGGTACTTTGTATATTCATGTTTCGTTTTCTTTTTAGTTTTGGCATTTTCTTTGCTTTTGCTTTCCAAAACACAAAAAGACAAAAAAATATTTCTGTTGTTTCTCTTTGGTTTGCTTCTTCTTCTTTTTGCCTTGGTTTGTTTTTCCTTTTTGCTTTGTTTGAACTATTCGAAAAACCCAAAAAGATTTTGTTTTGCTTGTATTTCCTTTTTGGTTCTTGTTTTAAAAATCGAAAACAACAAAAATATTTGTCGTTCTTCTTTGGCTTTGTGAGTTTGTTGCAAGGTTCATCAGTCCTTAGTGGGATTCGGTTTGATAATATTATTATTCCAGCCACACAAGTGAAGAGCAATAATGAGGATTAATGACAACTTGAGGCGTGGTAAGAGGCTGGTAACAAACTCTATTTGTTTTCATTTTTGTACATATACTCATCACTATGAGCATGCTTAGTCCGTTCATGTAGGGTGTATATTATCTTTGGATGCTTACTAGTTCTTGCTTTCTTATGATTAGCTCCAGCTCGCTAATAGTTTGTAGCATGTCTTATGAATGTTTGCTTGCATTATTCTATTGTATCCTCCTCTGAATGTTTTATTTGAATTGACTTGGTACATGCTCACGCATGCACATGACTGTAATAATCAGTTAAGCCTTGATGAATTATTTTCCATTGAGGATCTTGAATCACTTTCATGCCATGATTAGTCCTGTTTTATTGCAAGCATGATTATAACAGCTATTACTCTCTCGTTTGTCGCTCTCTTACTATTGCTAGCCTTCACTTTCACTCAATGGTCAGGAAATCGGTAATCGTTAACTGCTTGGTCGGCTTGAGTTTATGGATTAATCGAAAATCAGCCAATTAACTGATTTAATCGATCGACTATTAATAGACGAGGTTTTATCAAAATTACATGTTCTGAACACTAAAATATATTATATTCAACAAATAAACAAGAATACAAAAAGAATATTTGACACAAGTATTACCATGAAAGCTTGAATTGAACACGACAGGCACACACGTGAAAGTGTGAACCAACAAAAAAAAATAGATACATATTACGTCGCTACGTACTGACTGCATGCTAAAGCATATACGAGGAAAAGCATACAACTCTTGTCATCTGGATCAATTATCCTGTATTGCAAAAATATAAGTGATGGCAAAAACAACCAATATCTAGTAAAAACTACTCCCTCCGTTTTAAAATATAAGATGGTTTAGCTTTGTGAATAGAGTGTATCTAGACCCCTTTTATTGTGTAGATTAAAAATTTTAATCTACACAATAAAAGGGGTCTAGATACACTCTATTCACAAAGCTAAACCATTTTATATTTTAAAACGGAGGGAGTATGATCAACAGACAACAGTTCAACATAGAAGTTCCGTAGTCTGTGCTAGTTCGACACCATATTCTGTACTAGTCTACTGTATGTATTCAACACTTTGACTAGATAAGGAGAGGAATAGGGTTTAGGCGGACATCATACGGTGGAGGTGAGAGGAGCTCCTAGAGCAGCTGAGCTGGAAGAGAACATTATGTCGTCGGCCGGCCGGAGAGCAGCTTGACCAACCGAGTGGCGACGGAGAGAAGCTCCAGGCGTTGGTCCTCATGCTCCTGGACAAACTAGTATTGACGCGGGGGAGAAGCTGGACCAATGGATCAATGAAGGGAGATGGAGAGCAGCTCTAGGCGTCAGTCCTCGCGCTCCAGGACGTGCGCCGCCTTGCGAGAGAGCATCTGGATCAATCGAGGATGGAAAGGCAACGGAGATCACCTCCAGGAGTCGGTCCCCCTGCTCCAATGGATGGCGACAGGGAGAGCCAACGACAGGCGAGAGCGCTCTCTTGCGATGCGCTACCTCCGCCCGCAGAAGGCGAATATTGGGGCGGCGGCGACAGATTAAATCGGCAGCTGTGGCGGCGCCGGCAGTCATGGCAACGTCCAAATAGAGGGTGGGGAAAGAGTGCGGGAGGCGGCTGGGTCGGGGGAAGGGCCAAATTTTGTGTCTTGCGCTCGACCAGTTAATCGAAAGATTCCCGTTTAATCGCTTGTAAGACCGATTAAACCGTCCCAGCGACTAACACCGCCGATTCTACCTATTCGACACGGTCTATCCACCACTACCGATTACACGGATGATTAATCGGTTAATCGGACGATTTTTTGAATATTTCACTGAATATTTTATTCATGCTTTCAACTCCCTTAAACCAAATATTACCAAAATGTTCACCATACCTACCAATTAGCATCATTTGCTACTCCCGTGTATATTCATTATGTCTTGTTTTTTTCCGAATAAAATATTTGCTTGTTATGAGAAAGTTAGTTAGTAAAGCTGTTACGAACTTGATGGCACACTTTATTTTCTACACTTAATAAGCCTAAACCATTGTGACTATCCATGAAAGTTATATGCTTGCAAATTATAGGCTGGGGATTAGCAGAACCGTGTTGTCACGGGGAACGCTTTCAACACTTGTAAATATATACCTAGTTGATACCATGCTCTTTTGTTTGCGGATGTCGTCGGTGTGAAATAAAAGGGGAGTTTGTAAGTCCATGGAGTTATGTATGTGTGTTAGAGAAACGCCTGAGCCGCTGGTCTAATCCATGCTGACATGGTGAAAACCTGCAACATAACCATAATGATATCTATGAAGCATTCTTCTTATAAAAAAGAGAGATAGCTATTGAGAAAGAAAAAAGAGATTTATGAAAAGAGGAAAAAGAGAAAAAAGCACAATTTTCCCATGGTAAATAAGAAGATTGTTGAGATACTCATTGTCTGCTTGCCTTGTCATTTTGATATAGGGATTCTTCCGTATCATCGGGCAAGGGGTACCCCGTTGGCGGTTCTCTATGATACACACATATTTACGATGACAAGAACTTACTGGTAACTAAAGTTGAGTAGCATGAGGAGCGACCCTTGTACTCAAGGGACATGGGATTTTCAGTTTATAGTCTGTCAAACATATAACTCAGATTGGACCTCACTTTCACCTTAACCACATTAAAGATGCTTATGATAAGGGCAATGAGAGCTCAAAGCTGAGTACCATACTTTCAGCATTTGGAAGCTTTTCAAATTATTCAAAACCTTTTCTTTTATTTGTTGAGTCTCCACATATTTTTTGAGCACCTTCTTGAGAGCATAGTTGTCATTCTTTGTGCTTGTCTTATTACTTGATTATTTGTGTTATGACTTTGATGCTTGTATCTTTGATATCTTTACTTCTAGTCATCACTTGAACTTTAGAGGTGCCTTGACATTCATAATCAAAGGCAAGCGAGATACCACTCTATCATACCTTGTTATGAGCATTGTAATGTTGCTTATGTTTATGCTTCATGCTACTTATTATTTTTGAGTTGGAATCTCTTCATAGCTTGCAATGCCTGTTAAGTAAACTTAGTTGCATACTCTTTATTATGAATTGTCTAAGTAGTTGATCACATGCTGAGAATATATATATCATATGAAGCAAATGTGTTCGTGAAAGTTCTTTTATCGCACTCAGTTTTCAACTGAATTGCTTGAGGACAAGCAACTAAGCTTGAGGGGAGTTGATACGTCCAAAATGTATCTACTTTCCCGAACACTTTTGCTATTGTTTCTCCTCTAAACTTGTGTGATTTGGATGCAACTAACGCGGACTGACGTTGTTTTCAGCAGAATTGCATTGGTGTCTACTTTTTGTGCAGAAAACCAACTATCAGGAAAAATCCCGGAAAATATGCCAAAAATCCTATTTCACCAGAAGACTCCTGGAGCCAGAATACGAGACGGAGGAGGTCTGGGCCCAGGCCACACCACCTGGCAGCGCGGGCAAGCCTAGGCCACGCCAGGGGTGGTCTGGCCGCCCCAGACTGCCCCTCGGTCTCCCTCTTCGCCTATAAGTTGCCTTGTAACTAAAAACTTAAGGGGGTTCGACGTTTTTCCAGAAGGAGTTCCGCTTCGCCGCCACCAGCAGATTCCACGAAACAGCACCAGGAACTCCGTTCTGGCACCCTGCCGGGACGG
Source organism: Avena eriantha (assembly GCA_910589775.1). NCBI lineage: Eukaryota > Viridiplantae > Streptophyta > Magnoliopsida > Poales > Poaceae > Avena > Avena eriantha. The sequence continues at coordinate 440,831,076 of OU342740.1, read as the reverse complement.
GGAATTGGAGAAGATCGTCGCCATCATCATCACCATCGCTTCTCCATCGACCATCCATGTTTCCCCCATCTATGAGTGAGTAATCCCCCGCTGTAGGCTATGGGGATGGTAGGGATTGTATGAGATCGTTCATGTAATGGCATCATATTGTTAGGGCATGGTGCCTAGTATCTTTTATTAGTGCTTTATGACTTTGTTGCGACTTGTTATGCTTAATGCTTGTCACTAGGGCCTGATGCCATGATTTCAGATCTGAACATGTTATTGATTCATTATGATAGTATTGTTTTTGGTCTTATCTACGAGTTGTATACACACGTTGATGTCCGGAACCAATGGCCCCGAAGTGACAGAAATCGGGATAATCGGAGGGAATGGCTTTGATGTGAGGATCACATGTGTTCACGGAGTGTTAATGCTTTGCTCCGATGCTCTATTAAAAAGAACACCTTAATTGCCAGTAGTTCCCTTGAGGCCCCACTGCAAACGAGCTGGCGGGACAAAATATGTTGTGCAAGTTCTCATTGCGAGCACGTATGACTATATATAGAACACATGCCTAGGATTATCTAGTACTTGGATGCTTTATCTTATTTATCTGCAATTGCCCTATTTTCTGATTGCTATGTGAATTGTCTTATCCATGCAACGCCCGTCCACCCATCCCTATGCCTACCGAACTCGAATCCTACTATTTACTGCTATTGTTACTGCTGCCTTTACTTTACTGCTGCTGCTACTTTGCTATTCCTACTACAAAACTGTTGCTACTGATAAAATGCTGTGAGCAAGATTGTTTCCAGGTGCAGCTGAATTGACAACTCAGCTGTTAAGGCTTATAAATATTCTTTGGCTCCCCTTGTGTGGAATCAATAAATTGTGTTTCACTTCCCTCGAAAATACTGCGATACACCCCTATACTTGTGGGTCATCAGTGATCATTTGATCTTTATACACGAATTATGCGGGTTGTTCAAGTGTGCTGGTATTACAAGAAATCCACTCAAGAAAAAGTTATTCTCATTATCACTAAAAGGATGAGCTAAGGAATGGTACAAGTTGCTGAAGAATGGTCAAGCTCTTGAATGGGGGGAAGTAGTACCTCTCTTTTATTCAAAATTTTATGCTCCTAGTGAGATTCATAAAGATCGGAATCAAATATACAACTTTTGGCCTCTTGATGGAGAGAGTACAGCTCAAGCTTGGGGGATATTGAAGTTACTAATGCTCAAATGTCCTATTCATGAGCTTCCCAACAATATTATTATCAATAACTTTTATGCAAGCCTTCCTTTTCATGATAAGGATCTATTGGATGCTTCTTGTGCTGGATCATTTACACGCATGGAAGAAGGAGCTAAATGGGATCTTCTAAACCGTATTCAAGACAATGTTGAAGCATGGGAGAATGATAAAGGAAGAAAGTTAGGTGTAAATTATGATTATGAATGCATTAATCTTTTATGGAAACTGATGACTTTCGTAATATTAGTAATGCTTATGGTCTAGACTCTCAAGTTATTGAAAATTGTTTTAAGGCTTTTGCTTCATATATTAAGATTCCAAAAAGAGAATGGAACAAGTATCATGCACCGTATAAGGATATTGTTGATTGTGTTCCTACTAGAAGTACTTAAGTTTGCACTATTGATCATATTTTGCCTGAACCTTATATCGAGAAAATACCTTTCCCGGATAAAGTAAAGGAGCACTCTATGATAACTAGTGTAATTAATAAAAGTACAAAGAGAGATGTTAAGCCCGATGAACAAATAACCATTGAACCCGCAGTAGCAATTGTGAAAGACCTTGTCACTAAAAGAGTAGAGGATGGACACATTGTTTTCTGTGAAGATGCTTCTAATATTGTCTCACATCCTAATAGAACTAGAAAAGCTAGTGTCCCTGTGCTTTCTATTAGAATTGGTGATCATTGCTATTATGGTTTATGTGATATTGCTGCAAGTTCAAGTGCTATTCCTTATGAGCTTTACAAAGAAATTATGCATGAAATAAGTCCATGCGAACTTGAAGAAATTGATGTGGTAATTCGCCTTGCAAACAGAGAGACCATCTCTCCCATTGGTATTGTAAGAGATGTGGAAGTTCTTTGTGGTAAGATTAAATATCCTGCTGATTTTCTAGTACTTGGTTCAGCTGCTAGTAAAACCTATCCTATCATTTTTGGTAGACCTTTCTTGAACACGTGTGGAGCCATTATAGACTGCAAAAGGGAGAAAATTTAACTAAATTTGATGGGGAATCTTATGAGTTTAATTTTTTGAAATTTGCTAAAGTCCCTTATGAAAATGAAACTCCTAATGAGGATTTTAGAGTTGAACAACTTGCTTCTATTTCTCTTGCTCCTAACAATGCTTTGCAGCAATTTATGGAAGACCACGAAAGTGAGATCTTCATGGAAGAAAGAAATGAGATTGACGAGATTCTCCGTCGTCAACCTAAGATGCTTAAGCATAACTTGCCTGTGGAAGATTTGGGTACCACACTGCCACCTAAAAAGGAGCCGGTTTTCGATCTGAAGCCTTTACCTAACGATCTTAAATATGCTTACATTGATGATAAAAAAATATCCTGTCATTATTAGTTCTAAACTTTCTGGGAAGGAAGAGGCAAGATTATTGGAAGTATTGAAGAAACATTGAGGATTACACTTGATTATTTAAAAGAGATTTCTCCTACTATATGTCAGCACACTATCAATATAGAACCCGACGCAACACCAGTGGTGGAACATCGATGTCGTTTAAATCCTAAGATGAAGTAAGTGGTAAGAAACGAGGTATTAAAACTCCTTGATGCGGGTATTTTTATCCTATTGCTGATAGTGAATAGGTTAGTCTTGTTCATTGTGTCCCTAAGAAAGGGGGAATTACTGTTGTGCCTAATGAGAATAATGAGCTTATCCCCCAAAGAATAGTAGTAGGTTATTGGATGTGCATTGCCTTCAGAAAGGTTAATAAAGTTACTAAGAACGATCATTACCCACTGCCTTTTATTGATCAAATGTTAGAAAGATTGTCTAAAAAGACCCATTTTTGCTTTCTTGATGGATACTCTGGGTTCTCTGAAATTGCTATTAAACAACAAGATCAAGAAAAAACTACTTTTATGTGCCCTTACGGAACATATGCTTATAGGCGAATGCCTTTTGGTTTGTGTAATGCTCCTGCCACATTTCAAAGGTGCATGTCCGCTATCTTTCATGGTTTTTGTGAAGAAATTGTGGAAGTATTCATGGACGATTTTTCTGTATATGGAACTTCTTTTGATAATTGTGTGCACAACCTTGATAAAGTTTTGCAGAGATGTGAGGAAACTAATCTTGTTCTTAATTGGGAGAAATGCCACTTCATGGTCAATGAAGGAATTGTCCTTGGACATAAAATTTCCGAAAGAGGCATTGAAGTTGACAGAGCCAAAGTTGAAGCAATTGAGAAAATGCCCTGTCCTAGGGACGTTAAAGGTATTCGTAGTATCCTTGGTCACGCTAGTTTCTATAGAAGGTTTATTAAAGGTTTCTCCAAGGTATCAAAACCCCTTACTAATCTTCTCCAAAAATATGTACCCGTTATTTTTGATGATGATTGTAAGGAAGCTTTTGAAACTCTAAAGAAAGCTTTAACTACCGCTCCTATTGTCCAACCACCTGATTGGAACTTACCCTTTGAGATCATGTGCGATGCTAGTGATTTTGTTGTAGGTGCTGTTCTTGGGCAACAAATAGATAAAAAGTTAAATGTTATCCATTATGCTAGTAAGACTCTTGACGCTGCTCAAAAGAATTATGCTACTACTGAAAAAGATTTCTTAGCTGTTGTTTTTGCTTGTGATAAGTTTAGACCTTATATTGTTGATTCAAAAGTTACCATTCATACTGATAATGCTGCTATTAAATACCTTATGACGAAGAAATATGCTAAGCCTAGGCTTATTAGATGGGTGTTGCTTTTACAAGAATTCGACCTACATATTGTAGGTAGGAAAGGTGCTGAAAATCCTATTGTTGATAATTTATCTCATTTGGAAAACATCTCCTTTGTTCCTATGCCTATTAATGATAGTTTCCCAAATGAATAGTTGGCTGCAGTAGGGGTAAGTTCACGAGGGAGTCCTTGGTATGCTGATTACGCTAACTTTATTGTTTCCAAGTATTTGCCTCCAACTTTTACAGCACAGCAAAGAAGGAAGTTCTTTTCGATTTGAGGCATTATTTTTGGGACGACCCACATTTATATAAAGAGGGAGTAGATGGTATTATGCGAAGATGTGTTCCAGAATTTGAACAAAAGGAGATATTGCGGAAATTTCATAGTAGTTCCTATGGAGGACATCATGCAGGAGATAGAACCGCACAAAAGGTTCTACAATCAGGTTTTTACTAGCCTACCCTTTTCAAAGATGTAAGAAAATTTGTCTTATCATGTGATGAATGTCAACGTGTTGGTAATATTTCTAGACACAATGAAATGCCTATGAATTACTCTCTTTTTATTGAACCATTTGATTGCTGGGGATTTGACTTTATGGGTCCTTTTCCCCCTTCAAAAGGTTATACTCATATTCTTGTTGTTGTTGACTATGTTACTAAATGGGTAGAAGCCATACCTACGAAAAGTGTTGATGGTGAGACCTCTTTGAAAATGCTTAAGAATATTATTTTTCCTAGGTTTGGAGTGCCTAGATATCTTATGACTGATGGAGGTTCTCATTTCATTCATGGTGGTTTCAGAAAGACCCTTGCTAAATACAATGTTAATCGTAGAATTGCTTCAGCTTATCATCCCCAAACTAGTGGGCAAGTAGAACTATCAGATAGAGAAATTAAATCCATCTTGCAAAAGACTGTTAATAGATCTAGAAAAAATTGGGATAAAAAATTGAATGATGCTTTATGGGCTTATAGAACTGCTTATAAAAATCCTATGGGGATGTCTCCTTACAAAATGGTTTATGGGAAAGCTTGCCACCTGCCTTTAGAATTAGAACACAAAGCTTATTGGGCAGTGAAAGAACTTAATAGAGACTTCAAACTTGCTGGTGAGAAAAGATTATTTGATTTAAGTTCGTTAGACGAGTGGAGGAGTGAAGCATAAGAAAATGCTAGACTATTTAAAGGAAAAGTTAAAAAATGGCATGACAAGATAATTCTTAAGAGAGAGTTCCATGTTGGTGAGAAGGTTCTATTGTATAGGTCTCATCTCAGATTTTTGCAGGAAAACTACTCTCAAAATGGGAAGGACCATTTGTTATTGAAGAGGTGTATCGTTCAGGTGCAATAAAAATTTCTTCCCTAAAAGATAACACTACACAAGTGGTGAATGGTCAGAGACTCAAGCACTATATTTCTGGAGATTCTTACAATGAAGACATTGATGCTATTCAAATGGTGACTCTAGAAAAATTTATCAATGACCAACTTTAGAGACCTACAGAGTATGTTTTCGAATAGGTAATAGTTCTGGTAAGAAAAGGTCCGCGAAAAATCTATCAATTTATATTTTTGCAGTTTTTATCTAACATGGAAAGCAATGAGTCGAAAGAGGGACGGAAACGGAGCCCGGGTGGCTCACACCACCCCGTGGAACGGGCCCACCTGGCCACGCCACCAGGGGGTGTGACCACCCCGGAGCCCATCTCTGACCCGTTTTCTCCTAGTACCTTCCTTTTGTTGTAAAAATTCATAATATATAATCCCCCGGATCCCCCAAGGTTCGTATATCGTGTTCTCATGTGTTTTCGGTTCGATCTCTGCCAGGAACTATTCTTAAAGTTTAGAAGCACAATGGTCTCCGCTAATGAGAAGGGCAAGGAGCCTGCTGAGGAGGATCTCCAAGACTCTGAGCAGGAGGAGGAGATCGATAGTGAAGTTGAAGAGGAGGCAAAGGAAGACCAACATCTGCACACCAGCACCACCATTGCAAGCATTGGAGTGGTGGCAAACCCTGCCAGGTTCAAAAGGACTGCACGGATGTCCACTGGAGGGAAGACTCCGCGTCATTGCTTGGCTTCACGGTCACCTTCTCCATGCACCAAGAATCCCTTCCATACCCTTATCCATGAGCAGCAATTCCAGAATATGTCCAAGGAGAAACTACCCTCCAATTGGGATATGCCTCGTTCTATCCATGCAGGAAAAGAAGACTTCAAGGAGGAAGAGTGGGGAAAGAATCGCAAGAGCTGGGATTCACAGCCCGACATGATCATGAACCGCATCGAGCACAATTCGGAGTTGATTCGTACTATCACCTTCGAGATTAAGGACTTGAGGGAATTGATTGAAAAGCTCATCGAGAGAACACCACCACCACCGAAGGAGTAATTCATCATCAGGTTTTGGCATCCCCTTGGTTTGTTCCAATCTTGGGGGAGTGCCGCGGTATCACACACTATCTCCTATCTTTTTACCTTTCAAGTAGAGTCATATCATGAATAGAGAAGTTATCGTGTAGAATGGTTTGCATTATGGAAGTGTCCCCCCACTCGTTAGTTATCTATGTATCCCTTGGTGTGAGTTGCCGTTATGGAATATTAATGAGAAGTTCTATCATTTACTCTTTTGCATATTTTATTTTAGTTTTCAATTACTATTATATGATTGATCTTGTTTTTAGTATTGGTATCACTTTGGGACTATTAAGTAAATTTAGTTGGTTTTGGCAAACCTGGCTCGATCAGTAGCAACACTATTATGAGAATTGGATGAAAAAGATAAAACTACTCTTAAGAAATATAATTTCATAATCTTTCTTGATTTTCTCATAAGCTTAGTATTCTCTAGTTAAGATCTTTTGTGTTTCCAAGGAAGATTGCATGTTTGTTTTATCACCTGTATATTTGTTTGTTTCCTTCAACTCTTATGCTTGCTACCTAGCCTTGCTAGCCTAATACCTGTACTGAGAGGGAATGCTTCTCGTGCATCCAATCCTTAAACGAAAACCTATGCCATTTGTGTCCACCATACCTACCTATTAGCACTATTGCTATTCCAAGTAAATTCATGTTTTTATCTACCTTCCAAATTAAACATGTTATGTGAAAATTAGTGATTAAAGCTCTCACGAACTTGATGGCACACTTTACTTTTCTTGCCCCTAATAAACTTGAATCATTGTGTCATCTATGTTGTATATGCTTGCACTTATATGTTGGGATTACCAGAACCATGCTGTCATGGGGAATGCTTTCAACATTGCACTTGTACATTGTACACAGTTGATATCATGCTCTTTTGTTTATGGATGTCGTCGGTGAAATGAAAGGGGAGCTTGTAAGTCCATGGAGTTATGTATGTGTGTTAGAGAAACACCTGGGCTGCTAGCCTAAGCCATGCCTAATCATGGTGGAAACTTGCAGCATCACCATACTGAGCAATCTATGAAGCATTCTTCTTATAAAAAAGAGATAGAGATTGAGAAAAAGAAAAAAAGATGAGAAAAGAGGAAAGAGAGAAAAAACACCATTTTCCCATGGTAAATAAGAAGATTGATGGGATGCTCATTGTCTGCTTGCCTTGTCATTTTGATTATGGGATAGCTCCTATATCATGTGCAAGGGGTACCCCATTGGCGGTTCTCTATGATACACATGTACTTACTATGACAAGAAATTACTAGTATCTAAACTTGAATAGCATGAGGAGCGACCCTCGTATTCAAGGGACATGAGATTTCCAACTTATACTTTGTCAAGCATATACTCCATAGTTTGTTCACTTTAACCTTAATCACCTAAAAAGATGCTTATGATAGGGGCAATGAGAGCTGAAAGCTAATAAGTACCATAATTTTTGGAAGATCTTTATGAAACTTGAGATCCCTGCTTCCCTCTGCGAAGGGCCTATCTTTTACTGTCTAGTTGAGCCAGTAAACCTATTCCTTTCTATCTCAGCAAGTATTTTGAGTTGTTGTGTTTCATTCATTCATATGCTGATTTATTCAATCATGTTTCTCATGTTCCTTGTTTTGCACATTGCGATTATCTTAGTGAATATTACTTTGAAAGCTATCATTGAAAACCCCTTTATGATTGAACTCCTGCAAATTGTTAACTATTCTTTGACCAAGAGCAAAGTTTGCCATTACCAATTATGATTTACTTTATGTATCTTTATTGTGTTTCCTTTACTTATTGCAAGTTAAGTTATATAATAGTGAGTTGTCTTCTATTATGATTTATGTATTGCTGAATTCGATGCTTCTTGTCCGTATTCTTTTATCGACTCTTCACTCCATAAAACCGAGGTCATGTTTATTGAGCTCAGTTTTCGCTTGGGGACAAGCGACGTCTAAGCTTGGGGGAGTTGATACGTCCATTTTGCATCACTATTCTATATCATAATTTACTGTTATTCATTGATATATTTCATATTAGGAGATGATCCTTATGCTATTTCATCTGTTTTTGCATGGTTGATGACTTTTGGAGGATGGACTGCTGAAGTCAGGATTCTGATGGAAAAGGCACTGTTTGGGGGTGAAATTCGCGAAGATCAGAAAATTCCAGAAAATACATGGGAAATCCTATTTTTCCAGAAGACGAAGGATGCCAGAAGGGGGAGCGGAGTTGGGCCACAGGGGGGCCACACCACCCCCTGGTGCGGACCACTCCTGGCCGTGCCACTGGGTGGTGTGGACACCCTGGCCCACCTCCAGCTCTCCTCTTTGGCGTATATTATCCCCATGAAACCCGAAGACTCGAGGAGCGACCACAGAAAGATTCCGCCGCCTCTGCGGGGCGGAAAACTACAGAGAGAGGAAGAGCTCTCCGGCAGGCAGAAATCTGCCAGGGAAATTCCTTCCCGGAGAGGGGAGATCGTCGCCATCAACACCACCATCAAGATGGACTTCATCGGGATCATCATCATCACCATCATCATTGTAACACCCTCAAATCAGCCCTATGCAAGTTTTAGCGCTTTCCGCCAAACCCGCATAGAAACGATTCAAGGACGCCCACCAGGCACTTTCGTGCGGGTGGAAAACGAAGTAATAACATTACACAACAGTCCTCGATGGGACCCACAGAACATATATATATATACAACAGCGACTCCCTGAGTCAAGAATACATATATACAATACAAAGATCCAAATCACCTTGAAAATGATAGAGCGTCCGACTACGGACAAGATGCAAATGGGGCTAAGAGCCCTGAAGAATAACCAATGGAGTCCATAACCCTGCCCAGGCCAAGCCGGAAGGGTAACCCTGCTAACGACGTCGATCCCAAACCTGCTAAAACAAAAGGGCTGCCGACAAAGGGCAAAGGGAAAAGAGGAGCGTCAGTACTGAGGCCAGTACACGGCGAGGCTAGAATTCGGCGGCTCTCGCCTACATAGGTATGGTGGGCTGAAGCGGCAGCGCAGCAGCACTAGACACCTATAGAGACTCGGTATCACTGGCGGCTATTAGAGAGGGGTAAGAAAGACCTATTCAGATCCAACCTGAAGCTAACACCAAACAAACCCATCCTGGTATTTCCCCCTCGAGACCAAACGAGGAAGTCGGACCAAGGAACTCACACAGTTGGCAGTTTTATTCATTCCGTTATAATTGAAGCACTTACTAGTCAGGTATAGATAGCGTGGATCGTCTTGATAGCATAAGTAGTGGGCAGTTTTAATTAACATTCCGTTGTAGTTGGGACATTTACTAGTCAAATATAATTGTCCTGAGGAATCCCAAAACCCAGCAATCGTTGGCACTTTTATCACATTCCATTGGAGTTGCAATACTTACTAGACAGGTGCAGCATATCACGAAACAACCCTGATCCACCAGTTGTTGGCATTTTTAATATCCATTCCGTTATAGTTGCATATGATTACTAGTCACATATTAAGTCAAATTTATAGCACTACTTTAGTTATGCTTGTCTATGATCGAGATACTGTGCTCCAAGTCGTCCATAACCGCGGACACGGCTTTCAGAAAGTTTTACGCTGCAGGGGTGCACAAATAGCAACACACACTCGATCAACCTCGGAAAAACCAACTCAAAACCCAACGAGGCATTCACCACAAAGCGATCACAGGATTCATAAATATTTCAGGGGGCCACCCCACTAAGCTACCCGCAACAAAGTTGGCCGGCTCCGGAACGGACCCAGGGTTTGCGACGACGGCTGTAAATGACTGGGAACCCGAAAGTGTGACTGGGCTTGTCGATACCACGAAAACGTGGCGCGATCCAAAACAGTACAGGTGCTCCACGCACAATCTTAAATAACACAGCAAACATGGCATTAGTACAGGATAGTAATAAAGCCCCAAACTACTTTGTGGCCCCAAGAAATAGGAATGAATCAAGCTCTGGCTCAGGGGGGTCCATAAGGCCTCCCGGATGTGGATAGTGCGAATAGTCAAGGGACAGGTATCAAGTACTCGGGGTCCTACGACGAATAGTCAAGTGAGCGTGGAAGAACCAAATAACATATATTACCCACCGATGCCTCTGCATTAGTTATATCTAGCATTTTAATAATTGTATTTAAAGTCATGATCATCTCCACCGGTAAGCATCTCCACCATTAACATCTGCCAGCATTCCAACAACTGTGGTACTTGACAACACGAGATCACACCTGAGCAAGCGACTACGACTCGCAAGGCCAGCTAACTACCAAACACAGGTAATGGGAGGTGTCCAAGGCAATATAGAGGCTGCACGGGATATATCTGGTACGGAATACTAAAGCATCGCGACACGGATAGCAATAGATCAACAGGAGGAAATAAAGACTATAAATGCAAAATAGGTAGAAGGGGAAGAGATGCTCGCCTGGGAAAACACTGCCGACGGATCATAACCGGAGAACTTGTCGATACTCACATCAACTCATCGGCCTAATCCGCGAAGAAGCAACACTAGAAGAAACACCGGATACAATATTTAATACTATGGCAGAAGATCCGGCATGATCATGATATGCATGCGAGATGAATAATTAATATGCAACAAGTGATAATGTCATATTATAAAATAACGGGGTCTCGGATAGGGAATCACATTAGGGTTCAGCGAACTTGGGCTCCGAGGGGTTCGGGGTTCGACAGGTTTGACGGGGGGAGCGGTTTGACGGAAACGGTCACGGACAACGGAAGGAGAGCTTGATGTTCCGGGAAGGAGGACTTGTTTTGGCGGCAGAGGATCATCGAACCCGCCCTGGTCGGTGTCGATCTTGTCGTCAATGGCGAACTTGAGTGGATCGGGTATTGGAGTCTTCGGATCCGAGAAGTAGATCTTGTCGCACGGTGTCCGGGTAGGCGAACTTGGCGGGTTGGGGACGATCTTGTCGGGTCCGCGCCATCGAGTCGGGCTTGGAATTCGGGAAGAAGAACTTCACGTCCTCGAGGAAGTACTTGTCGTATCCATGTCGACGACCTTGGCGTCCGGGATGAAGACTTGACGTCCTTCGGTTCCATATCGACGGGTTTGTCGTACCGGGGGGGTCGAGGTTCGGATCCGTGTAGAAGGTCTTGGAGTTTGGCGTCGGTCTTGTCGGCGGTCGCTCTTGCCTCGCCGGTGGGGGTCGTGGCAGCTTTTGGTGTCGGCCTTGGTCAAAGCGTTTGGAAGCAGATCTTGGTGTCCGGGACGAAGATCTTGGAGGGTGCCAGCTTCAATTGTCGATGGCGAACTTTGCTCGGAGTCGGGAAGAAGTACTCGGTGTCCACGTAGAAGGTCTCGTCCGCGGTTCGTCGATTGTCACCGGTTGAGACTTGCCGGGTTCCGCAGAGGCGTCCGAAGATCTTACCGAGGACAGAGGCTACCGGAGCCGGGGTAGACGGAGTCATGGCCAAGTTCCATATTCACACATACATCACCTTGTCATCGCCCTAACATCTGTGAAGGGATTACACGCCCAAACATCATAGCCCTGATGTGGGTTCGTCTTCAGGTGGTCTCGGGGAGCTGCGTCGACACGATGGCTCGCGGGGCCCACAGGAAGACGAGGATGACGCGGGAGGTGCAAGGCTCCACGGCGCAGGTGGTTGGCGGCGGCCACCGGCGAAGCGGGCTGGGCGTTGCGGCCGGAGGGTCTCAGGCGCGGGCGCGCGCAGGGGCACCAGGGGCGGCCGGGGCCGGGTCGGAGGCGGCGGGACCGGCGACGCGGGGTGCGGGGACGGGCAGTGGAGGCGCGGCTCCGGCGGCGTTGGTCGGCGCTAGTGGAGCGGAGGGGGCGACGTGGGCGCGATGCGGTCGTGGCGGGGTGCGACGAGGGGAGGACGGCGAGGTTGGCGAGGGAGCTGGCGAGGGAGGAGGTCGGCCGGGGACCTGCTGGCGGCGAGGTCGGGCCGGACTGGGGCGAGCGGACGCGGAGGAGCGCGGTGGAGAAGGAGCCGGGGCAGTGGACGGTCCGGGGTGGCGGCGAGGAAGTCGGGCGTCAGCCGGGAGCGGTCAGAGAAGGCGAGGCCACGGAGGAAAGGCGAGGGCGGCGGAGGAGCTCGGTGCGGGCGGAGATGCGGCCGGAGGCGGCGGCGCTTCTGGTGGCAGTGGAGGAAGGAGAGCAGCGGCGGGGCTCGGGGAGCTTGAGGACGGCCACCGGAGAGGGAGGGCTCGGCGGGGACGGCGAGACCGGTGAGGTCCTGGCGGCGCGGGGTCGAGAAGAGGCGAGGAGTGGAGCGAGGCCGAGCGGCGGGGCTCGGGCCGGAGGCGGCGGGGCGGAGGAAGGCCGGCGGCGACGGGCGCCTGGAAAGGAGGCGGCTCGAGGAAGGGGAGAGGTGCGAGCGGTGGACACGGGGTAGGTGGCGTGCAGGGGCGCGGGGGAGAGGTGGCTGTCCGCGTGCGGGGTGGGCCCGGGGACGGGGCAGGGGAGTGGGGAGTTTGATGGGCGGCAGGTGGGGCCTGGCCCGCCTGGGGCTGCGCGCCCAGGTGCGTGTACGGCCCGCGGGAGGCGGGAAAAGGTGGCCAGGCTGGCCAGGGGGGGTCGGTCGGCTGTGTGGGTGTGAGCGGTGTGTGTGTGGTGTGTTGGGTGAGGTGGAGGGAAAAAGGGTGGGTCTGGTGAGGTGGCGACATGGGATTGGAGGGGGTGAGGTGGAGGGCTGGGTAGGATTAGAGTGGGTAGAGTATTTGATAGAATAGGTTTTGGGGAAACTGGTTTTTGTACTGGGGGTGGCCGACTGGGTCGGATCGGCCCGGTACGGCTGCCCCCTAAAAATAAAATAAAAGTTTTATTATTTTAAACGGGACTTTTAAAATCCGTTGGTAGACAAAACGAAATATCCGGAAGAGGCCAGGGTTTTAATTTGAAATTTAAAGACGGGGTATTTAGAAAACAAAAAATAGTTTTTCCGAAAATAGTTTTATGCAAACAAATGCAAGATGACATGACGATGCTCAAATGCAAGGTGGCATGATGACATGAGCATGCGGTCATGATGATGCAATGCACAAAAACAACGCGATTTTCTAGTAGTGGTTTTTGCGGGGCGCCACAATCATCACCATCTCCATCATCATCTCCACCAGCACCATCATCACCACTCCATACCACTGTAACAATTGGGTTGAATCTTGCATAGTTCTTAGGGGAAACTTTCCCGGTGTTAATTACTTGTTGTAGTTGATGCTATTGAGTGGAACCATTGAATTATTGTTATGTTCAGATTGTTACTTATCATTATTTCATCTCTGATCTTGATTCATATGATGTCTTGTGAGTAGTTCGTTTAGTTCTTGAGGACATGGGAGAAGTCATGTTGTTATTAGTGGAATTGTGTTGGGAAAGATTCAATAGTTTGTTATTTAAGTTGTGGTGTTATTCTTCTAGTGGTGTCATGTAAACGTCGACTACATGACACTTCACCTTTATGGGCCTAGAGGAATGCATTGTGTATTTGGCTAATAATCGTAGGGGTTGCCGGAGTGATAGAAACCTAAACCCCCGTTAGGAAACCTTTGCACAAGGGAGTGTAGGATCTCATATTTTAAAGTTGTGGTTAGGTTTTTATCTTAATTACTTTCTTGTACTTGCGGATTCTTGCAAGGGGTTTAATCACAAGTATGTATTAGTCCTAGGAAGGTCAGTACATTAACACAGGTTCACCCACACAACACTTATCAAACTAAAGAAGATTAATCAATTATATGAAACAAAAGCACTTGATGATATCCCCATGTGTCCTCGAGAACGTTTGGTCATCTTAAGTAATACAATCGGCTTGTCCTTTGCTAAAGAAAGGATTGGGCCACTCGCTGCAATTATTATTATTGTCTTTTATTTACTCGCACTTTATTTATCTGCATTATCAAAAACCCCTAAAAATCTGTTTGCTAAGTATTTACAGAGAATTCTTGCTCCAAGCCACTTGTCAACACCTTCTGCTCCTCGTTGGGTTCGACACACTTACTTATCGAAAATACTGCGATACACCCCCTATACTTGTGGGTCATCAGGGACTAAAGGAGGAGGAGAGGGGGTAGTCGCCGGCCGACCCTGGTGGGCCCCACGTGTGGGGCGGGGGCTAGGACTAGCCGACCACCCCTTCCTCTTCTCTCCTCTTGGCTTTCCCTCATGGGCCCTCCTCCCTCTGGAATTTGGCCCATTAAGGCTTTTTGACCTTTAATTGATTTCTTTTTATTAAATAATTATGAATAAATGATTAGATAAATATTTAACATTCATTCACATATCATTCAATATCTGTGACCATGGAACACCTTCCACCTCCACTCCGGACATCCTCCAGACTTACCGAAACCCTTTCGGTTTTCTCTCTTTTCTTCCTCGGTGATTCTATCGATCATGTAAACACTCTCTAAACATCACCAAGCCCTTAAGTGTGATACCCCACGGTTCGGGAACACTCCAGACATGGTAGGGACGCTCCCAGACCAATGATCGATAGAGGGACCTGGATGGCCATGTGACCCCTGTGCATTCCACGAAGATCTTTCGTCGTTTGAATCGTGACTATCGAGTCTTATTCCTTTTGTCTCTCGATACTTGCATTGCCTGAGATCTGATCAATGACATCACCATGTTGTGTTCAATCTCGGTACCGAACAATGCTACTTGACTCGTTTCGACAAGTGATATCCCTGTGATCAAATCCCACACTACGCAACTATTGGATATAACTTCTCCGAGTGGGCTCTCGAGTATCTTTCTGTCACGCGGATGGACAAATCCCGCTCTTGACATATATTGCCTCTACTGTTCCTATGAATACCTAAACACACCTTTATGATCACTGTATTTCTAAGTGATATTTGATGTTATCTAAGCACTCTCCAGAGACAGTGATTGATATAGCCTCACAGTCTAAGGAATAGTCTACTAGGTCTATTCTAATCATCGTAACTTGAACTTCATGACATGATCGGGTCACGATGTTTAGGTTGGGTATTGGTTCATCATCTCATTCTTAGAATGAGTTGACTCTATTTCCAACTAGCATAAATGCCACATGATCAGGAAACCTTGATCATCTGTTGACCAATGAACTAGTTTCTAGAGTATCACCAGGAACCCCTAGTTGTTTATATATCACACGTGTATTGACGTTTCCTATCAATACAGTTATAGCATGATATAAAACTTAATCATAAACTTTATAAAATATGATAATAATCCTTATTATTATTTGTCTCTAGGGCATATTTCCAACACTTTTGACCCTATTTTACTTGGTGGTATTGGAAAAGTGTGATTTCCCCTTAATTGCTCCTGATTTCGCCATAAAAGAGTGATATTCTGCACATCACAATTGAAAACAAGGATTTGCACACATTTGCAATAATTAGTCATTACTGGCAATGCTGGAGAGATATTTTATCAATTGCTTGACTTAATATAAGATTTAAACATGAATAAAGATGGCTATTTTTACATCCATCATAAAGCATGGTATCAAATGCAATTACAAACTAAGTTGAACTACAACTAAAGTACACATGAAGACAGTTCCATGAAGACAGTTACATTTCCTAACTCAATTGGGTAATGTACTAAATCATGGCCGGTTCGGCAATGTACTAGATCATGGCCTGGTTGGGAAATGTACCTTGATTGGGAAATGTACTAAATCATTCCAAAATCCGAAAGTGCACATGAAGATAGTTGCATGAATGGAAGTGTACCGCAACAAGTACTAGAGATTGTTAATCTGGTACATGATCATCTAGAAATCCCCAATTGGGAAAATCCGCCAGTTGGAATCCCAAATCGCAGAATGCATGAGCATAAATCCCTAATCGGGCTAATCCTAAATGATAATGGACGCCTAACTAGGCCGATTGATACCCAAAATTGCCAATCGAACCCTGCATTGCACTTCGATTTGGGTAAAATCCATCGAACAAACCCTAACCACTAATCGAATCTACGAGTTAGGCTGACGTATAGTGGATAGTGGGGCCTCTACGGATGATGCTGGAGCATCAGAAGGCGGTTCCAGTGCCAAATAAGAAGGGGCAGGCACGTGGGTACCCATAGCCACCATGGGCGGAAAACCCTCGCCAAATCTTCGAGGGTTAGTTTGTCACATGCGACCACCTTCCTTGCAGTCGTACTACTCGCAGATGCGGCTGTCCATACTGCCCATGGCGCTGATGCGTCTGTCGTTGTGGTCGTTGCCGCCCGCATTGCACAAGGCTTCCTGCAGACGGGGGAGGGATCCTTGAGTGCCCTTGCCAAAGCCACCTCGCCATCGCGCGGCTAACTTCTCCAGTTGGGCGGCGACCCATTGCTCTTGCACCATCTTTTCGATGATACAGATGGGTCAGAGCAGAGGGAGAGGGGGGAGGTGCACTAACCATGGAAGACAACGCCGAACTGAGGGTGAGGCGAGTGGAGTGAATGTTGGGAATATGCCCTAGAGGCGATCATGTATGATGATATTCCTGTGTATTCATAAGGTTATGGTCCATGTATGAACTGCTGATGTGTATCATCGAATATGTGATTTGATTGTGGAACTACATATTCATGTTGTTCATACTAATTGTCCTTGGTCATTGAGGTTGTGCCGGACACACAACTTAGACCAATGTGAAAGTCAGCAGATGATTAGTTCCACTTGTCTTGGGCATGGAGATGCTATTCTGACTTACACGGATTCGACTAAAGAGTTTAGCGAGTCGGACTGACCCATATTGAGATGCAATGAACCAGCCGTCATTTGCATGTCTCAATCAATGTAATCCTTAGACCTGAGGTTATTGCACAATCCGAGTTGAGGATCTCCAACTTAGGTTCTGTCAAACGTTGTTCCGTCACTAGGCAGTTATAAAGGCGGAGTTCGGGTCGACTGAGAATCAAGCTGCGTGATGTGAATAACCAAGACGGGATTTTGCCCCTCCATCTGGAGAGATATTCTCTGGGCCCTCTCGGAAGATATGATTCGGAAAGCATGGCCATGCGCATCTTGGATAAGTGTTAACTGAGGCAGCCGACTAAGAGTTAGTCGGATGAATCACTTATCTCGGATCGAGAAAGAGAGTCAGACTATTTAAGGGATGACGGTCATTTGCCTATAGTTCGACAAGGTATATCGTGAGGCAAAAGGAACTCAGATGAAAGTCGCATTGGAAAGGTATGTCGTCATGACTTATTGGTACTTGGGAGTTGGCACGTTCTGCTAGGAGCCGCTACCAACTGATCGATCACGAGTGAGACTCGGAATCGTGTCCGGGTTACCATGAGCCTATCGGGTCACACACTTAAGAGCGGGAGCAAGTTTAGGTTAGACCCAAACAGGTTTCAAATAGAGACATGGACTTAGTCAGCAAGTGAGACTTGCAAGGGCTAATATAGGACTTTTAGTGAATGGGCCACAAGTGAGTGGAGCCCAGTTTCACTCCCTATATAAGTTGGGGCGCAGGTGCTTAGAGCACAAGGTTAGGTCACTCCATGTGTTGGAAACCCTAGCTCCAGTCCAGTCCTGTTGCCGCCATACCGGACCTAGCAGGATGGACTCCTAACTTCGTTCGACTTAGAGTTGTTCGAGACATGCGAATCCTGCCTTCTTGGCAAGATGACCAAGACACCTTTTGCAAAGAGTTGTGAAAGGGCGTCCGACTTATTGGGACTAGTACATAGTGATGTATGTGGCCCAATGAGCACGACAGCCAGAGGTGGTTATGAGTACTTCATTACCTTCACTAATGATTTGAGTAGATATGGATATATCTACTTGATGAAACATAAGTCGGAAGCCTTTGAAAAGTTCAAGGAATTCTAGAATGAGGTACAAAATCAACTTGGCAAGAAAATAAAGTTTCTTCGGTCGGACCGGGGAGGCGAGTACATGAGCCATGAGTTTGATGACCATCTAAAGAGTTGTGGAATAGTTCCCCAACTCACTCCTCCAGGAACGCCGCAGAGAAACAGTGTATCGGAAAGGAGGAATCGGACCTTGTTGGACATGGTACGATCAATGATGAGTCAGACAGATCTGCCTTTATCATTTTGGGGTTATTGTCTAGAAACTGCAGCGTTCACACTAAACAGAGTACCATCAAAGTCGGTAGAGAAGACACCGCATGAGATGTGGACTGGCAAAAAGCCGAGTTTGTCTTTTCGTAAGATTTGGGGTTGTGAAGCTTTTGTCAAGCGACTTCAGTCGGACAAGCTTACAGCTAAATCGGATAAGTGTATTTTCGTGGGGTATCCGAGGGAAACCTTGGGTTACTACTTCTACAATCGAGAAGAGGGGAAAGTATTTGTCACTCGAAACGGTGTCTTCCTTGAGAAAGAGTTTCTCAGTCGGGGAGTCAGTAGGAGTACGGTGCATCTCGAAGAAATTCGAGAGATACCGGCTAGCAGCGAGTCGGCAAAAGCCTTAGAGGTTGAGCCGGACGTGGTACCTGAGCCGGAAACTGCACCGACACTGCGAAGATCAGCTAGATTGCGAAGTGTTCGTGATGTGATGTTGTTGGACAGTGATGAGCCGACAACTTATTCGGAAGCGATGGGTGGGTTCTAATTCCGAGTCATGGCTTGGAGCCATGAGATCCGAGTTAAAGTCCATGGATGAAAATCAAGTTTGGAACTTGGTTGATCTGCCAGACGGTGCAAGACCCGTCGAGTGCAAATGGGTCTTTAAGAAAAAAACTGATATGGATGGAAATGTTTCTATCTATAAAGCACGGCTTGTCGCAAAAGGGTTCTAACAAGTTCAAGGAGCTGACTACGATGAGACTTTCTCTCCTGTAGCGATGCTTAAATCAGTTAGGATCATGTTAGCTATAGCAGCTTATTTCGACTATGAGATATGGCAGATGAATGTCAAGACGGCTTTCCTTAATGGAAATTTAACCGACGACGTGTATATGATACAACCCGAGGGTTTTGTCAATCCGGCTAATGCTGACAAGGTATGCAAGCTTCGGAAATCCATTTATGGGCTGAAGCAAGCATCTCGGAGTTGGAACATTCGCTTTGATGAGGTAGTCAAATCGTTTGGTTTCATCAAGAGTGATCATGATTCTTGTTTATACAAGAAGTTTAGTGGGAGCAAAGTGAACTTTATGATCTTATATGTGGATGACATATAACTGATTGGAAATGATGTCCAGATGTTGCAAGAGACCAAGGAATCATTGGAAAAGAGTTTTTCGATGAAAGACTTGGGTGAGGCGACTTACATACTAGGAATCCGGATCTATAGAGATAGATCAAGGCGGCTCATTGGATTGAGTCAGAGTACATATTTGGACAAAGTGTTGAAGAAGTTCAACATGGAATCGTCTAAGAAGGGGTTCTTACCGATGTCCCATGGCGTAAAACTTAGCAAGACTCAGTGTCCTTCGACAACTGATGAGCGAAGTCGGATGAGTGTGATTCCATATGCTTCTGCAGTCGGATCCATCATGTACGCTATGATTTGTACTAGGCTGGATGTTTCCTATGCTCTAAGTGTTGTGAGCAGGTACCAGGCTGACCCTGCAGAAATCCACTGGGCAGCGGCTAAAAATATCCTCAAGTACTTGAGAAGGACTAAGGATATGCTCCTAGTTTATGGAGGTGAGGATGAACTCAGTGTAAGGGGTTACACGGATGCGAGTTATCTTACTGACTCGGATGATTCTCGTTCGCAATCCGGATATGTGTTTGTAATAAACGGAGGGGCTGTGAGCTGGAAGAGTTCCAAGCAAGAGACAGTGTCTGCGTCTACGACAGAGGCTGAGTATATTGCTGCCTCGTAGGCGGCAAAAGAAGCCGTTTGGATGAGGAATTTTCTCATGGATCTTGGTGTGGTTCAAGGCTCGTCCAATCCATTAGACGTGTATTGTGACAACAATGGTGCTATTGCACAAGCCAAGGAACCTAGACAACACCAGAAGAACAAACATATACTCATGCGGTACCACCTTATTCGCCAGTTCATGGATCAAGGTGATATCAAGTTATGCAAGGTACACACGGATGCAAACATTGCGGATCCGTTGACAAAGCCACTTCCACAGCCGAAGCATGAGGCACACCTGAGACCAATGGGCATCAGATGCCTGGACATGTGATGTCGGAAGATTGACTCTAGTGCAAGTGGGAGACTGTTGGGAATATGCCCTAGAGGCAATCATGTATGATGATATTCCTGTGTATTCATAAGGTTATGGTCCATGTATGAACTGCTGATGTGTATCATCGAATATTGATTTGATTGTGGAACTACATATTCATGTTGTTCATACTAATTGTCCTTGGTCATTGAGGTTGTGCCGGACACACAACTTAGACCAATGTGAAAGTCGGCAGATGACTAGGTTCCACTTGTCATGGGCATGGAGATGCTATTCCGACTTACACGGATTCGACTAAAGAGTTTAGCGAGTCGGACTGACCCATATTGAGATGCAACGAACAAGCTGTCATTTGCATGTCTCAATCAATGTAATCCTTAGACCTGAGGTTATTGCACAATCCGAGTTGAGGATCTCCGACTTAGGTTCTGTCAAACGTTGTTCCGTCACTGGACAGTTATAAAGGCGGAGTTCGGGTCGACTGAGAATCAAGCTGCGTGATGTGAATAACCAACACGGGATTTTGCCCCTCCATCTGGAGAGATATTCTCTGGACCCTCTCGGAAGATATGATTCGGAAAGCATGGCCATGCACGTCTCGGATAAGTGTTAACCGAGGCAGCCGACTAAGAGTTAGTCGGATGAATTACTTATCTCGGATCGAGAAAGAGAGTCGGACTATTTAAGGGATGACGGTCATTCGCCTATAGTCCGACAAGGTATATCGTGAGGCAAAATGGACTCAGACGAAAGTCGCATTGGAAAGGTATGTCGTCATGACTTATTGGTACTTGGGAGTTGGCACGTTCTGCTAGGAGCCGCTACCAACTGATTGATCACGAGTGAGACTCGGAATCGTGTCCGGCTTACCATGAGCCTGTCGGATCACACACTTAAGAGCGGGAGCAAGTTTAGGTTAGACCCAAACAGGAAACCTATTTGGGTTGGACCCAAATAGAGACATGGACTTAGTCAGCAAGTGAGACTTGCAAGGGCTAATATGGGCCTTTTAGTGAATGGGCCACAAGTGAGTGGAGCCCACTTTCACTCCCTATATAAGCTGGGGCGCAGGTGCTTAGAGCACAAGGTTAGGTCACTCCATGTGTTGGAAACCCTAGCTCCAGTCCAGTCCTGTCGCCGCCGTACCGGACCTAGCAGCCCATCGCCGGCGCTCCTCCTCGTACGTGTGGATACTGACGGAGGTGCTGTACGTTCAGCACTTCGACGATCGTGAAGAAAGAACGGATCGTGGATCGTGGAACCGGAACGGATCGCGAGGACTGCACTGCATCAAGCGACGTGCTTCATCAATTCCGCAATTGCGCGTCTAGTGGTAATCCTCGTGGCCTTCTACCTGAGCTGGATCTTGGGATCACCGCGTAGGAAAAAGTTTTGTTTTCTCTGCGTGGCCCAACAGTGAAAACATGTGCCAAACTGTCCTCTATCCCGCGCTTCCCAACGTGTGGAACCGAGAGGCATGCGACACTCGCTAGAGCCTGGCACCAGGTCACCCAATAAATGCCATACCTTGGGGTTCCACCCTGAAAACTATGGCTCATTACTCGAGGAGCACCACTGGGAATATAGTCCGCCTCTGTTGCCACCCCAACTTGCCAAGGCAGCTTCTGTAAGTACTCAAACACCCCATTATTGGGGATATATTTTACGGATATACCCATGATAGATATCAAGACTCGGATACCAGGGTGGCCCATTGGTTTTAAAGCAGGAGGCTTACCGGGCGGTCTAGTGGATGAGAGAAGACGGAGATCCATCCGACTACATGAAGGTCTAGAGAAGTTACCGTCTCTAGCCTAGATGACAGAAGCTTAGGGCTGCAAGACGTAGTGTTAGTTGTTCATCTTGTAATCTATAGTGTAGCCAGATGAGATCGTCCTTGTAAAACCTATTCTGGTTGTCTATATAAGCTGGACTATAGGTCGCCTCAGGGTACATTTTCATTCACATCATCTCTATAAACTCTCAGGCAGATTTTCTTTATAGTGATTGATAGTAGGACATAGGTTCTAGTTATCGCGGTCGGAACTAAATATGGGTCACCATTTGGAGCCGCGTTGGTGGATTGATAACCTACATGGATATAACCATTTTGAATGTGCATAAATGTTCTAGGGCATGAATTTATGTAAGATAACACCCACACTCTATTAGAGAACGTGTTAGTTGTGTCTAACAAGATAAGGACATCCATAGTGTGAACTCGTTTGGACCTCTAAAGGAAAGAAGAGGTCCTTGAGCATCTCGAATCGATCCCAAAAACTAGGACTAAAAACCTCTCTATATCTTAGAAGAGCAAATTTACTCCTCTAAAAATTGTCCGACAGAACCGATCCCTAATAGTTTAGAGGAGAAAAAATGTTTTTCAACATAATTTGCAAAATTGAGCATATGAATACATGACAACATATAGCATAAGGTTCATAATTCATATAGATCGATAGATTAGTCATACAAATTGATAGCATCCTCATAATACCCGGTAATAGTTGTCAAAGTTACACATACGAACCATGTAGGCATACATCAACATAATGTTCTAGGCGTGCGCATTAGAGCGGATTACTAGCATGTACCACCTACTCATAATTGACTTTAACGAACGAGCTCCTCCACTAGTTTTTTGTTTGAAGTTGCTATGGATGTCTTTCCAAAATTGTTGGAACGGTTGGTTAGCTCCAGCAAGTGTTTGATGATGCCATGCGAAATACAAATCATTATCCTCATCCTCTGACCATTTTGTGTGTTTCTTCTTCACCTTGCTACGAATTTAAACGAAGAATAATCGTCCTCATTCTCCGAAATTTATGAGATTTCACAAAAAAGGGGATAAAACTCACCTTGTTGCTACGCCATATGAGAAGGTGTTTGTGTTGGTGCCCACACAGGTGCCGGTGCTGGTGCTAGAGCTGGTGCCGGTGCGGATGCTGGCGCCGGCGCTCCTACGAGCTCTGTGATCTCCTTTAACCCTAAAGGCAGCGAGATGTGACGGTGCTCAGAGGACTAAGACATGCCGGAGGTGTGTGGCCGCGCGGATCCGGCTATAGCTCGACGAATCACGACCGCAGTTAGTCGAATTCGGTGGAATCAACGGCGGATTTACGAGCGGGAACCGTAGCTTGCGTTGCCTGATTCCGATGACGGCGGTTGTCGATGGCTAGGCAGAGAAGATCAGGAGGGTTGGGGGAGCCTACGAGGAGTCGGGGGAGGCTGGAGCTAGTCGCCATGATGGTCAACGAGCTATCGGCGGCGGCGATGTGGTGCTGCGGGGGGTTTATGGATATGCGGGTGGATGAGGAAAATTTTAGTCCTCGCGGTCGCGGCCGAGCAAAAATCGAGCAAAAATAGGAGTCGTGGAGGCCGATTTCTAAAATTTATTCTCCTCTAAATCCTTTTTGGAATCGGTTAGAGATGCTCTTAGAGATCTTTAATAGTTGACGTGGTAATAACATCTAAGTCTAGCGACTACCCGTAAGAATTCATTTAGAGGAGTGCTATTTTTTGATAAAGACCTTGCATTTGATTCATATTTAAAGTAAAAACAGGATCCTAGCGACAACACTCCTCCAAACATATGCTAGGTTTGTGGGTCCAATTGCACGTCCGTAGCTTAACTTTTTTCAAAAAAACTTAATTTTTTAGGACGGAGGTAGCATACGACAAGAGAATAATAATTTAATGTTCCCACCTTATAGAACAAAATGTCTCTATAAGTACCGCAACAAATTATACTGACTATAGGGTTTCATTGAGCCGAATGATTAAAAACATGGAAAATTCATAACTAATCTATACCTTATATATATATATATAATAATAATAAAGAACGGATTGTTTCCTCCGGTCCAACACTTTTTCAGACCTTTTTATCCCCGATGTTTTGGAGATATCATCCACTGTGCCACCAATAAGTCAAAAAAGACTTCTTTGTGACCTCCAATCTTTATTCTCATTCTCACCTAACCTACCGTACGAGGTACCGTCTCCTCAGTTCAAAAAAAAAAAGTACCGTCTCCTACTTATGATCACATATACACGGCAGTCACCATCAATAGATAAAACTGTTTCCAGGTTGTTGTTTGATCGCTAGATAAAACTGATATAGGCCTTGAGGTGGCGGCGGCCACGCACGAGTGCGTTTGTGTCCAGCAGAGGGGCGCACCTTCATCCATGGGTGCCGGCGCACCACCCTGCTCTCGGCCCCGCCCTCCCCCTCCTGCATCTGGTGCAGTGGCGGCAGTACACCATCTGGCTCAACGAGAAAAGAGCGACGACATGTTGTGCGCAACGCCCGTGGCGTCGAGTTCCCTGCTCCGCCCATGAGTGCGAACCACATCCAACGACACCCTCATCGGCATCCTCTTTGACGCGGTTGTCGTGCCCGTGAGCCAGACTGAGGCAAGCATCAAGAACACAACGATGGCAGAGACAAGGAGAAGGGCATGCGAATGCAGACTTAGGAGGTGCGTGTGCGCTGCCTGTACTTCGTTGGAATTTCTAATTTCTAACGAGGCAAAGGAAGAAGACGATGCGTTTCTTGACAGATCCAACAATTTTCAGTGTACCGATCGAGTGGTGCAGATTAGAATCATGCATGTACGATTTCTTTCCGCGAAGGAATACAAGAGGTTTGTGCATCGTTGTACCGAACGTTTTTCAACCACGTAAGGTGCTAGCTTTGCATGGCACCTTTTTTTAAACTCCATGTCTCTTTCTTTTTCTCTTATTATTTTTAAAGTGGAGAACTAAATTCGCCAGATACAGAAACTCATTCAATGTAATTAGAGTCATCAGAGAGAACTAATAAATGACTCTGTATTTCTTTGTAGTGATGTCTGCTCTTGCCGCAGCTAGGACCACTAAAAGGTGACAACAACGGTGATCCAAAGGTCACTGCAGCGATAGTTGACGACACGAAGAGTAGATACACGGTGTATAAACTCTTTGTCATGGTGGAGGCCCTCATACACATTTTCCGCTCCTTGTGGCCGTCGATGGACATCAGTGTTGCAATTGTGGACGAGGATAAGGTATTTCTTTCTGTTGCAACGCACGGGCTTTTGCTATTTTTTAATAATAAAGGACGGATTGTTTCTTGCGGTCCAACACTTTTCTGAACCGTTTCCCTTCCTGACAATCCAATTTTAGCCTACCAATACCACCCGTAAGTGAAGAATCGGTTTTGTTTTTTTATCCTTAGTAAGAGCGTCGCACTTAAAAGAAAAATCATGAGGCGCTTGCAACGGCCCGGATTGATCGCGGCCATTGTGACATGGGCCAGGCAACTTTGACTATCACATCTGAATAACAGATACATGTGCATGAAGGCCTGGTACGGCTCTTTATTTAGTCTCACATATATATATATATATAGAGTGACGTTATTTGACACTCAGGATGTAGAATAGTTATTCTTCATCTACCCCTATCTTTCAAACCGTACATAATTTTTACGTCACGTAAATTTTCTCTTATCCTGGAAGTTAAGAACAACATAATTTTTTTTAGACATATCGTAAAAAAAAGTATTTACATGCCGTAAAAAAATACGGCGTAAAATGCGATTTTTTCTATGTTTTTTACACTATAATGACTCATAAATCGTATTTTTATATCGATTTTTTTGCGTTTCTAATAAATATGAACATAATTATTAGTATACAAAATATAAATTTATGTATGTGAGAACATAAAAATATGTAGGGTGCAAAATAACTATTCTGCACCCTGGATGGTGAATAGGGTTGGCTAATTTCCTTGTAGTATCAAGGAGGCAGTAGCTTCGTCTCTCTGAAATCAAATGATCGGAAAGTAGCTGTCGGGGCCTATGGGAGAGAGTTGGCTAATTAAAATCGAAGGATCGAGTTCCTTAATTAAACCGGAAGAATCATGTGGCATGCAAAATTGAAAGGAGGGACGGGTCTCGGAAAATATGTAAACCAACAAGAAGACAACACCAAGTATACACCTCCGCCTAGATAAAGGTGGTCTAACGAGAAGACAGTTTCATGGTTGTGTTGTTGTCTTTTTTAACTGTCTGGTGGATATTTACTCCCTCTGACCCACCAACGATGTCTCAGCGTGCTATCCTGTTGTTGTCTTTTTTTCCTGTCCAGTGAGCCTAAATTAGTTGACTTAGATTTGTCTAGATTCGATTGTATATAGCAATATTTAGTATTACAAAATCAATATTATGACAAATTTAAGATAACTAATTTAGATTAAAGGGAGTACTTTATTTCTTTTTACAAATTATCGATCTGGTGCATCGCACGGACACTACCGCTAGTATTTCATATAGTACGAATTCCTGTAAAATCAGAGAAAAACTAAAAAAATGGAGCGTGGTGCCTTTGGATAGCGTACATGGATTAATCACAATTTTTATTTTTTTAACGAAGTGTGAAAGTAGGTTTGGAGATAGATAGGTCATGCATTGGACACAAACTAAAATTAGTTTTGAATTTATATCGTGCTTCCTATGGTATTGAAGACTTACGCATTTGCTGGAAATTAGACAATCTTAATGGTGTTTTGGTGTAAATTTCGAGATTGACAGTATGTAATCCATTTGTATACGGTTCCACTTAATTTGTCCTAGTTCAAACTTGTTTAAGTATGACCAAATTTATAGAAAAAGGTCAACAACTACAACAGTCAATAAATATTTTTTTTAACATAGACTTGGTTATATTGATTTGAGATCATATGGATGATGTTATTTTTTATAAAATTGAGTGAACTTAAACATGTTTGAATTAAGACAGGTAAGTGATCTTGTATGCATTTGTATTTTTTTTTACTTTTAGGCCTCTTTTTATTGTTGTTAATGATTTTTAATAGATCTATGAAATTTGGCAAAAATAAAAATACTCTCCCTCAGTCTCAAAATAGACGTGGCAAACTTTTCTAAATTTGGATGTATCTAGAGACTTTTTAGTATCTTGATTTATCCAAACTTAGACAAACTTTCGACGTCTATTTTGAGATGGAGGGGGTAGAATATGAGTATTTTTTCTATTGTTCACGTCTCTTTCATTTTCTTTGATACAGAAAGAAAACAAAAATCCATTCTTTTTTTGCCTGGAAAACCCCCTCTTATTTTGTGGAAGAAAACAGAAAAAGGAACCCTTGAATGCAACGATGAGCCACTGTGAGTTAGTGGGTCCAACGCTTTAATTTGTTTCGGCCGAGGAGGAGAAGGTGCCAATGATTGGTGTTGAGCTTGCTGACGTATTTCTATCTTGCCTGCCTAGGTCACCTTCTGACTTCCAGATACGGTCAAGCACTGAAACTCAAGTCATAACGTCTGTTGCCGAGGCAAAGAGCAAGAATCCAAGACCGCCATGAACACGCCCTTCTCTCCAAAGAAAAAAGTTTTCCTTGCAGAGCGGGAAGGAAAGAAGAGGCCAAGCAATTCTGAAGCCAGAGATCCCTTCGTGGCTAAGCACTTGCAGGCGCTTGCCCAAGTCGGTTTCGCTCCCTCTGTTTGTTTATTATGCCAGCATAATGCGGGCTAATTTGCTTCGGCATTCGTGTCGAGAACCTTCGTCGCTATCGGTTGATCGGGTGTTTAGTCCAAGTAATCGCTGGCTGGCTTAATCCAAGTTCGCTTCGTCTGCCGCGGAAAGCTGCTTTGGATCATGGTGCTTTGGTGCGTTTAAGGAAACGGGAGTTCCGTATAAATAGGACTTGTCATGCTTGACCTGCAAATTGTAATGTGCCTGTTCGAACGCCGTGCCGCCGCGACTGGGGACGAGAGTAGTAACAGAGCAATGCCATCGCCGCCAACGACGGCCGAGGCTTATTCGGAGCAGGCCCAGGCGGCGGAGAACGCGGCGATCGTGTCGGCGCTCGCGCGCGTCATCGCCTGCGGCCGTGGCCCGCCTGGGCCGGCCCCGCCGCCGCTGGTCATGCCGTGCCGCCAGCAGGGCGTCGGCGCCTCGACGGCGCCGCGCCAAGGGACGGAGGAGCAGGGGAGGAAGTACCGGGGCGTGAGGCGGCGGCCGTGGGGCAAGTGGGCGGCGGAGATCCGGGACCCGCAGAAGGCGGCGCGGGTGTGGCTGGGCACGTTCGCCACCGCCGAGGAAGCTGCGCGCGCGTACGACGCCGCCGCGCTCCGCTTCCGCGGGAGCCGCGCCAAGCTCAACTTCCCCGAGGACGCCGCGGCCGCCGCCGCGCGCCGCGCCACCGACGCCGCGATGGCCGCGGCGGCGGCGTCGACGAAGCCGGCGGCGCTGCTGGAGTCGCAGCCGCAGCGTGGAGGCCACGTCGTGGAGGATTGCCTGGAGGGCGCTGCGGAGCCGAGCAGCCTGATGGGCTGGCACCTGGGGGGCGGCGCGAACGGCCGCTTCCTGGGCTCGTGGAGCATCGGGACGTCGCCCACGTCGTCGGGCTCGGACGCGGGGGCCGGGTCCGCCTCTGCTCCTCTGTTCCACTGCGGCAGTGGCTTGAAACGGAGCAGTGACAGTAGTTCATACAGGGATTAGTTTGGTTTTAGTACTATAGTACCAATTCTTTCGAGATGGGAGCATAAGGTTTACTGGAGATGACCGATGAGCGTAGTTCATCACTTCCGCGTAATTCTCCGATCTGATGAGTATCGATCAGCGGCATTCATTAGTGGAGTAGCAACTAGAGTTGAAGGATTTGGATAATCATTGGTAGAGGAGCATTCTAGGGCATTGTAGTTCTTAGTTTTCGTCCAGGTAGCTTAGCTAGCAACCTTACTAGGGCCCCAGAATATCCACTTGAAATTTATTGACACAAGGAAAATAAATAACTTGTCATGTTGACAGGTACAGTATTTTATCCTCAATGATTCTGTGCAAGCAGAAAGGTACTTGAGTGATGCAAAAAAAAAAAATGTCAACTTAATTTTGGATCTCATTCTCCGTCCGGTCTTTGCTTGTCGTCCAGGTGTAATTCTCGATCACTTGGGGGCTGTTAGGGACAGGTTATCTCTCTAAGGAGATCTTGTATAATGCAATGGCATATGCATATTGGAGCATGACTAATCAGAGACCACTCCCCTAATCGAGTCCATGATCTTGACCCCTCCTGAGTAAAATTGCTAAAACTTGTACATATTCAGATTAAGAAGAATTGGTGCCCCGACACCAACCCTAGCCGCTGTTGTTGTCGCTTCTCCCCTACACGCCTTCCTTGCTGCCCCGCAAAGCCTGTACGGTGCCAACGGCGGCGGACTCTCTCTTACCTGGTGCCTTTTTCCTCTCGTGGGAGGACGATGATAGCAGCAATGCGTCCATGGCGGGACATCAAACTCGACCGGCAGAACGATGTCAACACCTAGAGGAGTGGGTTATCCCCGTGCGTCGTGACGGTGGTGTCGCACGAGCAAAGGACTGTTAGATCTCTTTTTGCCTCATCCCGGAGTGGATAGAATGACGTCTAGGCCATGGAACCATTCCCTTCCATTTCACTTATGTATGCTTCTAGGTGTGCTCAAGGCTTGAGGCTCATCTAGACCATATCTCGAAGTCCATATGGATCCAATCCACATGTCGCCCCTTATGTATGCCCATACTCAGTTCAGGCGTCGCTTCATGATACATTGCAAATGTATCTATAATTTTTTATGTTCCATGCTTGGTTTTATCCACTTTCTTGTGTTTTGTCCATACTTTGGAGTACTTTTCATATAATTTCTTAGACTAACCTATTAACAAGAGCCATAGTGTCAGCTGCCTGTTTTCTGCTGTTTTTGGTTCCAAGAAAGTCAGAAAATGAATATTCTCGGAATTAGACGGGACAAAAGCCAAAGTGCCTATTTTTCCGAAAGTCATCAGATGCCAGAATACGAGACGGAGAGGGGCTGGGGCCCAGCCACACCACCTGGCCGCGCAGGCTGGGCCTGGCCGCGCTAGGGGGTGGTCTGGCCGCCCCAGACACCCCCTCGGTCTCCCTCTTCGCCTATAAGTTGCCTTCTGACCTAAAAACTCAGGGGGGTTTGACGTTTTTCCAGAAGGAGTTCCGCTCCGCCGCCACCACCAGATTCCACGAAACAGCACCAGAAACTCCGTTCTGGCACCCTACCGGGACGGGGAATTGGAGGAGATCATCGCCATCATCATCACCATCGCTTCTCCATCGACCATCCATGTTTCCCCCATCTATGAGTGAGTAATCCCCGCTGTAGGCTATAGGGATGGTAGGGATTGGATGAGATCGTTCATGTAATGGCATCAGATTGTTAGGGCATGGTGCCTAGTATCTTCTATTAGTGTTTTATGACTTTGTTGCGACTTGTTATGCTTAATGCTTGTCACTAGGGTTCGAGTGTCATGATTTCAGATCTGAACATGTTATTGATTCATTATGATAGTATTGTTTATGGTCTTATCTGCAAGTTGTATACACACGTTGTTGTCCGGAACCAAATGCCCCGAAGTGACAGAAATTGGGATAACCGGAGGGAATGGCTTTGATGTGAGGATCACATGTGTTCAGGAGTGTTAATGCTTTGCTCCGGTGCTCTATTAAAAGGAGCACCTTAATTGCCAGTAGATACCTTGAGGCCCCGGTGCAAACGGGCTAGCAGGACAAAAGATGTTGTGCAAGTTCTCATTGCGAGCACGTATGACTATATATGGAACACATGCCTAGGATTATCTAGTACTTGGATGCTTTATTTTATTTATCTGTAATTGCCCTATGTTCTGATTGTTATGTGAATTGTCTTGTCCATCCAACGTCCGTCCATCCATCCCTATGCCTACCGCACTCGAATCCTACTGTTTACTGCTATTGTTACTGCTGCCTTTACTTTACTGCTGCTGCTACTTTGCTATTCCTATTACAAAACTGTTGCTACTGATAAACTATTGTGAGCAAGATTGTTTCCAGGTGCAGCTGAATTTACAACTCCGTTGTTAAGGCTTATAAATATTCTTTGGCTCCCCTTGTGTAGAATCAATAAATTGGGTTTCACTTCCCTCGAAAATACTGCGATACACCCCCTATACTTATGGGTCATCAAGACTATTTTCTAGCGCCGTTGCCGGGAAGCATAGCTTTATTTATCAAGTTCACTTGGATTCTCTATTGTTCGCTGCTATCCATCCGTCATGGGTAAGTCTCGTGATGGCAAGGTTCCTATTTTACCATCCACTACAAGAAGAGGTACGGTTCTAAACACCTCTATTGCTCTTGATTCACCATCTATTATGAGTAAGCTCGTTACACCACCACATACACATGCTACACACACTACTACTACTGCTGAATCTGAAACTTTTGATGCTTATGATGCTGCTTCTACTGTGCTTGATAAGAGTGGTTCATTAGGTCCTTTCCTAGATGCTACGATTGCTAGAACTATAGCTGGAAATACTGAAACTCCTAATGAAGACACTATCACACCTGTTAGTTCTCCTGAGGCTAGTAAAAGTTATGATATTGAAGATGGTTATGTTGAGATGACCGATGAATTTATTAAAGAATGTAAAAACACCCATGATAGGAGCGCTGCTAAGAGTCTCCTTGAGAGGCGTACTATTAGACCCAAATTGTCTCCTATTGCTAAGTTTGCTGCTTCTCCCATAAACATTATAGATAAAGATTATGATTTATCTCTCGATCTATCTTACATAGCTATTGTTGAGAAAGAACCTTTTTGTGGGACTAAGAATGAAAGTGCGGTAGCACATATGAATGTACTTTCTACCATGAGTGGCTTGTTTCCTGATGATATTAAGATGCGTACTAACTTTGTTGCTAAGAATTTCCCCTTTTTACTGAAAGGAGAAGCTAAAACTTGGTTTAGTAATTTACCTCCTAGATCTATTGATAGCCCTGATTGCTTGATTAGTACTTTCCTGCAGAAATATTTTCCTCCTAGTGCTAGACATGCTATTTTGCAGGAACTTTTTGATTTTAAACAGGGAGAAAAAGAGATATTGCCTGAATCTTGGGCAAGGTTTTGTGCTTTGATTCATGCACAGGCTGGAAGTCCATTACCTAAGGATGAGCTTCTTGATATATTTTACAATGGACTAACCGAGGAATCTAGGACATACCTAGATAGTTGTGCTGATTGTGTTTTCAGGAATAGGACTCCCAGGGAAACTGAGGAATTAATGGCTAAAATAAGTAATAACTATGAAGATTGGACTCCTCCTGAACAAGCTATACCTAAAGTAATTATACCTGGACCTACTATTTTGGTGCCTATTCCAACATCAAAGAAGAGGGGAGTTATTAAATTAAATGATGAAGTGATGAAGGAAGCTAAGAAATGTCTTAAGGAGAAGGGAATTAAAGTTGCAGATGTCAAGAATTTACCTCCTATAGAAGAATTATGTAAGCCTATTCCCTACTCATCCACTATCGAGGTACACTCTCTCCAATACTTTGATGAAGGTGATATCCCTTACTCTAAACCTTCTGATCAATGCTTAGAAGAATTCGATATCTTTATTGTCAAGCAAGACAATTTTAATAAAAGGGTGCAAAATCATCTAATGGAAAACACTAGAGCTATTGTTGAGTTGAAGGATATTGTGGAAAGAACCTCTAATGATGTTAAAATGATTGTTAAACACTTTCAAATGGTTCAAACTCAAATAGATCAACTCATTAAAGTGCAGAAAGACTTGCTAATTAATCCCGCTAAAGAAAAACATGCTTAAGAACTTAGAACTAGAAGTGGTGCTGCTACCCAGGATCCTCTTTATCCTGAGGGGCATCCCAAAAGAATTGAGCAGGATTCTCAACAAGCTAAAAGTAGTGGCTCTACTCATAAGAAAAGGAAAAATAAACATAAAACTATTGTAAAACCCTCTGAACCTGCTATTGATCCTAATAGTATATCTGTCTCTGATGCTGAAACTGAAAGTGATAATGGAGAAAACGAAGTTTCTAATGAAGAAAAAGTTGAAGAAGAATCTAAAAACCACAGTAAGAATACTAAATACACCAAAGAAGATTTTACTGCTAAGAAACATGGTAGTGAAAGAGAGCCTTGGGTCCAAAAACCTATGCCTTTCCCAGATAAGAAACACAAGTCAAAGGAAGATGAACACTATAATAAGTTTTGTGAGTGGATGGAACCTTTATTCTTGCAAATTCCTTTGACTGATGCTATTAAATTGCCTCCTTACTCAAAGTATATGAAGGATATTGTCTCGAATAAAAGGAAGATCCCTAATGAAGAAATTTCCACTTTGCTTGCTAATTATTCCTTTAATGGTAAGGTTCCTAAGAAACTTGGAGACCTAGGGATTCCAACTATCCCTTGCTCTATTATGAATAGTTATGTTAGAACTGCTTTGTGTGATTTGGGAGCTGGAGTTAGTGTTATGCCTTTCTCTCTCTATAAGAGGCTTCAACTAGAAAAATTAATACCAACTGATATATCTTTGCAAATTATTTATAAATCTACCACTATTCTTGTTGGTATATGTGAGGATGTACCTGTTCAAGTGGCTCATAATTGCTTGATATTAACTGATTTTGTTGTGCTTAAAATTCCTGAAGATGATAATATGTCTATTATTCTTGGGAGACCTTTTTCTTAATACTGTAGGAGCTGTTATTAATTGTAATTAAGGAAAGGTGACTTTCAATGTTAATGACAAGGAACATACTGTCTATTTCCCCAAGAAGATTGAAAGGACTTATGGTTTGAATTCAGTTGAACATGTTGAGGGCATTCAAGTTGGACAAATATATTGTCCCATACCAAAAGAAAAATTTGAAACTATTATGATTGAGACCATTGCTATCAAGGTTGAGGTAACATAATCATTAGTGGAACACAAAGTTTTGTCTCATATGAAATTGTTTTGGTAACAAGACCTGATCAACCTTGTTAACAAAAGGATTTCGTTGAACAAAACAATGTTTTCACTATGATTATCTCCGTTTACTTCTATTCTATCCATTTTAGTTTTTGCTTATGTCTAACTTAAAGGCGTTAAAGAAAAGTACTTATTGAGAGATAACCCAAAAGTTTTAGATGAGTCTTGGAAGTTATTACTTCAGTAATAACCACTCTTTATCCTTTTTATTTGCTTTTTGTGCCAAGAGTAACCTCTAATGAGATACAAGTAATGATTGGAAAAGTTGCTGTCCCAAAACAGATTTATGTGCTTCACCGTAAAAATTCGTGTAAAATCTCTGTACATTCTTTTGAGGCGTGAATTTTTGTGCTTCTGCCCCAGGATGTTATCTAACTTTTGTTAGTTCAACACTTTTTGATTTGATCAATATAAGGTCTTCGAAAAAATCCGTCTTTGCCTGCTGGTCTGTTTTGACAGATTTCTGCCATTTTCTGCATTTGCTTCTTATTGGTTCCTCTTTGAGTTCTTTTGGTGAATTGAGCTTTTTGAGGGAAGTGCTATAGTAGCTTGTGTTTTAATAGAAGTTTTATTGGTGTTAGAAATGAACCTAAAGACTTATTATCTTGAGTACACTAATGTTGCTAATAAAGATTGTGTGAAGTTTTGTATGAAGAAAAAATATTAGCTGTATGGAAGGAATGAGTAATGAGAGGAAGAATGGACTAAATCTCAAGCTTGGGGATGCCACGCGTGTCACCCCAAGAAATATCCAAGAAGAACAAGCGTCAAAGCATGGGGATGCCTAAGGCATCCCCCTCTTCATCAATAAAAAATCCCAGGTTTCTTCCAAACGCTTCATTTTTTATTGTTTCATGCACGGTTGTGTTTTTCTTGGAGCGTCTTCTTTTTTGTTTTTGTTTTTGGTTTTTAGTTTGCTTGGTTTTCTTAGTATGCTGAATAAATTGGTTGGACCTTCTCTTTCATGCATTAGTTTTCAAATAGTTTGGTTTGGATTGGAAAAGAGTAGGAAAGTTCATGCTTAAGTGGTAAAGAGAGCTTGTTTTTGACTGTGGCCTATGCTTTGTCATGTCATGCTTGATATTGTTTTGGCTTTATGCTTAGTATTGTTTGCTGTAGCATGACTTGTTATAAACAATTGAGATTGCTTAATGTGCATTGGATGAATCATGCGTTGTTTTAGCATATTAAAGCATAGTATAGTGGTATTCTCCTTTGATGCTTTATTTGGGTTGACTTGGTGCATGCTCATACCATGTAATGACTATCTCAAGTCACCATAGCCTTTATGATCCTTTAGTTTTCAACTTGTAGTATCACTTTATGCTTTTATCAATCATGTTTTGTCGCTCTGCATGATTATGGCCATTATTGCTCTCTTAGTTTGTCGCTCCCAGTCTTTTGCTAGCCTCCACAACCAAGTATGAGTTCCACTCATGCATCCAACTCCCTAAACCAAGTTATTCCAAAGTGTCCACCATACCTACCTATTAGCTTATGCTATTCCAAGTATATTCTTGTTTTGTCTACCTTCCGAATTAAACTTGTTATGAGAAAACTAGTGATTAAAGCTCTCACGAACTTGATGGCACACTTTACTTTTTTGCATTTAATAAACTTGAACCATTGGGTCCTTCTTTGTTGCATATATGCTTGCGCTTTATAAGTTGAAATTAGCAGAACCATGTATCATGGGGAACGCTTTCAACATTGCACGTGTACTTTGTACCCCGTTGATATCATGTTCTTTTGCTTATGGATCTTGGCGGTGTGAAATAAAAGTGGAACTTGTAAGATCATGGAGTTTGTATGTGTGTTAGAGAAACACCTGGGCCGCTAGTCCAAGCCATGCCTAATCATGGTGGAAATTTGCAGCATCACCATAATGAGCACTCTATGAAGTATCCTCAATAAAAACCTATGCAAATAGCAAATAAAAAGATCGCTGAGATGCTCATTGTCTGCTTGCCTTGTCCTTTTGATTATGGGATAACTCATGTATCATGTGCAAGGGGTACCCCATTGGTGGTTCTTTATGATACACATGTACTTATAATGACAAGAGCTTACTCGTGACTAAAGTTGGGTAGCATGAGGTTCGGTCTTCGTAACTAAGGGGTATGAGATTTCGGTTTATAACTTGTCAAGCATATCCTCTTAGTTGTGTCACTTTAACCTTAATCACCTTCAAGATGCTTATGATAGGGGCAATGAGAGCTGAAAGCTATAAGTACCATAATTTTTGGAAACTCTTCATGAAACTTGAATCCCTACTTCCTTCTATGAAGGCCCTTCTTCCACTTATATATATTGAGTCTCCACATTCTACCTCTATGCACCTACTTTTAGAGCATAGTGGCCATTTTTAGTTCTATGTGCATTGTCTCAAGACTTGTTGATTGATGCATACCTTGATATTGCTTGTTCTAAACTATTTGTATCTAGTCACTCTTATGAACTTTGAAGGTGTCCTATGCATTTATATTTTCTACCCTATGAGGGACAAGCTGAATACTATTATGCTATGTTTTTTTATGTGAAACAAACAAACATCTTGCAAAGCATTGTTATTCATGAATCTTTTGTTTGTGCCTTTTCATGTTGCATCATAGTTTCTTTGTCTTATTGCTAGAACTTTGTCTTTCATGTTATGATTGAAGAACTATGATCCCAGCTTTGAATGTTTTACAAATACTTTGATTAAGTCTTGGATGGTGCATGTCACCTCAAAAATTATTCTTTCTTTTTATCACTTACCTACTCGAGGACGAGCAGGAGTTAAT
This sequence comes from Avena eriantha, assembly GCA_910589775.1. Lineage (NCBI taxonomy): Eukaryota > Viridiplantae > Streptophyta > Magnoliopsida > Poales > Poaceae > Avena > Avena eriantha. The sequence continues at coordinate 440,793,967 of OU342740.1, read as the reverse complement.
CTTGGGGATGTTGATACATTGCAAATGTATCTATAATTTTTGATGTTCCATGCTTGGTTTTATCCACTTTCTTATGTTTTGTCCACACTTTGGAGTACTTTTCATATGATTTCTTGAACTAACCTATTAACAAGAGCCACAGTGCCAGCTGCCTGTTTTCTGTTGTTTTTGGTTCCAGGAAAGTCAGAAAATGAATATTCTCGGAATTGGACGAGACAAAAACCAAAGTGCCTATTTTTCCGGAAGTCATCAGATGCCAGAATACGAGACGGAGAGGGTTGGGGCCCAGCCACACCACCTGGCCACGCGGGCTGGGCCTGGCCGCGCCAGGGGGTGGTCTGGCCGCCCTAGACACCCCCTCGGTCTCCCTCTTCGCCTATAAGTTGCCTTCTGACCTAAAAACTCAGGGGGGGTTCGATATTTTTCCAGAAGGAGTTCCGCTCTGTCGCCACCACCAGATTCCACGAAACAGCACCAGAAACTTCGTTCTGGCACCCTGCCGGGATGGGGAATTGGAGGAGATCATCGCCATCATCATAACCATCGCTTCTCCATCGACCATCCATGTTTCCCCATCTATGAGTGAGTAATTCCCCGCTGTAGGCTATGGGGATGGTAGGGATTGGATGAGATCGTTGATATAATGGCATCAGATTGTTAGGGCATGGTGCCTAGTATCTTCTATTAGTGCTTTATGACTTTGTTGCGACTTGTTATGCTTAATGTTTGTCACTAGGGCCCAAGTGCCATGATTTCAGATTTGAACATGTTATTGATTCATTATGATAGTATTGTTTATGCTCTTCTCTGCAAGTTGTATACACGTTGTTGTCCGGAACCAATGGCCTCGAAGTGACAGAAATCGGGATAACCGGAGGGAATGGCTTTGATGTGAGGATCATATGTATTCATGGAGTGTTAATGCTTTGCTCCGGTGCTCTATTAAAAGGAGCACCTTAATTGTCAGTAGTTCTCTTGAGCTGCAAACGGGCTGGCAGGACAAAAGATGTTGTGCAAGTTCTCATTGCGAACACGTATGACTATATGGGACACATGCCTAGGATTATCTAGTACTTGGATGCTTTATCTTATTTATCTGCAATTGCCCTATGTTCTGATTGCTATGTGAATTGTCTTGTCCATGCAACACCCGTCCATCCATCCCTATGCCTACCGCACTCGAATCCAACTGTTTACTGCTATTGTTACTGCTGTCTTTACTTTACTACTGTTGTTACTTTGCTATTCCTACTACAAAACTGTTGCTACTGATAAACTGTTGTGAGCAAGATTGTTTTCAGGTGCAGCTGAATTGACAACTCAGTTGTTAAGGCTTATAAATATTCTTGGGCTCTCCTTGTGTCAAATCAATAAATTAGGTTTCACTTCCCTCGAAAATACTGCAATACACCCCCTATACTTGTGGGTCATCACTTCACCATGCATCGACATGTGTTCAACCGTATTGTCACGCATTTGGAAGTCCATGACAACTATTTCAAGATGAAGCCAGATGCATGCAGCAAACTAGGGTTCTCTGCCACTCAGAAATACACAGCTGCAACTGAGAAATTCGAAATAGAGAAATTCATGATCAACTGCAAGCCGATTTGGTTGGGCACATGTGGATGCACAAAGAAAACTAAATGGAGTAAATCTCGAATTTTAATATGTGAACTATGTTTGAAATATGTGAAATTGGCTCAAATACAAGGGGAGGTACAGATTTGGGGACGACACGTTGGATGCAAGGGGAGGACATGGGGCAGACGTCGGTATTTTCTCTCCCCAAAGTGTTGTTCGTGCGGATAAAATGGAACTGAATTTGGCAAACTCCCTTCGAGATGCTCTTAGAAGAAACTCAAGAACTGCCGAACCAGAGCGGTCAATCATTATTGCTTCCTCTACCAACTTTTCAATACCTAAGAGCATATCCATGCCCCCCCCCGAACGCCCGCATAGGCCCAATTTCAGCTCGAGATGGAGAAAATCCCCCAGCCACACCGCTAGGAGCCCGAAATTCACCGATTTGGGCCCAAAATCCATCAGGCGAAATCAGGCCGAACTCAGCACCCCGGGGTTGGTCCGGGGGCACCTAATGGAGAGGAAATGGCGGGAAACAGCCAACCCTCCAAGTGGGGCCAAGATGTCGGTGATAGAACATAGTCTTCCTCATCGCCTTGGCTCCCACGCAAATCAATGGCGCTGGCAGTCAGGATTTTCCAAGACGCGACAGGTCAACGAGTCCGATCGCCGCCCACATGGCGCAGTTACTGCGAGCTGGCGCCTCGGCTTCTCCCACCCGATTTCTCGCGCGTGCTACACTCCTCCCTCCTTCCATCGCTGATAAATATGCCTTTCACCTCGCCGTATGTTCTCCACTGCGAAAATCTCTCTTTCCTCTCCCCTAAAACACCGACGAACTCTTGGCAGCGATGACAGAGCGTTACTCGGGTGACAGCGCAGCGGCAAACGGCTCCGTCCGTCGCTTGCTCACCGAGTGGGAGGGTCGTCTCCTGTACGAAGCCAACTACCCGGGGCCGCCGGACTTCCACGCAACGCCTGGCTGGGCCCTGAACATCGACGGCGTGCTGATCCTTCCTTCTCCCCTTGATCGGCGAGATCTAGGCGGTGCTTGGCGGGATGTCTGACGAGGACCGCGTGGATCCCCGCTACTTCCCCAACAACCACGCGGTGTGGATAGGATACTTCTGCGAGCGCCACCAGCGATAGATGGCGGAGTACAAGGGCCTGCCTCCAGCACCGCAGGTCGGCGCGTGTGGTGTGGCGTGCTAGGGCGCACACTCACCACCGTGCTCGAGCACATCGAGGTCGGCAACTCGGCGTGGCTCACCTACCCGGCGAAGACGCTGGTGTTCCTCTCCCACCGACGCATCATTGCCTAGCGGCGTACGAGGGCCCACCTCCCGCGCCAGCTAGGCTAGGAGAAATGCCGCAGGTCGGTGCATGTGGTGGGCCGTGCTAGGGCGCACTGTAGTAGCAAAAACATTATGTCACTGTAGCATCGGTGAAGCATTTTTCTGAGTAAAAAATACATAAAACTATGTAGCACAGAGGATAGCAAAAGTAGCAAAACAAATACGGTTATGTAGCTAAAATAATATAAAAATGTAGCAAAAATTCTACCTCCCCTAAAGAAGGCGTGCGGAGGAGGGCGACCACTCAGGCCGCGACCGCCATAGCCGCAATCCACCTTCTATGACGTCGCCCCTCCCGACAGCAGCATCATTGCCTAGCGGCGGAGGAGAGCAGGCGCGGAGGAGGACGCGGGGTGGAGGAGGGCGTGGCGGCGATGGAGGCGTGCGGCGTCACCGGCTACAACTATCATTCGAGCGCGACGCAGGAGGGCACGACGGAGGATGACATGAGGGACGAGAACATGGCAGCGGAGGCGCAAGGCGGAGCGCGCCATCCTCGTCCTCGCCCTCCCGCTCCTCCTCATCATTTTTACCGATGTAGGTTTGCTAAGTCAATTGAATGTTAAAGGGTTTAAAAGAATTCTAGAAGTATATAGATTGCCAAGCGCATGAAAATTCTCGTTTTGTTCTTGATAGCCCTATCGAGATCATTTTTGTTAAATGATTTTTTGTTTGCCAAATGCAAAATGAAGTTAACCTGGCGCAAAATAAAATTCACTAAAGAGTAAATAATGGTAAAAAAACATCGCCAAGAGCAAGAACGATCTAATTTTTTTTAGATGCACACGAGGTTGCCACACTTGCTTATTTTATAAATTTTCAAATGAAAATATGTTAGAAACATACAGAGCTAGAGAATAGCTCCGAGAGGCCAAATTATTTCAAGAAAGGACGGTACTAGGCACCCCGGGGATCCGGTGATTTCATCCCTCCAGTCCCTAGCCAACCACGTGTCCCCTCTCTTTTATACATAATTCCCGATTCTGCTACAAAACGTCCCAATTTGCTACAAAATGTACAGCTTTTGTTACATTTAGTGCATTGCAAAAAAAGTTCATCTTCAGGAAGGACTATTAAACGTCGGAGATCTCGTAGAAAAAACTTTGCGCTATCCATAAAAGTGTTGCAGCAAAAAAGTTGCACTAATGTAGCAAACATGATTTTGCCGGAGACTTTGCCGGGACCTTGCCGGAGACCTCGTAGCAAAATATTTTCCCTCTTGTAGCAAAATCATAAAACGATAATAGCAAAGATATTATGTCATTGCAGTATTTTTTGGGTAAAAATTTACATAAAACTGTGTAGCACGGAGAATAGCAAAAGTAGCAAAATAAATACGGTCATGTAGCTAAAAGAATATAAAAATGTAGCAAAAAAAAGAAATCTACCTCCCCTAGAAAAGGCATGCTGAGGAGGGCGACCACGCATGCCGTGACCGCCATGGACGTAATCCACCTTCTAGGAGGTCTCCCCTCCCAACAACAACATCATTGCCTAGCAGCAGAGGAGAACATGCACGGAGGAGGACGCGCGGTGGAGGAGGGCGTGGCGGCGATGGAGGCACGCGACGTCACCAGCCACAACTACTATTCGAGCGCGACGCAGGAGGGCATGACGTAGGAGGACCCGAGGGAGGAGAACGTCGCGGTGGAGGCGCAAGGCGGGTGAGCGCTGACACCGACGCCGGCCACAACCACTATGAGAGCGGAGTGGGGAGCGGGGGCACGACGGAGGAACGCACAACGGAGAAGGAGGGCGCAGGGTGTGGAGGAGGGTGCGGCGGCTGCCCGGCGGTGTGCTGACACACCGATACAGGGCGCATGTGAGCCGATCGACCCGGGGGATCGATTCGGGGAAGTGAATCATTTCCCTACAAGAAACCAACTAAGCAAACAAAGCTACCCTGTTCTTTAGAGCATCTCCACTAGCATTCCCAGGAGGGCCTTTTCAGGCAGATTTTTCATCCGAACAACGAAAATTCGCCCAACCGTGTTCCTAGATGCCCACTTTTCGCCGGATCTGCCCCATTTTACATCCGGGTTCCCAGGCCAAACCGGGGTGCTGGGAACAACGAATGAAGCGAATTCGGCAGAAAAAAACCCGCGTCGGTGGCCCCTTCCTTTCAGCGTGTGAAACGAGTTATCCTCATCCAGTCGCCTCGGCTCCCGCGGCAGACCGCCGGGCAGCGACCGCCTGTCTCCTCGGCCACGCGTCACCGTAATGGCGCGCCACCGCCGGCCCACCTTCCCACCGCTTCCTCTTTTCCCGACCACGCTGCTACACCCCTCCCGCCTTCACCGCCCTTTCCTCTTTCGGCTATAAATGTCGGAGCCCTCGCCGTCCCATAGAGCACACACTCTCCCCTCACATTCCCCCACCCACAAGCTCCCTTCGGCAACGAGAAGAACAGTGCGGTGGAAGAATGGTGGGACGCTACCCCAGCGACGGCCAACGGCTTCGGTCGATGTTCTCTATAGTCGTGGGAGGCACGGCTGCTCTACGAGGCTGGCTACCCGGCGCCACCGGACTTCTGGTGCCCGCCGACATGGAAGCTCGTCGCGGGCGACGGGCCCGTGCCGCTGGTGTTGTCGTCCACCGAGATCGTCAACGGGATCCAGGCGATCATCACCAGCATGGAGTACCCGGAGCTCGCTGAGGACCCAGGGAACCTGGCGTTCTAGGAGTAGTTTTTCATCGATTGGCAGGAGGAGCAGCTCGCCGCGCACGACGGTGTAGGCCCGCCTCCACCAAGGAACAACTCGGCGTGCAGGCATCGTTGGTGGAGCGCGCCCGGTCGCACGCTCGCCACCGTTATGGAGCACATCCAGGCAGGGAACAACCCGTGGCTAGAGTATCCCCCGCGTTCGTCTCCGACGGTCTCCCAGTGACGTGGATCCAGCTGGATGCCGAGGAGGATGGCGAGCGGGTCATCCGGCTCGTCGTCAGCTTCGGCGTCCCGCTCATCTAGTTTGGCGCCAGCGAGCTCGTCGGTGTCGCTCCGGCCGGTAAAATGGGAGGCGGCGTCGCCACCGCGCTCGTCGCCGCACATACGTTTGTGCGACATCGTTATAAATGAGCGACGTGCGCCTTCGCCACCGAGCGGCCACCTTCCTCTAGCGAGGCCGAAGCCGCGCATGCCTAAGAAGGAGCCGACGGACTAGGAGGTGCCCGTCAATGAGGACGCATTCCTCCTCAAGATGGCGATGGAAGCGTCGCTCAACGATGTGCTGTCGATGAAGGCCCCCGACGCTTGCGCCTGGTCTAGGGCGGACTGGGAGCAGGCGGAGGCCAAGCGCATACGCTGGCTGCATGAGCAGGCCGAGCGTCAGGGTGCCCACCAGGGCCTTCACTGCCGTGGTGCTGCGGCGACGCCGGCCAGGACAGCTCCCGGCCACCGCAACCGCCGATCGACGACGACAATGGCGACGATGATGGGACTCGGGACGCCGACTACACGTCGTTCTACCGCCACTTTGGCATGTGAACGGTGTCAGGCATCGGTATTAGTTATATTTCTATGTTTTTTGTTAGCGTACTACAGACGAAATTAGGGTATACATGTCCGAATTTGACATAATATGTATGAAAGTCGCCTATAATTTAATGAAATCGTCTATGTTCGTTTAAATTTCGCCTTATTTGTCCAAATGCGGGAACTCGGCCTCGGAACGCGGGTGGAAAACTGGACGTTTCTAGGCCGAATATTACATCCGTCCGGCACTAAAAAATGTCAAAATTGGACCTGGGAACGCCGAACGGGTGGAGATGTTGCTATGCCCACATAATTTAGTCTTAAGAAGAGTTGAAATGATTGCATCTTCAACACCATTCAGGTCAATCTCTATCGCGGTCGGATACAGTTGAACTATTCAAGTCAAGAGGTTAAAAAAAAAGTATTGCCAACCGCATATGTAATGCGCTTTTGTATCATTGATGGCACCCATATTGATCAGTGGCTCTGCATATAGTGCAGTATACTTCCATGATTTTTAGATCGCTAAGTGCGCATACCGCGCACGGGGCCAGAAGCACACAAGTGGTGTGCCTTCATATTGGCACGCCAATATTGCGCCGCGGAGCTATTTGAGGTGGGCGGTGCGAGCTTGCCTCTCCGGTATGGGACTAAATAAAATAAACATGGCACTTGCGGCGCTCGCATTCCTTTGCGAATCCTGACGGCAGAGTGTATTTACTGGGCCGTGCCCGGGAGCCCGGGACTGAAGTGGAAACTTTGCACTCTCGGGGAGAAAAACGAGCCTGGCTTAGGCTGCTGGACGGCTGTAGTGGAGCTGAGCTCTGACGACACGCTGATCTATAAAAAAAAGTAGGGCATGGTCTGAACACGCGTCAGATCTCAGAAGAATGCGGCGTCATCATCTTCCGTACATACCGTGCGCGTGCAACGTGGGACACCGAGGAGCGGGCCGTCAGAGCATAGCCGATCCAGTTCTTCCTCCGACCATCCAGAGCTCTCAAACTGCACCGTACCTTTTCAATTGTATCTTAGATGTCGGTCTGAAAATCGCAGTTGTATTTCGAATCCAACTCCGATTTGTGACGGTATCGTGTCGACCAGAGATGCTGGATGCGAACTGCTTGGTACGCCTGTACCGAACACAATTCGAGTGCCGCATCTGATTGGGAAGTTTTGAATCAGGATTCTTACCGTTAACGAACCTGACTCGCCACTCACGGGATCGCGCAACGCAAACAGACAAGAGTCGATGCAACAAATGCTGCACGACGCCGGCTACATGCTGCCCACCCAACTGTAAGCTCAGCGCCGGCGACGTGCCGGTGCCCCCCGTGCTTGTGGATGATGAGATGGTCGACGAGATCTAGGCCGCCATCACGGCGATGGAGGATCCGGAGCTCGCCGAAGACCCCGGTAACCTAGTTTACTGGGAATAGTTCTTCGCTGAGCAACAGAACCAGGAACTCGCCGCCCACAAAGGCCCGCCCGGCACGCTGCCAAAGCGCAACAACGCGGCGGCGCGTCGTCGCTGGTGGAGTGCACCGGAAGGACGCTCAGCGCCGTCCTGGAGCACATCCACGCCGGCAGTCAACCGAGGTTGGGCTTCCCTCGCTCGTCGCTCCCCACGGCGAGGGCAAGGCGCGCCCCTCCGGCGAACTGGCTGTCTAGGAGGATGGACAGCCGCAACTCGTCTGGCTCGGCCACCGCCGCCTCGGCCTCGCGCTCGTCAGGCGAGCCACTGCGGCCCGTGAAGCGGGAGGCCGAGATGTTGATGCGCTCGCCGCCGAGGACGAGGTCGCGAGGCATCGTCATCAACGAGCTCCGCGCGCCATCGCCGCCGACCAGCCGCTTTCGCCTGCGCCAGCCGAAGTCGGAGCCGGCGAAATGGGCGGTCCCTGTCGACGAGGGCTCGTTCGCCATCAGGATGGCGATGGAGCACTCTCTCTCCAGGACGTGCCGCCGATGCCAGAGCCGGACACCCTCACCTAGTCCCGGGCCAACTGGGAGCCGGAGGAGGCCAACCGAATTGGGCGCCACTAGGAGGAGGCCGAGCGTGAGGCCGCCCGTAGGTCTCGCCGCCAGCGCGCCTATCAGGACGCGCCGCTCATCGTCCTCGACGACGACGCCGCCGCCGCCCCCTCGTTCCAGCCGTGGCGGTGCGGTGACGCTGGCCAGGGCAGCTCGCGCCCCCGCAGCCGTCAAGCGACGACGACGAAGACGGCAAGGCGGACCCCGATTACACGGTGTTCTACCGTAACTTCGGCATGTGAGCGGCGTCGACATCGGCATCGGCATCTCCTCGCCTAGTAGTTCCTTTTATGTTTTTTGTTTTTCTTTTAGCCTAATGCAGCCAAAATTCGAGTATATGTCTGAATTTGGCTTACTATGTACGAACTCGCCTCTGTTTAATTAAAATCGCCTATATTCCTCCAATTTCGGCCGAGTTTGATCAAAATTCGGCCAAATGTGAGAACTCGGTCTAGGAACGCGAGTTGGAAAAAGACTATTCTCATACCGAAAGTTACATTTTAGCGCCGGATTTTAGCATAGAAAAGCCCAACGAGTGGAGGTGCTCTAAACAAACGAAGCTATATAGTTAGTCCTAAGCAAGCTATTGACAAACCTTTTGCTACGGAGATCATTCTGGTTTGCCGGGTAATTTGGAAAGGTCAAAAAAAAAATGCCAAGCGCATATGTAATGCGCTGGTGAATCTGATGGCACCCGTGTTGATTAGTGGTATATATACGTAGTTCATGATATTTTGATCGCTAAGTGCACGTGCCGCACACGACGCCAGCAGCACACGAGTAACCTCGTGGACGGGGTGTGCCTTCGTATGGCACGCCGGTACTGCGCCGCGCTGCTATTTGAGGTGGACGGCGTGTGCTTGCATCTCCGGTATGGGACTAAAGAAATAGGAACCAGGCACCAGTGGCGTTCGCATTTCCTCTCCAAAGTGTGTAACTGGGCCGTGCCCGGGACTGAACCTTCAGCCTGCGGGAACTTGGCAGTCCCAGGAACAAAAGACGAGCCTGGCTGGGCCGTATCCTGTACGGGAGCTGAACTCCGACACATGCAGCAGGGCAACGCGCTACGGTCCGCTCTGCTGTATAAAAAAAAGTAGGGCCTGCGCTGAACACACGTCAGATCTCAGAAGAATGAGGCACCGGCTTCCGTACATGGGCTTCCTACCTACATACGGTGCGCGTGCTCGGCACCCGCTTCCTGCTTGACGACGTGGGCGCTTCTCTCGCCCTTGTCCTTGTCCTTGTCCTGCTCGTCGTCATCGGAGGAGGAGAAGAAGTTGGGGACGCCCTCGTAGAACTACTAGGGATGGAGCTCGCCACGGAACGCAGACAAGCGCCGCGCATTGTGCTCCCCCCACGCCAGGAACTTCTTCCATTACTCTTTGTTCTGGTAGACGCTCTCCCACCGGACGGCCCAAGGGAGCTTGGCGATGCGGCGGCACATCTCTGCCTCCAGCGCCTTCTCCTTCTTCGGCACATGCGGCACTGACACCCTCTCCACGTTGAGGTGCCAGCCGGTGGGGAGAAAGACATCGTGGTGGTCGATGTCGTACCCCTCCCGCCAGTGCTGCTCGTACTCCACCACCCAAAAGTAGCGGCGGTTGCGCTCGCGTTCGTCGTCATGGTGAACGTCGACATGTGCCGCAGGACCGACGAAGTCCTGTAGCCTTGGCGGCAGCACACCGCGGAGGAAGCGCGACATCGATGGTGGAGCGGGGCGACCGTCGCCCTCGTTGCAAACATGACCCAGAGTCGCTGGTCGCGTCGTTGTTCTTCGCCTTCTTCAGCCATAAAGGCATCTTCATCGTCGGTGACAGCAGCGATGGTGGCAATGGGGGAGCTTTCTTGGCAATGGCTGGGTGGAGAGTGTGGTGCCGATGAGCGCATGCCGGTTTAAGTAGTCCAGTCCGTCAGTGCACGCACAGGTTCTCGCACCTTCGCCATCAATGTCGCCGCGCGAACTCAGATGACATCTTGTCGGTCAACACCAACATTGATGGCCATGGCTGTTGTCGCTGGTTAGTCTACTTGCGATCGCGTCGATAGCATGCATCTAGGTCACTGCCACACGGGCACAGTGCCATTGGTTGTGGGCACGCGACTCTGTCCGACCGCGTCCGCAACTGGCGCATCAGGCACCCAAATTTGGTGGACGAATGGGTCATGCTAGACACAACCCACCGGCATGACCCAAACAGTCTGGTCGTGTCCAAACTGGTCCAACCGGACGCGAGAGTTGGCCGCGTGCCCTCTAGTGGTGCGACCCATCCAGGGCCCATTCCTCATAAAAAATTATAATCATCTCCTGTTGGTGCACTGTTTTTTCTAAGATACACCCCGGGAGGTATACCAAACATATAGAAGAAAGGCCTAGACGTCCAAAACAATGCCAAGAATGGCTACAACTCGACACCACACGAAACACGGCTTAAACCAAGACAACCGACACAACGCCCGAAGGCAGATACAAACACAACACCACACGGTGTACAACACAACCAACACCAGCCGCCCGACAAGGGCTTGCCTTGCATCTTTTCCAGCCAAGAAGGCGAGGGGACGACACACTAAGCTACAAGGCCACGTCACGACCGAACAACGGAACTCTAGGAGGCCAACTCCGCCTCCAAGATGTTAGAAGCCAACGCACCGATCACCCAAAGATGTCAGGAGTCGGCGAGGTAGAACGGCAGGGCCGCACCAGATCGGAGGAGGCGTCGACCAAGAAGCGCTGTCAACGGTGTACATAGCGCCCCGAAAGCCCAAGCTCTGGCGGTGGCCATCAACGACTCAACTGGCGCTCTGAGGACTCATCGAACCACCTGAGCAGCGCCTCCAACAAGAGAACGACACAGATGCATCGCCACCGCCCGATCCGTAGACCGAATCAAGGTTCCCCCGATGATCGACATGGGAGGCTCAAGCAGCGCCATGACGACGCCTCCAAGAAGGTGACAACGCCCGCGAGCGTCGCCGTCGCCAGCATCACACAAGGATTTCTCCCGGCCCTGCCGCCGACCCCAACGCCTAAAATACGTGCAGTAAGGAGCCGTCTTTTGGAACCACAGCCGATGAGAGGCGAGCCAGAGATGCCGTCGGCGGGGCAGGTTGTGTCTACCACCGTCCCACCTCGATCACCCAAAGAACAGGAGCTGGACGGAGGGGATCCAGCCCACCGCACCACAGTCTGGCCGGCCGCCGACACTTGCGTATTGCAGGGGCCCAAACTGCAGGCCCGCCCAAGCCCATCTAGGCCGGGACGAGCCCGCGGCTCCCACCTGCTGCAGTAGGGGCGCCTCGGCCGCCGGGGAGGCCGCGCTGCTCCACCATAGCCGGACCCGCGTGCGCAGAGAGATAGAATGGTACCAGCAGACAATAAGAAAACATTTATCTAAAAACTCACGATATGTCCGGACCAACATCCTTCTCTCCTCCATTGGCACGATAAGCACATCTGCTGCAACCATGCCGAAGGCGACCAAGAAAAGATGGATAGGTGCTACGCCTGTGATCTCCTTTACTTCCCAGCATATCCAGCGTGCAGTAACCTGGATGATGGTAGCAAATGACGTGGGTACAGAATAGGGAAGTCTGAAACAGATGCATTAGTACATGAAAATCGAGATACCGGCCATGGAAATTGAAGCTGGGGAAGTTACTTGAGTAGAGTCTAATACTCTTACATAAACTTAGAAGACAGTCCTGTTCACCAGAGAGGCGTCCTTCGGCAAGAGCCCCTCGCCAACGAACCTGCCCTTGGCACCCTGGTTTGTTCTGCGCTGCCGTGGCGGCAGCAGGTCTCGGGGTCACCACCCGTCTGCATCTCCGACGCCTGCCGCTCCAGCCAGCCGATGGACAAATCCGAGTCGTCGGACTCCGACCAGATGGCCGTGGCCGTGGATCCGGTGGAGGCGAGGAATGCCATGAGCCTCCTCTCGCCTGGTCTCCGGTGTCTCCTCGAGTTCTTCGGCGACCGAAATCCACAACGAGCGGTGTAGAAGAGCAAGCGCTTGCCACTGGCGCGACTTGCGGCAGCGGCAGGGAGTTGGAAGTGGTCGATCCCAGCGGCGGGGAGGCAGGGGCGTGAGCTGCCGGTGGGGAGAAAAGGACGAGGCGGACGCGAGAGAGAGTGAGGCAGAGTGCGAGACTGGGATGGCGCGTCTCCGGTTCGGGGGCGAGTGTCTTTTTTTTGGATACGGTAATTTGCTGATTTTCATGGTCCAGAAAATTGTTATACGTATTAAGTATTTTGTCTGATAATTGTCTTTTTCATAAACTAATGATTATTTTTTGACTAAATATGTTAAAGAATTGTATCATAAAAAATCTGTAACCGATCATCATCATATCATAATGTGGTGTGCGGACAGTAAAGTTAATGAAGTAGGTCTATTTTGTCGGACATTTTCAAGCATGTCTATTTTGTTTCTTATCATGTGCTACATGTTGTAAAATTATTATTTAAAAAATAAATCTAATTACTACTTGCTAGATTACGACCAAATTCGCTCTAATTTTAGTCGATCCATGACTGTGCGCTTTGTTTGTCTCAGACATAAATCTATATCTATACCTTATACCTAATAATAAAGTACGGAACACTTCTGTCTAGCAGCCTTTTTTCGGACAGTTTTGTCTTCACACTGGATAGCTAATTACCCACCATGCCACCGGTAAGTGAACAAAAAGTTTCGATTAATTCTTTCTGTCCCTATCCCGACCGCCTCGCGTTCCCCTGCTCCCAAGCTCCACACACCTCTCCAGCGACTCCCAAACCTCACCGGCCGTCTTGCGGTCGGTCTTGCGCGAGAGAGAGCCATGACGGAGAGAGAGGAGGCATGGAAGGGGAAGCACACCGCACCATCCGTGGTCGACTCCTCCTTACCCTTCCCCTGAAACGAACGAGCCCCCGTCTCCCACGACCTCCTAGATGTCACTCCTCTCCGGTGATAACCATAACCACCCTGCCCAGCGACTCCTCACCCTCACCGACGACAGGAACACCACCACCCTCGAACTCCACCACCTACCCACCACTCCCCACAGAGTGCGGGGCATGCTTCCCTCGAGTTCCCTGTACTAGATCCCCTCGCCTCGCTGCCCTGGTCAAGGTCCTGTGTCGCCCTGGACCGGTCCTGCACCCCGGACCATCCGTCTCCTCCTACATCTGGCCTCCCGTTCCGTCGGTGATGCCCTCTCTTAACCACCTAAGACGCCCCCAATCTGGGTGGGAGTTGGCTATCCACGCCTATGCTGGAGGCGGGTTCACGGCCGCTGCAAGCGAGGCAGGCGGCGCAGGCAAGTCCCGGGGTGGCACCGCTTGTGGAGAACGCCGGAGGTGGTACGGATTGCGGGCGGAGCATGGAGCGGCTGCCAGCGGTAGAGGAGGGGACTGGCGGCTGCTATCACCGGCGGAGAGAGCTGTCGCATCCTAATTGTCTAACAATGGTAATTGTACTTGGTCTAGTAATATAATGGCTACTTCCTATATATAATTGTTGCATCATAATTATATCATGCTCATGTCATCATGCCACCTTGCATTTGAGCATCATATAAAACCTTTTTTTTCTTTGGTTCTTCTCTCATATGCATTATTAAATGTATTTGCCTCTTGATATTGTTTTTGGCTATTGATATATTGTTTAATGCCCAAGTTGAGTTGGGGGCATATCTTTTACTCAACTCCATCACCTTTCTTTTCACCACCTTATAATTCCACCATTCCATTTACCCATGAGCTTGTATTTCTTTTTCTTTTGATATTTATTCTAGCTCATGTGGGTTGGGGTGGATCTAATTCTAATTCCTTTTGCTTGGCCTTTATTCCACATTTTGGGAACGCATAAGAATAGTTCCATGTTATTATTATTGTTTTCACAAGCATAAACATGGCCATTAATTATTATGCATGGGCCATGCAAGAGCACCACCACCTTTAGCCCATTTGCTTTTCTCTTGGTTTAAGTGGTTCTTTCTTTGTGGGATCATCTCCATCTCTCTCCACCATCCCCATGTTCTCATCAACACCATTTTTTTCTTCATGCATGATCAAATGAGGCCTTTTCTATAAACCCCATTCCTCTCTCTTTTCTTGGGTTCACCTTCACCTCACCTTATGCTAAATTTAAGCCCTCGCCTTTCATCTTGGTTTGATCTTATCAACATGTTTTAAAACCTAAACACCTAATCTAAACCCTAACCCTAACACCTCTCCTTTTTCTCTCTAACCCTAGTTCTAACTTAAACTCTAACCCCTTGATCTCCATGCAAGCACTCACCTCTCTCTCTCTTTCTCCCTCTCTCTACCATGTTGGCCCCACACCCTAGCTACCCCATCTACTCCAGCCCTAACCCGAGCCTTCCCCTCTAACCTAACCCTAGCCGAGGCTAGCTACCCCGAGACTCCCCTCTCCTTCTCCCTCTTCCTTTCTCCCTCCTGCCAGCAGGTCCCACCGCCATGCCGTCCCCACCTGCCAGGCACCCTACCTGCCCCTGCCCTGGCTGCTCACTTCGAGCACGTGAGCGAGGAGGAGGAAAAGTGGCCGAAGCCACTTTATCTCTACCCCGAGCCCCACGGCCTCTCCTTCCTCCCTCTCGCTTTTGCCTCCTTTCTCACGCTTCCTGCCCTCGCCCAGATCCACCCTAGGGCCCTGCCTCTCCCCTCCTTCTTCACCGACGCCATCTCCTCTCGCCGGTCACCGCTAGAACCACCGTCTTCTCCTCGTTCCAACCAGCAAGCGCATCGTGGAGGTGGTCGAGGAGACCAAGGAGGTTCCCCTGCTTCATCCTGGACGCGCCAGCGAGGAGGAGGAGCACCAGAACCGCCAGAACCACCGCCGCCCTGACGCAAACCCTAGTTCCAGGAGCGTCTGCTTCCTCGCCGTTCCGACGAATCTCAGGCCGATCCACCTCCATCAACCTCCCCTCGGTGAGTTCCTCGTCCTAACGGACATCTCCGTTGTCGCTGTCGCAGGCTGTGCTCGCCGAAGATTTCACCGAACGGCTTCCGTACACGGCAGCCGTTGTCGTCTGCGCGTCAACGCGCCTCGCAGAGGCTTAGCTAGGCCCCGTCCGCTCTTCCGTCACCAGCCCACACCCAGTCGCACCGGTTACCGCCTCCGAACGCGAGCCCCAGGTCGTGGGATCGAGTCCTCGCCTCGCCGCGCCGCGCACCGCACGCGCCAGATAGATCCGCCAGACCGTGGAGAAGATCCACAGTACGTGGCCCCCTTTTTGCATTTACCCCCCGCTTCTTTTGCCGCCTCAACCCGCAGTACGCGCGAGCCCACCTGCCAGCCGCTGTGTAAATTTTACAAAAAGGCACCCCCGCTTTCGTAGCCTCAACCCGCGCTCCAGCACGTCCCCACCGGTCAGCCTCTGCGTGCTTAGCCGCTGTCACGTGGGCCTCTAGCCGCTGGCCCACCTGTCTATCGCAGAGGCTAGGTCAGACAGCGGTGAGAAAAACCTTTTTCCTATGCGCGTGTGGCCCAGTCAGCAGCTGGCCCACCCGTCAGCGACTGGGGCTGGGTCTGACTGAGTATAAAATGTTTACGGCTTTTCTGTTTTAATTAAACTTTCTAGAAATTGTGAAATACAAATTCAAATCACATTTTAAATAACTTTTAAATTATAAATCCAAATAATACATATAATATATGTTTTTGAATCAGAAAATTGTGAGGAATCCAAATATGCTATTCAAAATAATGTTTGAACACTTTAAAATTTCGAGATAATAAAAATTACAATAAAATGCCCTTTTTCTTAATAAATTAATAACTTCAAATCTATAACTCTAAATTTGACAAATAATATGTCTAAATCGATCAGCGCGACGAGCCCGTTCTATCTATGCATTCCTTGTTCTAAATTGAAGCATGCATCATGTCATTAATACAAATCAGAACTGTTTATGGCAATAAAACCTGGCTAAATAATTAATAAAATGCTTTATTCTTATACCCACACCTCACCCTTGCCCTGCTACTTTAATGCCATGTAATTTGTGCATCATTCATCATGGCATGCTTGTTTGCTTGTCGCATTTTAATTCATATGCTTGTGCACTTTATTTATGTTGGCCCTTGTTTGTTTGGTTCTTCTTCGAATAGACGCCCCGCAGGAGAATTACCAGGAATCACAGGAGTACTACCCAGATCCATCTCTCGCTTCAACTGAGCTACCAGGCAAGCACTACCACATGCTTGCATACATATAGTACCTATTGCCTCTACCTTTTTCTTGCATCATTGAGTCGCGATTGCATTAAATTGAATCCCAAGTACTGCATAGCCTTTACTTTTAAACCCCACCGAAGCTTGTTCCTCCATCCCATGAGCCATTACTACAGGAGTTGTTTGAGCCATGCGAGTCGTAGAGAAGCATGTATAGGGTATGTGAGTGTCCGATGAATAACGAGGTACCTAAACAACATAACCTGAGTAGTAAGGGGATAACTAATGAAAGAGGCACCGGTGAGCAATATCTGCTATTTGGTTTTTCATGCTCACTTGTGTCCCGTAGGACCCCGAGTACTTGATTCCTGTTCCTTGTTTATTCGCACTATCCACATCCAGGAGGCCTTATGGACCCCCCTGAGCCAGAGCTGGATACTGGGTGGAGGAGACAGATGATGTTGGCAACGATCACTCGGTGTAGAGATTCCGGGAACGGGGATCCGTGAGATCTGTGGGCAGGATGTGTTTATTTATGTGGCATCTTATGCCGATTTGCTTCTTATCCATACTCAGATCTTGTTTTCCGCTTCCGCTTGATACTCTGATGTTTGTTGTATGAGGAGCTATCCCAAAATATTATCTCTATCTAGGACATTTGAATCTTGCCGTATGGCGTTGCAATATTTCTATTTCTTTTAGATGGAATGGCTCTGAGGAGTGTTGTATGTGGCTTGCATACATACTCACTTGTGTATGTAGTTGATCCATTCGCTTGCCGATTACGCCTCTCGTTCTTGTCCCGATGTTCTGAAATTGGTTAGGACGGCCGAAAGGTCTACCGTGAGTGGCCCCGGGCCCCACCGTACTATTTTAACCACTTTCGCTCATCCAGGCATGCAACTAAGAGCGTAATTTATCGAGGTAGTTACAAGAGCCGAGAAAGGGAGAGGGAAGAGAAGCGCCGTTGTGGAGGAATCGAGCGGGAGGAGGCCGACAGTGGAGAGGTGGGGATCGAGCGAGGGGCTCGCGATTGGGGTGGCACACTTGTTCTCCACGTTCTACTCTAGCACCCCACTCGTCTTGATATGGGGTGGCCCGATCTTCTCAGCAAGCACTTGTCGATGGTGATGGTGGATGATAGATAACTAGCATGTAGCTATGAACTCTCCCGCTCAATCCCTGATGCCAATGCAATAGCTCTCGAACCTTGTAGGATATTCACAACACCGCGCTCTTGTGCACGCAGCCGTGACCATGAACGGTAGTATGCAATCTACTAATTCCCAATGTAACAACAGATCACACTCAATTATAGTTGGTAGATTCGAACACAGGGTAATTCCAGAGGTTCTATGAAAGAAACAACTCCAAAATATTTTAACGTGGTCTTAAACCCTAACTTGTGACGGCTACGGAGGTTTATATAAGGGTTGGCGCGTCCTACCCTCTAAACGGGCCTAAAAACAGCCATATCTTGGCCCAAACTGACTCGGTTCGACTCAAACGGATACATACCGACCCATATATGGGTTCGACCTTATTGGCACGTAGTCCAAACATCGTGGAACACCTCAAACATGTAATTCTTGGTGCGCCATCTCTCTCTCTTGCTCATACGTGATTTCCTCATTGCCTCCTAGTGCGCATGCCTCCCGCTCCTCCCTCGCACACTTGTTGATATTGGAAATCAGCGCTTATCCTTCTTGCTGCAACTCTCCTCCTCCCCACGCAACGCTTGTGTTACCAATAAACCTGATCATACAAAGATGCATAGACTTAGGTAGTATAAAGTTCTCATTAAGTAAAACATCAGGTTCAATTAGGAATGAATTCACCTGATAGTCATTATTGATTTGACTCAGTATTTTCTTCCAGTTCAAGCAGTCAGAATCATCATAATCCTTGTATATGTCCTCATCATCCTCCCTTTCTTCATGAAAAGCCGTCCTCGGCTTTAGGTAAGCTGAAAGTGGGAGCAACAAAAAGAACAACGTGTACGCAAAGTATATGTATATATAACATGTTGTATTATTGTTGTTCACATGAAAAGTATGTCCAGTATACATCAAGCAACTTAAATTGCAGGTATAAGTGAAGTACAAAGAATCATGATCATGGTGAAAAAACAACTAAATAGATAGTCTTCTTCAATATTAAATTCAGTTTTCTCATAGAAGATGATAAGGGGTGGCCCGATCTTCTCGTTGAGCACGTCGTAGATGATGGTGGATGTAACAGAGATAACTTGTGGGATGTTGTGAATCACCGGCTGTTCCCCTGTTGCCAATGCAACATATCTCAACCCAGATGGTATTCGCAACTTCACACACTTACGCACGTAGCCGCCGACCACGAAGTGGTTTCCAATCTACCAATTCCCAATGGAACAGCAGAAAACACGAAAACTTTCAGTAGAAAACTCCAGATCAAATCAAAGTGAAGGTATGGTAGATATTCCTGATCGAATCAAAGAGGAACATATAATTTCCGATGAATGCTTGCAGCAGTTCAATGAAACAAGTATTGGTTTAATCTAAACATGGTCTAACCCTAATTGCGGCGGCTGTGGGGATACTTAAAGAGGTTGGGGCGAGCTCCCCACAAACCAGGCCTAAAACCAGCCTTATTTTGGTCCAAACTGACCCGATTCGACTCAAACTGATACATACCGACCCATAGATGGGTTCGGCCTAATTGGCCCGTAGGCCAAACATCGTGGAACACCTCAAACGTGTATTTCTTGGTGCGCCACATCCCTCTCTTGATCATACATGATTTCCTCATTGTCTCCTAGTGCGTCTGCCTCCCTCTCCTCCCTCGCGCACTTGCTAATATTGGAAATCAGTTCTTGTTCTTCTCGCTGCAACTCTCCTTCTCCTCCACGTGCAACGCTTGTGTTGTCAACAAACCTGATCATACAAAGGTGCATAAACTTAGGCAGTATAAAGTTCTCATCAAATAAAATATCAGATTCAATTAAGATTGAGTTCACCTGTTGGCCAAGTAGCTTTGCACATGCTCTTGTAATTGGTCCAATTCTGACTTCATTGGACTTGTCTTGTGCAGCACCAGTATCATCATCATTGGGAGAAAATGGTAAACGACTAAGGATGTCCTCATCATCTGATATGGGGTGGCCCGATCTTCTCAGCAAGCTCTTGTCGATGATATGGATGATAGATAACTAGTGCGTAGCTATGATTTCTCCCACTTGATCCCTGATGCCAGTGCAACAGATCTCGAACCTTGTAGGATATTCAGAACACCACACTCTTACACACGCAGCCATGACCACGAATGGTAGTATGCAATCTACTAATTCCTAAAGGAACAATATATCACACTCAATTATAGTTGTAGAATTCGAACACAGGGTAATTCCAGAGGTTTTATGAAAGAAACAACTCCAAAATATTTTAACGTGGTCTAAACCCTAACTTGTGACGACTACGGAGGTTTATATGAGGGCTCGGGCGTCCTTCCCTCTAAACGGGCCTAAAAACAGCCATATCTTATCCCAAACTGACCCGGTTCGACTCAAACTGATACATACCGACCCATATATGGGTTCGGCCGTATTGGCACACAGTCCAAACGTTGTGGAACACCTCAAACATGTAATTCTTGGTGCGCCATCTCTCTCTCGTGCTCATACGTGATTTCCTCATTGCCTCCTAGTGCGCATGCCTCCCGCTCCTCCCTCGCGCACTTGTTGATATTGGAAATTAGCGCTTGTCCTTCTTGCTACAACTCTCCTCCTCCTCGCGCAACGCTTGTGTTATCAATAAACCTGATCATACAAAGATGCATAGACTTAGGTAGTATAAAGTTCTCATTAAGTAAAACACCAGGTTCAATTAAGAGTGAATTGACCTGTTGCTCAATCAGCTTTGCACGAGCTCTTGTAATGGGTCCCATCCTGATTTCATTGACTTGTTCTTTGCAGCAACATCTTCATTGTGAATAGGAGTAGGAGATAGTGGAATAGTATGGATGTCCTCATCATCTCCTCCTCTTCAAAAGGCGTCGACCTCGATGCTCCAAGGTATTCTCCAGCATATGGTGACAAATCATCAACGTTGAAGATGCTGCTAGCACCACCAAACTCCTCAATAGGTATATCAACTGAGTAGGCATTATCATTAATTTTGGCTAGCACTTTGTAAGGACCAGCACCACGTGGCTTCAACTTGGACTTGCGAAGTAGTGGAAATCTATCCTTGCGTAGATGCACCCAAACCATATCTCCAGGCTCGAACAACACTTCCTTTCTTGCTTGATTCCTTGCAGCAACAATGTTCTTGCCTTTCTTCTCAATAGCCTCTCGAGTCTTCTCATGTATTTTCTTCACATAATCAACACGTTTTGATGCCTCCATATCAACTCTCTCATGTAATGGCAGAGGCAACATATTGATGTCTACGCACTTCTATTCTTGTAGACAGTTGTTGGGCCTCCAAGTACAGAGGTTTGTAGAATAGCAACAAGTTTTCCCTTAAGTGGATCACCCTAGGTTTATCGAACTCAGGGAGGAAGTGGTCAAAGGTATCCCCTCTCAAGCAACTCTGCAATCAAGATACAAGAAGTCTCTTGTGTCCCCAACACACCCAATACACTTGTCAGGTGTATAGGTGCACTAGTTCGGCGAAGAGATAGTGAAATACAAGTGGTATAGATAATTATAAGTGGTAATGGTGGTAGAAAATAGCTTGATGGCGTGGAAGAGACTAAAGGCAAACTGAAATAAATATGCAAGCAAGCAAACAGATCTAGTTGCAAACGGTGTTTCAATGTTTAGAAACAAGGCCTAGGGATCATACTTTCACTAGTGAACACTCTCATATAAATATTTTCTCTTCATGATACTACTCTGAACTACTCTCCGGTTGAACACTCTAATCGATGGTAGGGCTATAACAGCACACCTCAAAGTTCATCTTTCCCATCTAGAAAACCCCACACTGTCACCTTGAGCACTAGATGGTTCAAACAAACACCACAATTTCATAAAGACATCCAACTCCAAATATAACTCATAACAAGTATTTGTAATCTCTAGCCTAAATGCCACCATGGTGAGCACGCTGTCACTTTCACACACATGGGGAGAGCAGAGATCTATTAAAGCACTTGAGTAGCAAGGTAGATCTATAGAGAACCCTTAGCCTCGAGAGAGAACTACTCCCTCCTCATCATGGGAATCAACAATGGTGATGGAGATGGTGGTGATGGTGAACAGGCGGCGACAGCGGGGAGGACTCCTTCCCCGCCGCCGGTATCACAGGGGAGCACCGCCCCTTAGCAACCTTCCTTCATGGCTTCCTGAGAGCCCTTCCCCATAGAGATGGGATCCATGGGGGAGGCAAAACGTGGCTTTGGTGGCTGCAAATTCGTGGGTGGAGGTCTCCTGGACGAATTAGGTTTCCTCCCTTTATATAGCTTTTCGGATTCCCGTCATCCCATCTTGGGCTGCAGTAAATCGGGTTTAAAAGGACCTTCCGGACTCGGAATCAGCTAAATTTTATGTCCGGAACGTCTGTCGCAAAATTTTCTACAACTTTGTAGTTGAAGAGTTTTCTGTTTGACGCCGTCTTCGACCTGAAACGTGACCATCTTCAAAAACAGTTCTGAGACAGATTTCTGGAAAATCTTAATTTGACTCCAATAAGGTTTCCACTTGTATTCTTGGTAATTCATACACATCAAAGTGTAAAACAAGAACATTGTGCACTTTTGCAACTATTACTAGGTTAGTCCAAGAAATTATATGAAAAGTACTCGAAAGTCTGGGCAAAACATAAGAAAGTAGATAAAACCAAGCATGGAACATTAAAAATTATGGATACATTTGCAATGTATCACATATCAAGTGGCGTCAATGGCTTGAAGACATACACCACCTAAAAAGGACAAAGCTGAGTAGTTGAATGCATAGCCCTGTTGTAAGCAAACTCAACATGTGGCAAACACTCTTCCCACTCCCGCAGATTCTTTTTAATCATGGTCCTTAGTTGCTATGATAATGTTCGATTCACCACCTCCGTTTGACCATCTGTTTGAGGATGACATGTAGTACTGAATAGCAGCTTCGTTCCTAGCTTCCCCCATAAGGTCTTCCAAAAGTAGCTCATGAACTTCACATCATGGTGAGAAACAATCGTCTTTGGTACTCCATGTAATCTCACGATGTCCCTGAAAAATAGGTTAGCAACATGTGACACATCGTCGCTTTTGTAGCAGGCAATAAAATGAGTCATCTTAGAGAACCTATCTACTACCACAAATATAGAATCATGACCTCTCTGAGTTTTAGGTAGACCTAGCACAAAATCCATACTAATGTCTTCCCATGGAGTAGTAGGTGCAGAGAGAGGTGTATACAAACCGTGAGGCTTCAGCTTGGATTTCGACTTGTGGCAAGTAATGCATCTGCTCACAAATCTGTACACATCACGCCTCATCTTGGGCCGATAAAAATGATCAGCAAGCATGATCAACGTCTTCTCACGCCCAAAGTGACCCATCAAACCACCAGCATGTGATTCCTGCACTAAGAATAAACGCAACAAAGATTCTGAAATACATAGTTTGTTAGCTCGAAACAAATATCCATCATGTATATGATACTTATCCCATGCGTTTCTAAGAGCACACAAACGATATGGTTCAGCAAAATCATGGTAAGTTGCATAAAGTGCACAAATAGCTTCTAATCTAGGAATTTTAACATCAAGATTGGTTAATAGCATGTTCTTCCTAGATAGAGCATCAACAACAACATTCTCTTTTCCCTTCTTATAATTAATGATGTAAGGAAAAGACTCAATGAACTCAACCCATTTAGCTAATCTTCTATGCAAGTTTGATTGTGCTTTCAAGTATTTCAATGCTTCATGATCAGAATGTATGATGAATTCCTTTGGCCACAAATAATGTTGTCAAACTTCAAGTACTCTCACAAGTGCATACATTTTTTATCATAGATTGAATAATTCAAACGAGCATCAGTCAATTTCTCAGAAAAATAAGCTATAGGACGACCCTCTTGCATCAAAACGCCACCTATGCCTATACCACTAGCATCACATTCAACTTCAAATTGCTTCGAAAAATCAGGTAATGCAAGTAATGGTGCAGAAGTAAACAAACGTTTAGATGTATCAAATGCAATGTCTTGGGCCGTGCCCCACACAAAAGGTACACCTTTCTTTGTCAAATCATTGAAAGGTGCAGCAATGGTGCTAAAATATTTCACAAAGCGCCTATAGAAACCAGCTAAACCGTGGAAACTACGCACTTGACTTACATTCATAGGAGTAGTCCAATTCTGAATTGATTCAATTTTAGATTGATCTACCTCTACTCCATTATTAGATCCAACAAATCCTAGGAATATGACCTTATCTTTTGCAAATGTGCACTTCTCAAGATTAGCATACAGTTTATTATCACACAACACTTGCAATACTTGTCGAATATGAGTGCAATGTTCAGATTAGGTGTGGCTGTATATGAGTATATCATCAAAGTAAACAACCACAAAACGACCAATAAACTCTCTCAAAACATGATTCATCAAACGCATGAAAGTACTAGGTGCATTAGTAAGACCAAACGACATGACTAACCACTCATACAAACCGAATTTAGTTTTGAAAGCAGTTTTCCACTCATCCCCTTCTTTCATCCTAATTTGATGATAACCACTACGCAAGTCTATCTTAGAGAAAACAGCAGCACCACTCAATTCATCTAGCATCCCTCTAAGTGTAGAATAGGATGACGATATCGAATAGTGATGTTATTAATCGCTCTACAGTCAACACACATGCGCCATGTACCATCTTTCTTAGGAACTAAAATAACAGGAATAACACAAGGGCTAAGAGAAACACGAGTGTACCCTTTATCTAGCAACGCTTGTACTTGCTTCTAAATTTCCTTAGTTTCTTCAGGATTAGTCCTGTAGGGTGCACGGTTGGGAAGTGTGGCGCCAGGAATCAAGTCCACTTGATGTTCTATACCACGCAATGGAGGTAAGCCTGCAGGTACATCTTCTGGAAACACATCCCCAAAGTCTTGCAAAACAGAAGAGACACCAAGAGAAATAGGGGTCATGTCGTTAGAAACCAATACCTCGCCCTTATACATGAGCACAAGTGGCATGGCTGTAGGATCACGAAATTCTCTCATATCTTCCTTGGTGGCTAGTATCAATAAACCAGACACTCTCTCACTTTTTGTTATATCACTCAATTTAGGCTCAATTACATCAGGAACAGCTGTCACACAATCTCGCCGAGTGGTAGAATCTTCCTTCAAGTTCACCTCTATCTTCTGGCGAGAATCATTCACAATATCTTGTGGTGTCATTGGCTGCATAGTAATCTTCTTCCCTTTGAATTCCAAGTGATATATATTGGCTCAGCCATTGTGTTGCACATGGCGATCATAAAGCCAAGGCCGACCCAATAGTAGGTGACAAACAGTCATAGGAACCACATCAAAATCAATAGAATCTTTGTATGTCCCTATTTGAAAATTCACACGTACCATATGATTTACCTTCATCTCACCATTGTTGCTCAACTATTGTATGTAGTAAGGCTTCGGATGAGGTAAGTATGTCAAGTTCAGCTTGGCACATAGTTCCTTACTTGCAAGATTTCTGCAGCTACCTCCATCAATAATGACCTTGCAAGCCTTATTAGGTCCAACTAGAGCTTTTGTTTGAAACAAGTTGCAACGCTGGGATTCCTCAACTGGTTGCACACTAAGTATACGTGAAGATACGGCAATAGTTGGTGCATGCTCAGGATACGCATCAGCACCATCCTCGCCATCATCAACATCATCATCAGAAACTTCATCTCCACTCTCTACTTCGCCTTGTTCGTTGACAAACATAACCTTGCTGTTTGGACAATCCTTCTTGTAGTGACTTCTACCTCCACAAGTATGGCACACCACATCATGAGTACGTGCACTAGACATGTTGGAACCCGAGCTAGCAACAGGAGCAATGGGTTTTCAAGCATTAGAACCAAACGAAGGTGTACTTGCAGGTTTGGTCGATGGTGTAAAAGGAGCAGAAGCTGGTGGCATGACAGCAGGAGGTGTAGATCTGGCTGAAAATCTGCTAGAAGATGGAAAACGAGCACGTGACTTCGCCTCTTCAGCCAGCTGGGATTCGGCCTCTCTAGCATGGTGCAGCAGCTCGTTCATTGTCTCATACTTGTGATAACGCACAATGCTCTTGATTTGAAGCTTCAAATTGTTGAGGAAACACTGCATTTTGTCATCTCTCGTGATTCACGAACATTAGCACGCTGCATAAGCATCTCCATCTCCATGTAGTACTCATCAACTGTCATTGTGTCTTGCCTCAACTGTGTAAGCTTGTCAAACACGGAGTGCAAATAATTGGAAGGAACAAAACGATCCGCCATGATGGCCTTCATCTCACGCCAATCCCTCACAGGAAGTTCATTATCGTTCCGTCTATTCTGCACAATAGCTTCCCACCAACGCAAAGCATAACCATCAAACTCTTATGCTGCAAGCTTGACCTTCTTGTATTCCGGGTAATCAAATAAACGCCCGAGCTTCTCAATCTTCAACTCCCAAGTAATATAATCCTTAGGATCAAGCGAGCCATTGAACGAAGGAATTGAGAACTTGGGCTTGCCCAAACTATCATTAGCTGGATTGTAAACACGCTGGGCAGGTCCAACAGGAGCATACCCACGGCCATACAGAGGAGCATGTGCAGGGGGATTGGCACGTCCCTTACCACGATGTGGGGCAGCATCAGCCGCACTACCCTCATCAAAGTCCTCAAACCCATCATCATGTTGTTGTGCAGGTCCTGGCTGGAGTGTCGCTTGAATCGCCTCAATGGAACGTTGCAAGGTGGCAAAGTTGACATTCATTGCAGTCAGCTGAGTCTGAATATTATTGATTGCTCTAGTATTATTCTCCACAACATCTTGTATGTCAGTGATATTTCTATCAACAAACTCACGCCAAGTAACAATCTCCTCAACCTGCTTTTTCTGAGACACAATTTCATCATCACTCAAAGACATGATTAGTAGGTTAGTGGAAAAATCAAAATCAATATGGTTCTCACAACTCACTCTCACAACTCACTCTCAACTGATAAGAAAAGAGATCTTGCCGTTCTAAAGTAAATAGAGATGTTTAATAGTTCGAAATCAAAGACTTATGCACTGATGTGATGAAGTGAATATCAAAGGTATGGAGAACGATCATAGGGCACACATGTTATTTATGGTGGAGTTGTAGGTATAGTATCCTAACTAGACCGCAAACAAGTCCTAGTGCTGATCGTATGACAAAGACCCATGGAAACACCCACGATGGAGATAAATGGGGCAATTGCAACTATAAAAATGAGCTCAATAAAGTGAGGTACGTCGGAGGAACGCTCGTATTGCAATGCACAAGGGGAGACACTAGCAATTTCTCAACGAAACAGGCATGAGATTGCTAAACTGAGCAACCCGTAGAGCACTAAGCACGCTAGTCTCGTAGGATAGTTTAGACACCAAGAAAAGCTTACTAAGGCTCACAAGGATAGATACGCTATGTGGACTCAGTAAAAAATAAACAAAAAAAAATTGACCTGAGAATTAGTCTCTGCCACGACAGAAAAAATGATCAAAATCCTGCCGCGACAGGATGTCGGCAGACACAAAAATTTCTTGTATGACCTCAGACTGGTCTGTGGTCTAGCGTGAGCATGATTTGTTTTGTGGCTCAGCCTCACGTATTGGCACAGATGTGTCTGTGGTCTTGTGTGAAGTAGGGCTAAGCTTTTTTTCAATCAACGTAAGGAACCTCACGTACAGGAACATCGATCAGAATTTTTTTTCTTGCTTTCCTTCTCCCTCACGTTCACGCACGTACACGAAATAGATTCGGTGTTTTTTCTCTTTTTTTCTCTTTCAAACGGATCTACAACCCAGACTAAAATAAAATAGATCTAAGACTCAAAAACACGACGAACAGTTTAGAAATAGTCTAGGGACTCCAACAACAGATCAAAACTAGACAAAAACTAGACAAAAGATATGACTCAGATTTAGAAGAAAGGCTATACAAAAGGATTACGATCAGCAACAAGAACTCACGAACAGTGCTATCTAGGCTATGACAATGAACATGAACCCTAATATTTTTGTGTGGCGTTTTCTGTATAGGACAAAAACAACTAATCTATGGATGGATTTGAGGATGCTTACCGAGGCAACACTGGAAATCTAATACCAAGATGATATGGGGTGGCTCGATTTGTCAGCAAGCTCTTGTCGATGATATGGTGAATGATAGATAACTAGTGCGTAGCTATGATCTCTCCCGCTCGATCTCTGATGCCAGTGCAATAGATGTCGAACCTTGTAGGATATTCACAACACCACACTCTTGCGCACGTAGCCGTGACCACGAACGGTAGTATGCAATCTACTAATTCCCAATGGAACAATAGATCACACTCAATTATAGTTGTAGAATTCGAACACAGGGTAATTCCAGAGGTTCTATGAAAGAAACAACTCCAAAATATTTTAACGTGGTTTAAACCCTAACTTGTGATGACTACGGAGGTTCATATGAGGGTTGGGGCGTCCTCCCCTCTAAACGGTCCTAAAAACAGCCATATCTTGGCCCAAACTGACTTGGTTCGACTCAAACTGATATATACCGACCCATATATGGGTTCGGCCATATTGGCACGCAGTCCAAACGTCGTGGAACACCTCAAATATGTAATTCTTGGTGCGCCATCTCTCTCTCTCTCTCTCTCTCTCTCTCTCTTGCTCATACGTGATTTCCTCATTGCCTCCTAGTGCGCATGCCGCCCGCTCCTCTCTCGCGCACTTGTTGATATTGGAAATCAGCGCTTGTCCTTCTTGCTGCAACTCTCCTCCTCCTCGCGTAACACTTGTGTTATCAATAAACCTGATCATACAAAGATGCATAGACTTAGGTAGTATAAAGTTCTCATTAAGTAAAACATCAGGTTCAATTAAGAGTGAATTCACCTGTTGCTCAATCAGCTTTGCACGAGCTCTTGTAATGGGTCCAATCCTAATTTCATTGGACTTGTTCTTTGCAGCAACATCTTCATTCTGAATAGGAGTAGGAGATAGGGAAATAGTATGGATGTCCTCATCACAATATGTGTGTCCACATCCAGTAGGGATATATTAGGGAGATTGGTACCTAGAAATTGGTGGATGCGCCTGTTAGTCTTGTTGTTTTGCCAGGATTGTTAATGGAGATTTCTATTAGGATATGGTCCACCAATCGGCTAATAGCAATTAGGAATTTTGCTGTTTAGGTATATCTCACCCGCTTTAGCACATAACTGAATGCCAGTCTTGTACTACCATAGATATCATATTGTAATTCGTTCAATCGCTTGCCAGAAGAGTTAAGAAACGGCAAAATTGCCACATTACCTTATCTAAGATTTTGATGCCTTGACACTAAGATTAAACATTCAGGACATCACAATTCAGTGAAGGGTGTTCAGTGCAAAATGATGTGTAAACTTTATCATGTTACAGTAAATGTGAAAGAAAAGTGTAATGCTAGAACAACTTGTAACATGTGACAGAGTGGACATGCTATAAGTGGTCAGTATTAGTTACTTTAGAAAAATCTGTGGAATTGAATAATTGGTTGTGCCTGATCCTCACCTTACTTCTAAGTTGTGTGTATAGGTTGAGGCCATAATTGGCAACATACAATACATTATTTCCTCGGATTTTGATGATGACATAGAAGATATTCAACACACGGGGAAGCAATAAGATCTCTAAGAAAGGAACATGCATGGCCTCTTGATCTGCTGACTTACTATGGTTCCATAGTTTCCTGTTTGCAGATTCAGGAGTATCTGAGTCAAAAGATGAACGTGTACTTAGCCAAGCACTGGAAGAGCTTTGCCAGCTAGAACTACTTTGACACTGTTGAAGTTTTCATCTCTGTTTTCTGGTCTAGCCCCCATATCTTCATAGCTATTATCACCGTAGTTAGTGAAAATCGTACATGTCCCGAAGTAAAATTTTCTGTTCGTTAGAGTCTGCGATCAATCTGTGATTCAGCTTTGTTACAGTAGTACACATCTTTATGATAATTCCAGGTTAGCTCCCTCGTCACATTATGTCAGCTGATGGTGAAATGGAAGAGAGCGGAACTAAGGAATCCGGTTCGGCTTTCTAGGGACAAGCAAGAATGATTAAAAGCACATGTATTTGGACAGGGAAACTAGGATATTGGCGTTCATCAGTGTTTGGATCTTGGATGCAAGTCTGAATCAATTACTACTGTAAATAAGAATGAATTACTACTATAAATGCTCGATCTGCTATAGCATGGATATGCGACCTTTAGCTGCTCCTTATGTTAGTACAGTAGTATATTAAACATGTATGCTACTAGATAAAAAAAACTAGATGTTGTATCCGGCTCATCTGTTTTGTTTTCCTGCTGCCGTTGATTGCTAGCTACCCTTGCGTGTGTTTGGCTGGTGATTGCTAGCTGTGTATGCGTGCTTCGCTGCTGATGAAATTGCTGCTAATTGCTTTTGCTACTGCTAGCTAGCATGTACTCCCTCCGTTTTAAAATATAAGTTGTTTTAGCTTTGTGAAAAGAGTGAATCTAGACCCCTTTTAGTGTGTGTAGGTTCACTCTAAACCTACATGAACCTACACACTAAAAGGGGTCTAGATACACCTCTTTCATAAAACTAAAATATCTTATATTTTAAAACGGAGGGAGTACATGATTGTCTGACGTTGCATTGTTGCTGATGCTTGCCTTTATAGAGTGAGTGAGATATACAGATTGAGATGAGAGATAGGGGTAGATTAATTGAAATAAAAGTACGTACATTAATTTAAAACAAAGTCTAAAATAGTAGATTTAATAAAAAATAGAATTAAAATTGAGTATATTAAATACAAAATAAAAATATAAATTGCGACTAATAGTAGACCAAATTGAAACAAACTTGAACTATTAAAGATTTTATTTTATCCACTTTTTACCTGTTATACATTATGCTTTTTGATCCAATGTAATATGTCCACAGATACTAGCTTGCGCAATGCAGATATACAGAAAGATTAAATATAGTTAGTTTCATATCTTTGTCCTAAATTGATGTTTTCTATCCTGGTGCAACCCACGGGCATGTTTACTAGTTTAGAAAACAAATAAAACCCGCGATATAATATTATGCCTCTTTTTTCCTATGCTTGTCTACCACTGAGGCCGCGAATTAGGTATTGAAGGTCACCTTCCCCTCTTGTGTTGCTCCACGAGTGATTTGGGGGGGGGGGGGGGGAGGAGGGGGAACCCTAGCCATCGGGCTTAGACTACTTAACCTCCCCCTCTGCTCGCCGCCGTCGGGGCGTGCTGATTGGCGAAGCCCGGTCGCCATCGACGGCGGGGATCTCTCTCCCTTCGCTCTGAGGTGGACATCGCGGGTTGGCTCTTCGAGTGGTAGTAGCGTGTTGGCGTATGGTGCGGCGGCGCATTGGAGGGCGTTGGCGATACAGATCGTAGACACTGAGTGAAGGCATAGAGGACTATGCGGTGGTGGTCTGTTGAAGGCGACGACTTGATTGGGTCGGCCCAGATGTAGCTGTCAGAGGCCAGCATGGTCCTCCTCCAGTCTACAAGGCATGGCTCTAAGCGGCACGATGGACCATAGCGTGCACGACTACGCGCCCCCTGCGGGGCTTCTAGCAGAGGCGGCAGTAGGGTGACGCTGTGGCAGGGCTATTAGCGACGGCGGTAAGTGGGCAGAACGGTGGCCCTGGTGTAGCAGGGCGGCTATGAAAACTTTATTGACCTGTTTTTGCCCGGATGGGCCCCAACATGGCCTGGTGTGTTCCTGATGTTGTGCTTGATTAGCAACCACCGGAGGGCGAATCCCTCTGATGGGCTGTTGCGTGGCCATGTCGGACAGTTGTTCCTTCGTCGAATCTTCCGTGTGATGCATGACGTTTCTTGGTCTTGAGCTCACGGACGCCTCGGTGGTGGCCCGAGAAAGTGGATCGCGCGGGGGGCTCTACGGTGCGCGATGTGGTGATGGTGATGGTCCTCTCCTTTGGTTCACTTGGGTGGAAAGGAGAATAGGACCAAGACCTGGTGGTGGTGTGATACGTTGCTAACGTATCTATAATTTTTGATGTTCCATGCTTGTTTTATATCTACTTTCTTATGTTTTATCCATACTTTGGAGTATTTTTTATACACTTTCTTAGACTAACCTATTAACAAGATGCCACAGTGCCAGCTGCCTGTTTTTTGCTATTTTTGGTTCCAGGAAAGTTAGAAAATGAATATTCTCAGAATTGGACGGGACAAAAGCCAAAGTCAATATTTCACCGAGGGAAACAGAAGACGAGATGGAGAGGGGCCAGAGGCCGGCCACACCACCTGATGACCCACAAGTATAGGGGGTGTATCGCAGTATATTTGAGGGAAGTAAAACCTAATTTATTGATTCGACACAAGAGGAGCCAAAGAATATTTATAAGCCTTAAAAACCGAGTTGTCAATTCAGCGGCACCTGGAAACAATCTTGCTCACAGCAGTTTATCAGTAGCAATAGTTTTGTAGTAGGAGTAGTAAAGTGACAGCAGTAGTAAAGTAAAAACAGTAGTAAGAATAGTAGTAAATAGTAGGATTCGAATGCGGTAGGCATACTGATGGATGGACGGGCGTTGCATGGACAAGACAATTCACATAGCAATCAGAACATAGGGCAATTACAGATAAATAAGATAAAGCATACAAGTACTAGATAATCCTAGACATATGTTTCATATATAGTCATACGTGCTCGCAATGAGAACTTGCACAACATCTTTTGTCCTGCCAACCCGTTTGCAGCGAGGCCTCAAGGGAATTTCTGGCAATTAAGGTGCTCCTTTTAATAGAGCACTGGAGCAAAGCATTAACACTCCGTGAACACATGTGATCCTCACATCAAAGCCATTCCCTCCGGTTATCTCGATTTTTGTCACTTTGGGGCCATTGGTTCCGGACAACAACGTGTGTATACAACTTGCAGGTAAGAACATAAACAATACTATCATAATGAATCAATAACATGTTCAGATCTAAAATCATGGCACTCGGGCCCTAGTGACAAGCATTAAGCATAACAAGTCGCAACAAAGTCAAAAAGCACTAATAAAAGATACTAGGCACCATGCCCTAACAATCTGATGCCATTACATGAACGATCTCATCCAATACCTACCATCCTCATAGCCTACGGCATGGGATTGCTCACTCATAGATGGGGGAAACATGGATGGTCGATGGAGAAACGATGGTGGCGATGATGGCGATGATCTCCTCCAATTCCCGTCCCGACAGGGTGCCATAACGGAGTTTCTGGTGCTATTTCGTGGTATCTGGTGGCGGCGGTGGAGCGGAACTCCTTCTGGAAAAACGTCAAACCCCCATGAGTTTATAGGTCAGAAGGCAACTTATAGGCGAAGAGGGAGACCGAGGGGGTGTCTGGGGCGGCCAGAACACCCCCTGGCGCAGCCAGGTGGTGTGGCTGGGCCCCAGCCCCTCTCCGTCTCGTATTCTAGCTCCAGGTGTCCCCTGGTAAAATAATGACTTTGGCTTTTGTCCCGTCCAATTCCGAGAATATTCATTTTCTGACTTTCCTAGAACCAAAAACAGCAGAAAACAGGCAGCTGGCACTGTGGCTCTTGTTAATAGGTTAGTCCAAGAAATCATATGAAAAGTATTCCAAAGTATGGACAAAACATAAGAAAGTAGATAAAACCAAGCATGGAACATCAAAAATTATGGATACGTTTGCGAGGTATCAACATCCCCAAGCTTAACTCCTGCTCGTCCTCGAGTAGGTAAGTGATAAAAAGGAAGAATATTTTTTTATGTGACAAGCACCATCATAAACTTGATCAAAGTATTTGTAAAACAATGATAGCTGGGATCATAGTACTTCAATCATAACTTGAAAGATAAAGTGCTAGCAATAAGACAAAGCAACTATGTTGCAACATGAAAAGGCACAAACAAAAGATTCATGAATAACAATGCTTTGCAAGACATTTGTTTGTTTCACATAAAGAAAACATAGCATAGTGGTATTCATCTTGTCCCTCATAGAGTAGCAAACATAAATGCATAGGACACCTTCAAAGTTCATAAGAGTGAGTAGATACAAATAGTTTAAAACAAGCAATATCAAAGCTATGCATCAATCAAAAAGTATTGAGAAATGCACATAGAACTAAGAATGGCCACTATGCTCTCAAAGTAGGTGCATAAAGATAGAAGGTGGAGACTCAACATAAAAGTAAAGAAAGGCCTTCAAAGAAGGAAGTAGAGACTCAAGTTTCATAAAGAGCTTCCAAAAATTATGGTACTTAATAGCTTTTAGCTCTCATTGCCCTATCATAAGCATCTTGAAGGTGATTAAGGTTAAAGTGACACAACTAAGAGGATATGCTTGACAAGTTATAAACCGAAATCTCATTCCCCTTACTTACGAAGACCGAACCTCATGCTACTCAACTTTAGTCACGCGTAAGCTCTTGTCATTGTAAGTACATATGTATCATAAAGAACCGCCAACAGGGTACCCCTTGCACATGATACAGGAGCTATCCCATAATCAAAATGACAAGGCAAGCATACAATGAGCATCTCAGCGATCTTTTTATTTGCTATTTGCATAGGTTTTTATTGAGGATGCTTCATAGAGTGCTCATTATGGTGATGCTGCAAGTTTCCACCATGATTAGGCATGGCTTAGGCTAGCAGCCCAGGCGTTTATCTAACACACATACACACTCTATGATCTTACAAGTTCCACTTTTATTTCACACTTCCGGGATCCATAAGCAAAAGAACATGATATCAACAGGGTACAAAGTACAAGTGCAATGTTGAAAGCGTTCCCCATGATACATGGTTCTGCTAATTTCAACTTATAAAGCGCAAGCATATATGCAACAAAGAAGGACCCAATGGTTCAAGTTTATTAAATGCAAAAATGTAAAGTGTGCCATCAAGTTCGTGAGAGCTTTAATCACTAGATTTCTCATAACAAGTTTAATTTGGAAGGTAGACAAAAACATGAATATACTTGGAATAGCATATGCTAGTAGGTAGGTATGGTGGACTCTTTGGACTAACTTGGTTTAAAGAGTTGGATGCATGAGTGGAACTCATACTTGGTTGTGGAGGCTAGCAAAAGACTGGGAGTGACAAACTAAGAGAGCAATAGTGGCCATAATCATGCAGAGCGACAAAACATCATTGATCAAAGCATAAAGTGATACTACAAGTTGAAAACTAAAGGATCATAAAGGCTTATGGTAACTTGGGATAGTCATAACATGGTGTGAGAATGTGCCAAGTCAACCCAAATAAAGCATCAAAGGAGAATACCACAATACTATGCTTTAATATATTAAAACAACGCATTATTCATCCAAGGCACATTAAGCAATCTCAATTGTTTATAACAATTCATGCTACAGCAAACAATACTAAGAATAAAGCCAAAACAATATCAAGCATGGCATGACAAAGCATAGGCCACAGTCAAAAACAAGCTCTCCTTACCACTTAAGCACGAACTTTCCTACTCTTTTCCAAACCAAACCAAACTATTTGAAAACCAATGTATGAAAGAGGGGGTCCAACCAATTTATTCAGAAAACTAAGCAAACAAAGCAAAAGAAAAACCAAAACAAAAACAAAAACAGAAAGGAAGACGCTCCAAGAATAACACAACTGTGCATGAAACAATAAAAATGAAGCGTTTGGAAGAAACCTGGGATTTTTATTGATGAAGAGGGGGATGCCTTGGGCATCCCCAAGCTTTGACGCTTTTACTTCTTGGATATTTCTTGGGGTAACACACTTATAATCCCCAAGCTTGAGCTTTACTCCATCCTTCATCTCATTACGTTCCTTTCATACACCTGAAAATTTTCCTTCATACAAAACTTCACACAATCTTTATTAGCAACATAAGTGCACTCAAGATAATAAGTCTTTAGGTTCAGTTACAACACCAATAAAACTTCCATTAAAACACTATCTACTGTAGCACTTCCCTAAAAAAGCTCAATTCCCCAAAAGAACTCAAAAAGGAACCAACAAGAAGCAAATACAAA
Organism: Avena eriantha; assembly: GCA_910589775.1. Taxonomy (NCBI): domain Eukaryota; kingdom Viridiplantae; phylum Streptophyta; class Magnoliopsida; order Poales; family Poaceae; genus Avena; species Avena eriantha. The sequence goes on along the minus strand of OU342740.1, from coordinate 440,758,128 downwards.
TAATGGCAGAAATCTATCAAAACAGACCAGCAGGTAAAGACGATTTTTTCGAAAACCTTCTGTTGCTTAAATCGAAAAGTGTTGAACTAACTAAAGTTAGATAACAACCTAGGCCAGAAGCAAAAAAATTCACGCCTCAAAAGGACGTACAGATATTTTACACGAATTTTTACGGTGAAGCACAGAAATCTTTTCGGGACAGCAACTTTCCCAACCATTACTTCTCTCTCATTAGAGGTTACTCTTGGCACAAAAAGCAAATAAAAAGGATAAGGAGCGGTTATTACTGAAGTAATAACTTTCAAGACTCATCTAAAACTCTTGGGTTATCTACCAATAAGTACTTTTCTTTAACGCCTTTAAGTTAGGCATGATAGTTTGAGAGGATGCTCACATAAGAAATATGAATTGAAGTAAAAGAGAGCATCAAGAAGCAAATTCAAAACACATTTAAGTCTAACCCACTTCCTATGCATAGGAATCTTGTATGCAAATAAAGTCTCAAAGAACAAAGTGATAGACATAGAAACATAAAACAAGAGTAACTTCAAAACTTTCAGCACATAGAGAGGTGTTTCAATACCATGAAAACCTCTACAACTATATTTTCCTCTCTCATAATAATTTTTAGTAGCCTCATGAATAAACTCAACAATATAACTATCACATAAAGCATGCTTTTCATGATCTACAAACACATATTTTTTATCAAGCTCAAAAATAGTGGGATTAAAACCTTCAATCCCACTTTTAACAATTCTATAACAAGATGGCTGATCATTCAATATAGGATCATCATCTAGAGATTTATCATAAACATTTTCTAAGCAAAAATCTTTAATACCATGCAAATCAAAGTTAACCACAAATAAAGGATTATCATAGATAACATGAGCATAACATTCATCCTCGTTTGGTAAGTGTGGGGGACAATCAAATAATGTAAGGGATAAAGAGTTACTCTCATTAGAAGGTAGGCATGGGTAGCTAATCCATTCTTACTCATTTTGTTCATCACTCTCCTCCTCTTTTTCATCTAGTGAGCTTTCAGGTTCATCAATTTCTTCTTCCATAGGATCCTGCAAGGCACTAGTCTCTTCCATTTGTGGAAAGCATCTATTAATATATTCAAGAATATATCCATTTTCTTCCTTGTAATTATCAAAGCAAAATCTAAGTATATCATAAACCTCATATTTATAAGGTGAATCATCAATATTTTCAAGCAAACTAGCAAGTTCAAATGCACCCTTCCAAGCAATAAATTCTTCAATTTGTTCCACATCATAAAGTCATAATTTCCTTTAACATAAGAAGATATGGTAACATTATTATTATACTCACATTGAAAAGGGAGGTGTTTGTACCTCTTACAGCAACAAGATTTATCAAAGCAATAAGTAACATTATAAGTAGAGCACACGTTTCTAGCAATGGTATACAATTTATCAATTTGTTCCCATTAGTGTTTCCCTTTTTGTGACAAGCAGTGTTCCTTATAATAATATTTTTGATCTTCCGTGAACCCACCTTGCCAATAAGATTCAGTTTCAAAGAAAAGAACCATTGATAGAAAACATGATAAAGCAAGACAATACCAGACCAACAAAAATAACAACTAGAGTAGGAACTAATGTTTTTGTATTTTTGATAAAGAAACAAGCAAACAAGGCAGAAATAAACTAAGCTTGAACAATAGTGATTCCAAGTGGACTTGATAAATAAAGCTATGCTCCGCGGCAATGGCGCCAGAAAATAGTCTTGATGACCCACAAGTATAGGGGGTGTATCGCAGTATTTTTGAGGGAAGTGAAACCCAATTTATTGATTCGACAAAAGGGGAGCCAAAGAATATTTATAAGCCTTAACAACTGAGTTGTCAATTCAACTTCACCTGGAAACAATCTTGCTCACAACAGTTTATCAGTAGCAATAGTTTTGTAGTAGGAGTAGTAAAGTGACAGCAGTAGTAAAGTAAAGACAATAGTAACAATAACAGTAAACAGTAAATAGTAGGATTCGAGTGTGGTAGGCATAGGGATGGATGGACGGGTGTTGCATGGACAAGACAATTCACATAGCAATCAGAACATAGGGCAATTGCAGATAAATAAGATAAAGCATCCAAGTATTAGATAATCCTGGGCATGTGTTCCATATATAGTCATACGTGCTCGCAATGAGAACTTGCACAACATCTTTTGTCCTGCCAGCCTGTTTGCAGCGAGGCCTCAAGGGAACTTCTGGCAATTAAGGTGCTCCTTTTAATAGAGCACCGGAGCAAAGCATTAACACTCCGTGAACACATCTGATCCTCACATCAAAGCCATTCCCTCCGGTTATCTCGATTTCTGTCACTTTGGGGCCATTGGTTCCGGACAACAACATGTGTATACAACTTGCAGGTAAGACCATAAACAATACTATCATAATGAATCAATAACATGTTCAGATCTGAAATCATGGGACTCAGGCCCTAGTGACAAGCATTAAGCATAACAAGTCGCAACAAAGTCAAAAAGCACTAATAAAAGATACTAGGCACCATGCCCTAACAATCCGATGCCATTACATGAACGATCTCATCCAATCCCTACCATACCCATAGCCTACAGCATGGGATTACTCACTCATAGATGGGGGAAACATGGATGGTCGATGGAGAAACGATGGTGGCGATGATGGCGATGATCTCCTCCAATTCCCGTCCCATAACGGAGTTTCTGGTGCTGTTTTGTGGTATCTGGTGGTGGCGGTGGAGCGGAACTCCTTCTGGAAAAACGTCGAACCCCCCTAAGTCTTTAGGTCAGAAGGCAACTTATAGGCAAAGAGGGAGACCGAGGGGGTGGCTAGGGCGGCCAGACCACCCCCTGGTGCGACCAGGCCCATGCCACGCGGCCAGGTGGTGTGGCTGGGCCCTAGCCCCTCTCCGTCTCGTATTCTAGCTCTAGGTGTCCCCCAGTAAAATAATGACTTTGGCTTTTGTCCCGTCCAATTCTGAGAATATTCATTTTTTGACTTTCCTGGAACCAAAAACAGCAGAAAACAGGCAGCTGGCACTGTGGCTCTTGTTAATAGGTTAGTCCAAGAAATCATATGAAAAGTACTCCAAAGTATGGACAAAACATAAGAAAGTAGATAAAAACAAGCATGGAACATCAAAAATTATGGATACGTTTGCAACGTATCACCACCTGGCCGCGCGGCCAGGCCTGGCCCACGGCAGGGGGTGGTGTGACCGCCTAGGGCACCCCCTCGACCTTTGATGACCCACAAATAGAGGGGGTGTATTGCAGTATTTTCGAGAAGTAAGAGTGTCGAACCCAACGAGGAGCAGAAGGTGTTGATGAGTGGTATGGATCATGAATTCTCTGCAAATACTTAGCAACGGATTTTTAGGGGTTTTGATAATGCTGATAAATAAAGTACGAGTAAATGAAAGACAATAATAGTAAATGCAGAAGTGGCCCAATCCTTTCTTTAGCAAAGTACAAGCCGATTGTATTACTTAAGATGACCAAACGTTATCGAGGATAGATGGGAATATCGTCAAGTGCTTTCACTTCATATAGTTGATTAATCTCCTTTAGTTTGCTAATTGTTGTGTGGGTGAACCTGTGCTAATGTACCGACCTTCCTAGGACTAATACATACTTGTGATTATACCCCTTACAAGCATCCGCAAGTACAATAAAGTAATTAAGATAGAAATCTAACCACAGCTTTAAACTTTAAGACCCTAACATCCCTTGTGCAAAGGTTTCCTAACGGGGGTTTAGGTTTCTGTCACTCCGGCAACCCCTACAATTAGTAGCCAAATACACAATGTATTCCCCTAGGCCCATATAGGTGAAGTGTCATGTAGTCGACGTTCACATGACACCACTAGAAGAAATACACCACAACTTAATTAACAAACCATTGATATCTTTCTCAACACAATTCCACTACTAACAACATGACTTCTCCCATGTCCTCAAGAACTAAACGAACTACTCACAAGACATCATATGGATCAAGATCAGAGATGATATAATGATAAGTAACAATCTGAAGATAGACAATAATTCAATGGTTCCACTCAATAGCATCGACTACAACAAGTAATCAACATCGGGAAAGTTTCCCCTAAGAACTATGCAAGATTCAACCCAATTATTATAGCGGTATGAAGTGGTGGTGATGGTGCTGGTGGAGATGATGATGGTGATGATGATGATCCCGATGAAGTCCAGCTTGATGGTGGTGTTGATGGCGACGATCTCCCCTCTCCGGGAAGGAATTCCCCTGGCAGAATCTATCTGCCAGAGAGATCTTTCTCTCTCTGTAGTTTTCCGCCACGCAGAGGCGACGGAACCTTTCTGTGGTCGCCCCCCGAGGCTTAGGGTTACGTGGGGATAATATATGCCAAAGGGGAGAGCCAGGAGTGGGCCAGGGTGGCCACACCACCTGGTGGCGCGACCAGGGGTGGCCCGCGCCAGGGGGTGGTGTGCCCCCCCCCCCCCCCCGTGGCCCATCTCCACTCCCCCTTCTAGCATCCTTCGTCTTCTGGAAAAATAGGCTTTTCCATATATGTTCCCGGATTTTCTGATCTTCGCGAATTTCGCCTCCAAACAGCCCCTTTTCCATCTGAATCCTGAATGCAGCGGTCCATGCTCCAAAAGTCATCAACCATGCAAAAACAGATGAAATAACATAAGTATCATCTCTTAATATGAAATATATCAATGAATAACAGTAAATTATGATATAGAATAGTGATGCAAAATGGACGTATCAACTCCCCCCAAGCTTAGACTTCGCTTGTCCCCAAGCGAAAACTGAGCTCAATATACATGACCTCAAGTTTATGGAGTGAAGAGTCGATAAAAGAATACGGACACGAAGCATCACATTCATCAATACATAAATCGTAATAGAAGACAACTCACTATTATATAATATTAACTTGCAATAAGTAAAGGAAACACAATAAAGATACATAAAGTAGATCACAATTGGTAATGGCAAACTTAGATGTTGGTCGAAGGATAGTTAAAAATTTGCAGGAGTTCAAACATAATGGTTTTTCAATGATAGCTTTCAAAGTAATAAACACTAAAATAAGAGCAATGTGCAAAACAAGGAACATAAGGAACATGATTGAATAAATCATCATATGAATGAATGAAACACAACAACTCAAAATACTTGCTGAGATAGAAGTGAATAGGTTTACTGACTCAACTTAAAAAGTAAAAGAAAGGCCCTTCGCAGAGTGAAGCAGGGATTTCAAGTTTCATAAAGAGCTTCCAAAAATTATGGTACTTATTAGTTTTCAGCTCTCATTGCCCCTATCATAAGCATCTTTAGGTGATTAAGGCTAAAGTGATCAAATATGAGGATATGCTTGACAAGTTGTAAGTTGAAAATCTCATGACCCTTGAATACGAGGGCCACTCCTCATGCTACTCAAGTTTAGTTACTTGTAAGTTCTTGTCATAGTAAGTACATGTGTATCATAGAGAACCGTCAACGGTGTACCCCTTGCCCGATGATACGGAAGAAACCCCATATCAAAATGACAAGGCAAGCAGACAACGAGCATCTCAGCAATCTTCTTATTTACCATGGGAAAATGGTGCTTTTTTCTCTCTTTCCTCTTTTTTCATATCTTTTTTTCCTCTTTTATTTCAATCTCTATCTCTTTTTTATAATAATAATGCTTCATAGATGCTTATTATGGTTACGCTGCAGGTTTCCACCATGATTAGGCATGGATTACACCAGCGGCCCAAGCGTTTCTCTAACACACATACATAACTCCATGGACTTACAAGCTCCCCTTTCATTTCACACCGACGGTATCCATAGACAAAAGAGCATGATATCAACTAGGTACAATGTACCAGTGCAATGTTGAAAGCGTTCCCCATAACAGCATGGTTCTACTAATTCACAACTTACAAAGCGCAAGCATATACGCAACCTAGATGGGCACAATGGTTCAAGTTTATTAAGTGCAAAAAAATAAAGTGTGTCATCAAGTTTGTGGAAGCTTTAATCACTAATTTTCACATAAAAAGTTTAATTCGGAAGGTAGATAAAAACATGAATTTACTTGGAATAGCAATAATGCTAATAGGTAGGTATGGTGGACACAAATGGTATGGGTTTTGGTTTAAGGATTGGATGCACGAGAAGTATTCCCTCTCAATACAGGGTTTTGGCTAGAAAGGCTGGGTAGCAAGTATAAGAGTTGAAGGAAACAAACAAACATACATGTGATAAAAACAAACATGCAATCTTCCTTGGAAGCACAAAAGATCATAACCAGAGAATACTAAGCTTACGAGCCAATCAAGAAAGAAAGATGATGCAATTATATTTCTTGAGAGTTCTTTTATCTTTTTCATCCAATTCTCATAATAGTGTTGCTACTGACCGAGCCAGGTCTGCTAAAACCAACTAAATTAACTCAATGATCCTAAAGTGATACCAATACTAACAACAAGATCAATCATATAATATCAATTGAAAACTAAAATAAGATATGCAAAAGAGTAAATGATAGAACTTCTCATTAATATTCCATAACGGCAAATCACACCAAGGGATACATAAATATCTAACTAGAGGAGGGACACTTCCATAATACAAACCATCCTACATAATAACTTCTCTATTCATGATATGACTCTACTAAAAAGGTAAATAGATAGAAGATAGTGATGTGATACTACGACACTCCCCCAAGCTTGGAACAAACCAAGGGGATGTGAAAACCTGATGACGAATTACTCCTTCGGTGGTGGTGGTGTTCTCTCAGTTGGTGCGAGGAAATCTTTTAACATCTTGCGAAGCATGTTATTCTCCTCTTGAAGCATATCCACCGTCCTCCTCAGGACTCGGTACTTGTCACAAAGCTCGTCAGTTACTCGTATAGCTTCTACTGCTGCAGGGCAGGAACCGAGGTCTAGAGTTGGAGGTATGAGCCCCTTCATGCCTGTTGTCATGTCCTTCACTTCCTCCTCGATGTTCCGATCCATGTCTTCACACCTGGTTGCGATCCTTTCTTGTTTCACCCGTCCCACGAGAGTCTCCTGCTCAAGATTGCGGTGGAGCTCGCGACGGTGTCGCAGCTCGTAATCCTTTGAAGACGAACCCCTGAACAACATCTGAACAGAACAGATCGAAACAAAAACACGATGAGAACATGATATACGAACCTCGGGGGATCCGAGGGATTATATATTACGAAGTTTTACAACAAAAGGAAGGTACTAGGAGAAAACGGGTCGGAGACGGAGTCCGGGGTGGCCACACCACCTGGTGGCGCGGCCAGGGGCCGTGCCAGGGGTTGGTGTGAGCCACCCTGGCTCTGTTTCCATCCCTCTTTCGCTTCGTTGCTTTCCTTATTGGATAAAAACTGCAAAAATATAACTGGACAGATTTTTCGCGGACTTTTCCTTACCAGAACTGTTACCTATTCGAAAACGGACTCTGCAGGTCTCTGAACTTGGTATTTGATAATTTTTTCCGGAGTTACCATTTGAATAGCACCAATATCTTCATCTTCATACACATATTGCTTGAGCCATGAAACCTGTCACTTTTTTATTACACCATTTTCTCCACTGACCTGGAAATTTCTTTCACACAAAACTTCACACAATTCTCATTAGCAACATTAGTTCAAGCGAGGTAATAAACCTTTTAAGTTCAATTTCACCTGAAATCCATCAAAACATAAGCTACTGAAACAACTCCTTCTGAAAACCCAAAAAGAACTCAAAAAGGAAATCGATTTAAGAGGCAAATGCAAGAGTGGTCAAAATCTATCAAAACAGACCAGCATGTAAAGATCATTTTTTTCGAAAATCTTCTGTTGCTCAAATCAAAAAGTGAAAAACTAACGAAATTTAATTAACAATCTGGGGCATAAGCATAAACAATTGCAGCTCAATCCGACGTACAGAGATTTCTCATGAATTTTTACGCTGAAGCACAAAAATCTTTTTCGGGACAGCAACTTTCCCAAATCTTACTTCTCTCTCATTAGAGGTTGATCTTGACACAAAGACCAAACAAAAAGGATAAGGAGAGGTTGTGACCGAAGTAATAACTTCCAAGACTCAAACAAACGAAAAACCAACTGAAAACTCAAATAAATTGGGTTGTCTCCCAAAAAGCTCTTTTCTTTATAGCCATTAAGATGGGCATGATAATTTCAATGATGCTAACATATGAATATGAATTGAGGTTAAAGAGAGCACCAAGAAGCAAATATACACATGTTTAAGTCTAACCCACTTCCTGTGCAAGGGAATTTTGTAAGAAAATAAATTGTTGAAACCAGAGGCTACTAGCATAGGAAGGAAAAACAAGTGCAACATAAAGACTTTCAGCATAAAGCGAGGAAACTTAATATTATTGAAATGCACAAGAACACTTTTCCCTCCCTCGTAATAACTTTCAGTATCATGCATAAACTTAACAATATAACCATCACAAGAACCATTGAAGTAATGATCACTTACTCTAACAGAAAACACATGAACACTAGCTCTCATAACACTATTTTGTGAAACAATACTATAAATACCCTTACAAAGAATAGTGTGTCCATCTCCTACATATTTAGTGACAACATCTTTCAGATTTGCTATTTCAGGTTCAACAGCTACTTGTTCATTAGGTTCAACATCTTTATTTGTACTTTCATTAACCATACTAGCTATCATAGAATGTTCCTTTATCTTAACTGGGAAAGGCATTTTCTCAATGTAAGGTTCGGGTAAAACATGATTAGCAGTATAAACTTCAGTATTTCTTGCAGGACCACTATTAACAATATCTTTGTATGGCGCATGATACTTGTTCCATTTCTTTTTAGGAACTTTAATATAGGAAGCAAAAGCGTTATAATAAGTTGCAATAGCTTGAGAGTCTAGACCATAAGCATTTTTTTATTTTGAAAGTCATCAGCTCCCATAAAAGATTCAATGCATTCATAATCATAATTTATACCTGACTTTCTTCCTTTATCATTCTCCCATGCTTCAATATTGTCTTGAATACAGTCTAGAAGATCCCATTTAGCTCCTTCCATGCATGTAAATGATCCAGCACAAGAAGCATCCAATAGATCCTTATCATAAAGAGAAAGCCTTGCATAAAAGTTATTGATAATAATATTGTTGGGGAGCTCATGAATAGGATATTTGAGCATTAATAACTTCAATCTCCCCCAAGCTTGAGCTATACTCTCTCCATCAAGAGGCCAAAAGTTGTATATTTGATTCCAATCTTTATGAATCTCACTAGGAGGATAAAATTTTGAATAAAAGAGAGACCCTATTTCCTCCCATTCAAGAGATTGACCATTCTTCAGCAGCTTATACCATTCCTCAGCTCCTCCTTTCAGTGATAATGAGAATAACTTCTTCTTGACTTGATCTGTTGTAATACCTGCACACTTGAACAACCCGCATAATTCGTGTATAAAGAGAAAATGATCACCGGGATGGACTGTTCCATCCCCAACATAATAGTATCCATACCACGATCAATAATTCTTGTAGGTATCTTGAAATTATCATTCTCAGCAGGTGGTGGTTCATCTACTACCTTAGCAGTGGTAGTAGCATTACGAAATAAGAAACTCAACGAATTATCCATATTGGAATAAAGTAACTAACATAAATAAACAATACTCATAGTAGACGTTTCCTTTACCAGTTCCACTCTCCAATAGCGCTTCACCCCCTAGCAACGGTGCCAAAAAATGGTCTTGATGACCCACAAGTATAGGGGGTGTATCGCAGTATTTTTAGTAAGTAAGAGTGTCGAACCCAACGAGAAGCAGAAGGTGTTGATGAGTGGTATGGATCAAGAATTCTCTGCAAATACTTAGCAAACGGATTTCTAGGGGTTTTTGGTAATGCAGATAAATAAAGTACGAGTAAATGAAAGACAATAAGATTAAATGCAGCAAGTGGCCCTTTAGCAAAGGACAAGCCGGTTATATTACTTAAGATGACCAAACGTTCTCCAGGACACACAGGAATATTGTTAAGTGCTTTCGCTTCATATAGTTGATTAATCTCCTTTAGTTTGCTAAGTGTTGTGTGGGTGAACCTTTGCTAATGTACTGACCTTCCTAGGACTAATACATACTTGTGATTATACCCCTTGCAAGCATCCATAAGTACAAGAAAGTAATTAAGGTAGAAACCTAACCACAGCTTTAAACTCTAAGACCCTTACGTCCCTTGTGCAATGGTTTCCTAACGGGGGTTCAGGTTTCTGTCACTCCGGCAACCCCTACGATTAGTAGCCAAACACACAATGCATTCCCCTAGGCCATATAGGTGAAGTGTCATGTAGTCGACGTTCACATGACACTACTAGAAGAAATACACCACAACTTAATTAACAAACCATTGAATCTTTCTCAACACAATCCCACTACTAACAACATGACTTCTCCCATGTCCTCAAGAAATAAACGAACTACTCACAAGACATCATATGGATCAAGATCAGAGATGATATAATGATAAGTAACAATCTGAACATAGAAAATAATTCAATGGTTCCACTCAATAGCATCAACTACAATAAGTAATCAACCCCGGGAAAGTTTCCCCTAAGAACTATGCAAGATTCAACCCAATTGTTAAAGCGGTATGAAGTGGTGGTGATGGTGCTGGTGGAGATGATGATGGTGATGATGATGATGATCCCGATGAAGTCCAGCTTGATGGTGGTGTTGATGGCGACGATCTCCCCTCTCCGAGAAGGAATTCCCCCGACAGAATCTGTCTGCCGGAGAGATCTTTCTCTCTCTGTAGTTTTCCGCCCCACAGAGGCGGCAGAACCTTTCTATGGTTGCCCCCCGAGGCTTAGGGTTTCGTGGAGATAATATACGCCAAAGGAGAGAGCCAGGAGTGGGCCAGGGCAGCCACACTACCTGGTGGCGCGACCAGGGGTGGCCCGCGCCAGGGGGTGGTGTGGGCCCCCTGTGGCCCATCTCCACTCCCCCTTCTGGCATCCTTCGTCTTCTCGAAAAAATAGGATTTTCCATGTATTTTCCCGGATTTTCTGATCTTCGTGAATTTTGCCTCCAAACTACCCCTTTTCCATCAAAATCCTGACTACAGCGGTCCATGCTCCAAAAGTCATCAACCATGCAAAAACAGATGAAATAACATAAGTATCATCTCTTAATATGAAATATATCAATGAATAACAGTAAATTATGATATATAATAGTGATGCAAAATGGACGTATCAGCCTCCCCTTTCGCCTATATATCACCTCCGATACAGAAACCCTAAGTACCCGATCAAAATTCCACAAAAGAGTCTATAGCGGTCATATCCATCCCTAGATCGGGAGGGATCTGAAGCTCTTTCCGGCACCCTGGCAGAGGGGAGAATTCACCCTGGAGGCCTTCTTCATCACCATGCAAGCCTCCAGTGTGATGCGTGAGTAGTTCATCCTTGGACTACGGGTCCATGTAGTAGCTAGATGGTTGGTTCTTCTCCTTTGAGCTATCATGTTTAGATCTTGTGAGCTCCGTTCATGATAAAGATCATCTATTTGTAATCCTACATGTTGTGTTTGCAGGGATCCGATGGATATTGAGATGCTATTTCAGATTGATTATTGATTTTATCATGTCTTTGTTATTTGTGATCTTGTACGCTTTCCGTTGTTAGTAGCTATCTTGGCCGAGTAGATGCCAACAACTCCAAGAGGGAGTATTTATGCTCGAGAGTGGATTCATGCCTCTAGTAATCTAGGGAAGTGACAGAAATCTCTAAGGTACTAGATGTGCTGTTGCTACTAGGGAGAAAATAGCAATCATTTGTTCATAAAACAATCGTATTGTTTACTTTACACACAATGCATAATGCAATTATCTGTTGCTTGCAACTTAATACTAGAGGGGGTTCGGATGATAACCTGAAGGTGGATTATTAGTCATAGATGCAGTTGGATTACGGTCTATGTATAATATTGTAATGCCCAATCAAATCTCATAGGAGTCAAGATGATCAGTATATGCATGTTTGTTTTCTCGATGTTTGTCAATTGCCCAACTGTAATTTGTTCACCCAACATGTCATCTATCTTAAGGAGAATCACCACTAGTGAACTATGGACCCCGGTCCTTTCTTTTACCATCAATCTACAACTATTTACTGTTTTCTATTTACTTTCTACAAGCTATTACTTTCTTCCACACGATACGTTTAATCCTTTGTTTTCAGCAAAACCGGTGAGACAACCTTTGTGGTTGTGGGCAAAGTTCGGTGGTTGTGTTGTGTAGGATTTCAAGTTGGAAACAACACCTTGGAGGTGTTTACTTGCTCCTACTGGTTCGATAATCTTGGTTTCATAACTGAGAGAAAACTTGCTGCTCTGCTCATCATACCTTCCTCTTGAGGTTCCCCAACAAGCTCGATATATTTTGGGCCATCATGGTGTCGCTAAGGTAAGGTCGTCTCCTAGATCGTGTTTTGAAGGTCGGGCTCGGTGACAGGGTGTAGATTGTTGGCGGGAATGGGCGAAGGTTTTTCTGGTGAAACTCTGTTTTTTGACGCCAACGATGCCTGCTGGTGGCATTACTCTCTTGGAGGCGGCGTTGTGAGTACCTTATCGACGTTAGGGCTCCGGGTGAAAACCCTTCACTATCGGTCTCGGTGAAGGCGATACAACGCGTCGTTAGCCTCTTGGAGGCGACATCGTGGAGCTCTATTAACCTTCGTCTCAATTCTCATCACTGGTGGCAAGTCTTGGTTCTCTTTGTGCTTATTTATTTATTTTTAATATGTTGTGTAAGATTTATCCTCATCATATTATATCGTTTCTGCATTGGTGGCTTTACTTATAAAGTGGGCAAAAGTTTGTTACGAGGTACTACCGAAACAACTGCTCCACTCAACTAATTCATATCATACCATAAGTTTGTTTGTCATGAAACAATGAAATAAGTGAACGCATTTTACTAGAAAAAAATGTAGGGCATGGCCTAAGCACATGTGGCATCAGCTTCCATACATGCAGTGTGCGTGCAATGTTGGATAGCGAGGAGTGGCCGTTAGAACATAGCCGACCGATCTCTGGGCACCTCCTCTCCGCTCTCCAGTCGCAGATTTTGCTCGGACCATCCGCAGGCCGCAGCTCACCTTTCAAACCGAGGAAATTGCACATGACACACTTGTTGGTGCTGTTTTCGCACAGAACACAATCTGAGAAACTTTTTGCACAAAACATGTCGTAGACTTTCGCACAAAACACTAATTTCATCATTAACAGGGTAAATACGAACTTAAGATCGTGGGCCCCATTGGCAGTGCCTCCAGTGTGTCTGTTGGTCCCATTACATGACCGCCAGACATAGAGAAGAAGACGGTAGCAGCGACGCTCCTCGGCTTTTCAGGCCAATTCCTCCAATGGTCTTGACATGGGGAGCTCCTCGGCTTTTCAGGCCAATTCCTCCGGTGGTCTTGACATGGGGAGCGGGGCGGAGCTGGATTAGAAGGAGAGGGGCATCACACAAATCGAATTTGAGAGCGAGAGGCAGACAGTCGGGGGACATTCGATGACGAATTCGTCGATGAGCTAGCACGAAACATGGCGCTAGATGAATGGATGGGATCATCTACTCGTCGCGCACGTGATGGTGGTCTCGCCGGACCGGGACGAGTCCAGGATGGTACGCCATGGAAAGTCGCCGCAAGCCTCACGGAGCATGGCTGATTATGCCTCGTACCAAAGGCTGCTAATTGAGATTGCGGAGGGTGTGGTGGTCGAGGGTGTTGACCGGAGCCTAGGACTCCTTCACGATCGATGGGCCGGACGTGGGGCTGCGGTGCGCCGCCGATGCCTTTTCATTGTTTTGCCTGTGGGGGCACACGCAGGCGGCACTGCCACAAGGCCCAACGAGCTTAATTCGGTATTTACCCTGTTATAACGACGAGATTAGTGTTTTGTGCGACAGTTTACATAAAACTTTGTTTTGAGCAAAAATAATCTTAGATTGTGTTCCGTGCAAAAAAACGACACCAACAAGTGGTGTTACCGGCAGTTTCCTCTCAAAACCGATGTCGGTCTAAAAATCGCAGTATGTTTTATAAATTTTTAAATAAAAAAGTATGTTACAAACAAACAGAGCTAGATAATAGCAAAAACTATTTTAAGAAGCCAGCTAAGCAAACGAAGCTACCCAGCCTATCATATGTATATAGTTAGTCTTAAGCAAGCTATCGACAAACCTTTTGCTATGGAGAACATCATTCTGGTTTCCCGGTATGATGTCAAGTGGGCGCACTTCTATTTATTTGCTAAAATCTAGTGTAATTTTCCTAAAATTTTGAACTAGATTTTTACAAATGAACTAGAAGTGCGATTTAGGAGGGATCAGCTTGACACCTTATTTGCCGGGCAATTTGGAACGGTCGAATCGATTACATCTTCAAGACCATCCTGCCCAATCCCTATCGCTGTCGGAAGAAAAGGTTCAACAAAGCCCAATCCCTATGGCTGTCGGAAGAAAAGGTTAAAAAAAAAACAAAAATGCCAAGCGCATATGTAATGCGCTGGTGAATCTGATGGCACCCGTGTTGATTAGTGGTATATATACGTAGTTCATGATATTTTGATCGCTAAGTGCACGTGCCGCACACGACGCCAGCAGCACACGAGTAACCTCGTGGACGGGGTGTGCCTTCGTATGGCACGCCGGTACTGCGCCGCGCTGCTATTTGAGGTGGACGGCGTGTGCTTGCATCTCCGGTATGGGACTAAAGAAATAGGAACCAGGCACCAGTGGCGTTCGCATTTCCTCTCCAAAGTGTGTAACTGGGCCGTGCCCGGGACTGAACCTTCAGCCTGCGGGAACTTGGCAGTCCCAGGAAAGACGAGCCTGGCTGGGCCGTAGCCTGTACGGCCGCTGAGCTCCGACACGTGCAGCAGGGCAATGCACTACGGTCCGCTCTGCTGTATAAAAAAAAAGTAGGGCATACGCTGAACACGCGTCAGAATGTCTGATCTCAGAAGAACGAGGCACCGACTTCCGTATACGGTGCGCGTGCAATATTGGACAGCCAGGAGCGGCCGACCGATCTCTGTATCGGTGAGACGAGGCTCACTCTATTTTTTAACGGCTTTCCCCCTACAGCGTCCGACGTGGTCCGATTTTAGTCCGAATAAGGAGACCGGATTGATTTACGATTTGGGGGCGCTCCTTCCCAATCGTGCCTCCCATACAAAATATTTAAACATTTGAAAACATGAAAACAAGTCGATATTATTGCATAATTAAAAAAACCTAAACCTAATGGCGGCTCCAGCCACGTCCGCCTAGTCCAAGGAAGCGGTACATCGCCGTCGCATAGTCGCCGCTGTCGGCGTCGCTGGCCTCCTGCTTCAGCGGCATGGTGCTGCAGCCCTGGCCCGGATCGTCGCCCCAGCTCGAGTAGCCCGGCTCGTCGTCATCGCCCTCAAGGTCGACGAACAGGCCGAGGCGGCGCGCTCGTTCTGCCTGCTCGCGCCGGTACTCCTCCGCGAACCACGCTTCCACGAAGTCGTCTGTCACTGGCAGCATAGCCTCGTAGGAGGCGTGCTCGACGATGCGCTGGCCCAGAAACTCCTCCAGGTCCTCGTCGGTCTTCAGCTAGAGGGCGGCCGCCTTATACTCCGGTGGAGATATCCACTCCTTCTTCATCTGGCGCTGGGGCATGCCGAGGCGTGGACGTCCACGGGGAGGAGACCGCTCACGCCAGCCGAGCGCCGGCGTGACAGAGGAGCCTCCTCGTACTCGTCCTTCACCGGTGCGAGGATAGCCGAGAAGCGCAGGGACGGTATGGAGTACGGGGAGTAGCGGGCCGACGGCGATGAAGACCTCGACAAGGAAGAAGTGGAGGAAGACCGGGCAGCGTGGCGCCCACCGTTGGTCCGGGCAGCGTGGCGCGGCGTGACAAGGTGGCATCATCAACGTCGGATTGTTGCCGGCGACAATGTGCTCGAGGACCCAGGACAACGATCGGCCTGGCGCGCTCCACCACCAGGTCCGCCCTTCGATGTTGCTGTCCAGCGGGCGGGGGCTACTGCTGTCGTAGGTGGCGAGGCGGTCCTAGTACTAGGCCTCCAAGAACGCGGTCCATGCCTCCGCGTTGTTGGGGTCCCAGGTCGGGTCGTTCCGCTCCTCCGGCGAGAGGACCTCCCAGTAGTGGCGGTAGATCTCCGCCTTCCCAAGGGGGACCAGCGGGGCGGGTCGTCCACCAGCATTGAGGATCCAGCCGCTAGGTCAGCGCACGTCCAGCAGCGCTGGGTACCCCGCCTCCCACAGCGTGCGTGCCTCATGGACGCGCAGGATCGGCGGCCAAACCCGTTCACGGCGGCTCCGTCTCCGGGGTATCGCTCCATGGCTGACGGTTTGGGTGTTTGGGGAAGACGGGAGAGGGGTCATACGAGGATGGAGCAACCACTGGGAAGGAGTGGGTTTTATCTGCGGGGCGATGGCGTGGCCATTGAATGCGGGCGGTGGCGCGACAAGCGAGGTGAGAGGCATGGCGGACGGGTCGCATCGGCTGCAAAAGGTTGTTCGGCATGTAGTGTCAACACCCGGATTTTTAATCCCAGATGCATGTTATGCCATACATCGCAATCCCAAGATTACCATTTTTGCGAGACATAATAGATTGGATATCACAATACATCATCCATTACAAACCATAATAAGGTCTTACACAAATAAAGGATCTCATGATCCAGTCTTAATACAAACAAGCAGCGGAATAATAAGCGTAGCGGTGGGGTCCATCTTCAGTATCATAAGTAATGCTGACAATGGGAGATGATCCTAGTTATCGTAGTCGTCCTGTTGTCCTTCTTCCGGGTAGTCCTCCTCATAGTCTGGCCACGGGGGACAAAGCCATGAGTACTCTTTAAGTACTCGCAAACTATCACTAACAAGTAAGGTAGTTCTAGTAGGAATGCTAAACTCTAAGTTTATTTGCAAAGGCTAATTTGAAACCTAAGCTGAGTTCAGAAGTAAAGAAAGCTAATTTAATGTTCTAAATCACTTAAGTTGAGAACTTAGTTTTCATAGTCACAACCCTGTTGTGGTCAAGTCAAGTCACAAACCATTTCATAAGTCATTTTGAAAACATCTGATGACGGAACAGTATGGCCACTCCAACTGTCCATGACCGCAGACACGGCTACTTGAATAGTTTGACACTATGCAGAGGTGGTACACTTTCACCACAAAATTTGATACATATGTCAGGGGTAACCCTGAATCAATCATACTTAGTATGTGGATAACCAATCACAACCTTTCAATTACACACTCTAGTATAGACACCTCCCCTATGAGCTTGGCCTCCCAGCCATGGCCATCTGCCATCCTGGGCACTACATAGGTGGACAACATCAAGAGGTAGCCTCAGCTCAAACCTCTCCCGCGAGGGAACCCATACTAATGCATATAAACTTCCGGCTAAGCCTTACCCAATTCAGATATTGTGGTTGTACGGTAAAATTGGAATGGTATCGCATCCGAACCCAACCATCAGTTTTTATAAAGGGCTAAGGCTCATGCCTGAACATTTTCATCATCATAAACCAATTTTGTTTCTCAACACATGTCAAAACATCTCAATAGAATGACTCATCATTCCAAGGTTTTCATAATCATTTTTACCAAGTATTCCCATCTAAAGTGATCAAGTTTTATGCTTAGCACTAGCCACTAAGGTTAAGAGTGTTCACTAAAGAGTGGTGCTAATCTTAAATCTCATGCCATAGAATGACATCTAAGTATAACTAGATAGGCCAAGTTTTATACTCTTTATGCTATCTATAAGAAAGTAAAGAACTTGGGTAAAGTAAAATAAAGTAAAGCTTGCAAGTAAAACTTGGGATTGGTATAATCAAAGAATATAACTAAAGCATGCCTAATGCATTTGCTTAAGTTAACAAGGTGGCAAGTGTTAACTTGCTTAGTTCTAGCTTGCTAACAGTAGTTTGCATTGTTAATGATGGCTTGCCTTGGTTGGTGCAGTGATTGAAATTCTCTTCGTGTTCTTCAGGGTAGAACTCCTCCTCCTCGTAGACTTGGTCGGTACTATCGTTTATAAATACGAGGTACACAATCACCAAATAATATTTAACTAGTCTATTTAGCACACTAAGGCACATACTTGATGATCTAGCATCATCACAATCATCACAAGATTTAAAGAACTAGTTTCATTATTTTATTTGAGAAAAGTAATTTCTACTCATTGAAATTAATTAAGATTTAATATTCTCCATTTAAAATATGGGATCATGCTAACACATGTCATCACCACATATTCCAATACATGGTAATGTGATTTAAAATGTTGATCACATTTTATAAAGTTTAAGTTATTATTTAATCAATTTAAAGTGACTAGAAATGCCCTAATAGCATTCTTTTGGTACTAGTCCAATGTCACTGCATGCAAACCTAAATATTTTTATATATTCAGATAGGTATCCTCAAATGTGATTTTTGAGAGTTGTAATCAACTCAAAAGCTATCATGGTTGATTTATGAAAAATGTTTGAATGCAGAAAAGTCTCTGTCTTGTTATTTTTGCTATATGTGATCTCTAACTCCAATTGATTTAAATCCAACGGGCTTGGATAGATACTTTAAATATCTTTCTAACAAAATTTTAATCATGTCATTTGGTTAAGTAAATCTCCCTGAAAGGATTTTTGAATAAGTGGACAGAATCTAGTTTAAATATAAATAGAAAAAACACTTATTTGAATCTGTGGGCTAGCGCGGGAAAGCTAACGGGCCGGCCCAGTGGCACTCCATGGCGTAGAGGGCTACTGACAGGCTGGTCCCGCATGTCAGCGGCACATCAAACGGGAAGCGGTACGGGGCAATCTCAGCCGTGCGATTAGAACGAAATCTACGGTCGTGGTTCGTCGTCTCCGGGGAGAATGAACCCTAGCGCGGCATGGTGGGGGTACATGGGGGCTTACCAGGGCTCTAGCTAGTCGTGGTGATGGAGGCGATCGAACTGGTGGATGATGGCGGTTCTAGGCGTGGTCGCGGCGGCTCCTGGGGCAGCTCCAATCAACGGTGCCTCTTCTCCTCTACAGCGGCAAGCTCCGGCAAAAATCCGGCGACTGGCGGCTCGATTGGCTCCGGGGAGAAGTGTGGGGTGGTCAGTGGTGAGAGGGGAGTGAGGTGTTGTGCCAAAATGGGGTGTAAGAGGCCTCCTTTTATAGGCTCGACGAAGCGACCGAGCGGGATGGGCTAGCGTCTCCGGCGAGGGCGGTACAACGTGCTATCATCGTGGCTGGAGTTAGGGGACGGTGCGCGATCTGCTGGTGGTCATCTACGGAGTAAAGGCGTGGCTAGGGGTAGTGGCATTTGGTCAGGCGCGGCTCGGGCTCTACGCGGCAGAAGCGGCGTTCGACGCGGCGCACGGTGGCTGCGGGTCAAGCGGCGGCAAACGGGCATGTCCGGGCGGTTCCTGGGGTCGTGGTGAAGCGGTGCGCGTGGGCTGCGGTCGAGGCGCGGCGTGTGCACGCTTGTCGGGCGCGGCGCTCTCGCGTGCTCTCGGCATGGTGCAGACACGGTGGGTCCGGCATGCTGGGGGTGGTCCATGGCTCGGCTCTACTCAGGGAGGGGATAGAGGGCAGTGGTGTGACCTCACCTACCTCCTAGGCGTCGTGGGCGAGCTCGGGGCGGTCTGCTGGGAGCTGTCCATGCTCGATCGGCGGGCATGGCGCTCGGTGGCTTGGCACTACCGCAAGCGGCTAAGGGGTAGCATGTTTATGGCCTGGTTGGAACTAGAGGGGACAAGAGGAGTGGATTGAGGCCTTAGTGGCATTTGATCACTGCTCTAAAACAGTAATAGTTAGGCAGTTAATTCTGTGATCACTAGGTATTTGATGAAATGGCTGAAAGAAAATATATTTGAATTTTGGAAAGATTTTTGGTGTGTGATCTTATCTTATGCTTGGTAGTATCTGGTTGCTGGGAATTGTCAAGGTGAACTGGTTTGGTTGGTTTTTGAGAAATGGTGATCTTCACATATGTATTGGATTCAATTTTCAAATGTCATTTAAATTTCCTTGCTAGAGGTTTTTGTAAGTTTGTAAAGTGGGACTTGGTACATCTTTACTTGGTGTAGCATGGGGTGCAAAGATCTAAAATTGTTTCTGTTGGGAATTGACTTCTAGGAACACCTATAGTGGCCTAGTGGATTAAAATGGTCAAAATGACCATTTGGTCTTTTTATTCTGATTTGATTTCTTTTTCTTTGGATTTTGTTTGTAAATTGTCTAGATGATGTGTCATTCACCTTTAAACCATTTCACAACATTTAGAACAATCAAACATGGCATTTCCAAACAATTCTATACTAATGCAACATAGACATGCATTCATATTTATTTTATTAGGAAAAAGTTTTTATTAACCCTAAATTGGGTGATTAGGATCTTGATAATCTTGATTAAAGTTTTGGGATGTTACAGGAAGCACCACCATTATTGGGGCATGGCAGGAGAGGAGGAAGATGGACCGATCATGGACCGAGCGCGTCGGCCGTCGACGCTGACAGGGGTGGCCCGCGATGACCAATCGTTTCGCGTGCTAGATTTCCTGCGGCTTCATGCCAGAAACGCGACATCTGGCACTGCCGCTAGCCCTCTCGTGGGTTGGGTTCGGACTGGGGGCAGCGGTTGTCAAACCAGGCCGCGCCGGCGCCAAAAATAATTTGGGGGGGGGAGGGTGGGATGGGCATGAATTCAGCTACCGGCTCCCCTGATAGCCCTTTAGGGGGGCTTTAGTGCCCCGAGTGGGGATGCTCTATGTCCTCTAAAGTCTTGGAAACTACATTAATGTGGTGTACAAATTACACCAAGGACTCCAAAAAAGAAGAAAATTTAAACCAAGCACTCCACATTAACTAACATGACCTCTAAGGTAGAAATGAAACACAATTATGTCCTTTGTCTTTACCGCAGGTCGGCTACGACCTCCAGGTCTAAGCACCAGCGCCACCACAGGGGACACCACCACTTGGGGTGATGCTGGCGAGAGCTCTCAGACCGAGATCAAAATAGATCCTCCACATCGGCGCGACAGTCTAGAGGAACAAGATGCATGGGCGACAACCACATCCAGTCTCCGAGTGGCCTCTTTGGGCAAAGATAGCCGCGACGCAGAGCTGCCGCCACTTGGAATTTCCGACAAGCAACACAACTTTTGGGGTGTGTAACGCCACCCATATGAACCCAACCGAGTTTCTAAGCGACCAACATCTGGGCTCTTCACATCCTCCTGGACGTCACCACGACCAGCAAGAGAAGGAAAAGAAACCCTGAAATCAGTCACCCCCACATCGGTAGGCAGAACCGCCATCGAAGCGACGCTAAGGAATGAGTATTGTGCCGTTTGTCCTCCTCGTAGGCACGACTGGCTAAGAGAAACTCCGCTCAACTCCCCACGCCAGCATGGCTAGCCAGGAGGAACTCCACCAACTCCCCAAACCGCTTCTCCCTTCCCACCGCTTCCACAGCCTACTAGGAGAGCTTCTGCAAAGCAACACCTTGATACGTTGCTAACGTATCTATAATTTTGATATTCCATGCTTGGTTTATATCTACTTTCTTATGTTTTGTCCACACTTTGGAGTATTTTTATACACTTTCTTGGACTAACCTATTAACAAGATGCCACAGTGCCAGCTGCCTGTTTTCTGCTATTTTTGGTTCCAGGAAAGTCAGAAAATGAATATTCTCGGAATTGGACAGGACAAAAGCCAAAGTCAATATTTCACCGAGGGGGACACGGAGCCAGAAGACGAGACGGAGAGGGGCCAAAGGCCGGCCACACCACCTAGTCACGCGGCCAGGCCTGGCCCACGCCAGGGGGTGGTGTGGCCACCTAGGGCACCCCTCGGCCTCCCCTTTTGCCTATATATTGTATCTGATACAGAAACCCTCAATACCCGATCAAAATTCCACGAAAGAGTCTGTAGCTGCTGTCATCTCCATCCCGAGATCGGAAGGGATCTGAAGCTCTTCCCGGCACCCTACCGGAGGGGAGAATTCACCCTGGAGGCCTTCTTCATCACCATGCAAGCCTCTGGTGTGATGCATGAGTAGTTCATCTTTGGACTACGAGTCCATGTAGTAGTTAGATGGTTGGTTCTTCTCCTTTGTGCTATCATGTTTAGATATTGTGAGCTCCGTTCATGATCAATATCATATTTTTTTAATCATACATGTTGTGTTTGCGGGGATCTGATGGATATTATGATGCTATTTCAGATTGATTATTGATTCTATCATGTTTTTGTTATTTGTGATCTTGCTTTCTCTCTGTTGTTAGTAGCTATCTTTGCGGAGTAGATGCTAGCAACTTCAATAGGGAGTATTTATGCTCGATAATGGGTTCATGCCTCTAGTAACCGGGGAAGTGACAGAAATCTCTAAGGTACTAGATGTGTTGTTGCAGTAGGGAGAAAACAGCAATCCTTTGTTCATAGAACAATCGTATTGTTTACTTTACACGCAATGCTTAATGCAATTATCTGTTGCTTGCAACTTAATACTAGAGGGGGTTCGGATGATAACCTAAAGGTGGATTATTAGTCATAGATGCAGTTGAATTACGGTCTATGTATAATGTTGTAATGCCCAATCAAATCTCATAGGAGTCAAGATGATTAGTGTATGCATGTATGCTTTCTCGATGTTTGTCAATTGCTCCGCTGTAATTTGGTCACCCAACATGTCATCTATCTTAAGGAGAATCACCACTAGCGAACTATGGACCCCGTTCCTTTCTTTTACCATCAATCTACAACCGTTTATTGTTTTCTGTTTACTTTCTGCAAGTTGTTACTATGTTCCACACAATACGTTTAATCCTTTGTTTTCAACAAAACCAGTGAGATTGACAACCTCACTGTAAGTTGGGGGCAAAGTTTTGTGGTTGTGTTGTGCAGGATTCCAAGTTGGAAACAACACCTTGGAGGTGTTTCCTTGCTCCTACTGGTTCGATAACCTTGGTTTCATGACTGAGGGAAAACTTGCTGATGTGCTCATCATACCTTCCTCTTGGGGTTCCCCAACGAGCTCGATATATTTTTGGCCATCAAGCTATTTTACTGGTGCTATTGCCGGGGAGTCAAGGACATCTTCACAAGGGGAGTCCCTTGATACGTCCATTTTGCATCACTATTCTATATCATAATTTACTGTTACTCATTGATATATTTCATATTAAGAGATGATACTTATGTTATGTCATCTATTTTTGCATGGTTGATGACTTTTGGAGCATGGACCGCTGCAGTCAGGATTTTGATGGAAAAGGGGCTGTTTGGAGGCGAAATTCGCAAAGATCAAAAAATCCGGGAAAATATATGGAAAATCCTTTTTTTTCCAGAAGACGAAGGATGCCAGAAGGGGAGTGGAGATGGGCCACAGGGGGGCCCACACCACCCCCTGGCGCGGGCAGCCCTAGGCCACGCCAGCAGGTGGTGTGGCCACCCTGGTCCACTCCAAGCGCTCCCCTTTGGCGTATAATATCCCCATGAAATCCTAAGCCTCGGGGACCTACCACAAAAATATTCCTCCGCCTCCGCGGGGCGGAAAACTATAGAGAGAGAAATATCTCTTTGGTAGACAGATTCTGCCGAGGGAATTCCTTCCCGGAGAGGGGAGATCATCGCCATCAACACCACCATCAAGCTGGACTTCATCAGGATCATCATCATCATCATCATCACCATCATCATCTCCACTAGCACCATCACCACCACTCCATACCGCTGTAACAATTGGGTTGAATCTTGCATAGTTCTTAGGGGAAACTTTCCTGATGTTGATTACTTGTTGTAGTTGATGCTATTGAGTGGAACCATTGAATTATTTTCTATGTTTAGAATGTTATATATCATTATTTCATCTCTGATCTTGATCCATATGATGTCTTGTGAGTAGTTCGTTTAGTTGTTGAGGACATGGGAGAAGTCATGTTGTTATTAGTGGAATTGTGTTGAGAAAGATTCAATGGTTTGTTTATTAAGTTGTGGTGTATTTCTTCTAGTGGTGTCATGTGAACATCGACTACATGACACTTCACCTATATGGGCCTAGGGGAATGCATTGTGTATTTGGCTACTAATCGTAGGGGTTGTCGGAGTGACAGAAACCTGAACCCCCGTAAGGAAACCTTTGCACAAGGGATGCCAGGGTCTTAGAGTTTAAAGATGTGGTTAGATTTCTATCTTAATTACTTTCTTGTATTTGCGGATGCTTGCAAGGGGTATAATCACAAGTATGTATTAGTCCTAGGAAGCTTGGTACATTAGCACAGGTTCACCCACACAAGACTTAGCAAACTAAAGAAGATTAATCAACTATATGAAGCAAAAGCACTTGATGATATTCCCATGTGTCCTCGAGAACGTTTGGTCATCTTAAGTAATACAACCGGCTTATCCTTTGCTGAAGAAAGGATTGGGCCACTTGTTGCATTTATTGTTTTTGTCTTTTATTTACTCGTACTTTATTTACCTGCATTATCAAAAAACCCTAAAAATCCGTTTGCTAAGTATTTGCAGAGAATTCCAGATCCATACCACTCATCAACACCTGCTGCTCCTCATTGGGTTTGACACTCTTACTTATCTAAAATACTGCGATACACCCCCTATACTTGTGGGTCATCATCCCTCATAACCAATCTCTTTACTTTGTTATTTTTGTTTTGCTTAGTTTATTTCTGCTTTGTTTGCTTGTTTCTTTATCAAAAACACACAAAAATTAGTTGTTCTAGTTTTATTCCTTTATTAAAAACACACAAAAAATGACTATTCTTGAAAACACTAAGTTGTGTGACTTCACTAGCACCAACAACAATGATTTCATGTGCACACCTATTGCTCCACCTGTTCCTGAAGCTACTTTCTTTGAAATTAAACCTGCTTTGCTTAATCTTGTTATGAGAGAACAATTTTCTAGTATTGGTACTGAAGATGCTGCTGCTCATCTAAATAACTTTGTTGAACTTTGTGAGATGCAAAAACATAGGGATATAGATGGGGATATTATTAAGCTTAAATTGTTTCCTTTCTCTTTGAGAGGAAAAGCTAAAGAATGGTTGCAATCCCTAACTAGAAATAGTATTGATTCTTGGACTAAATGCAAAGATGCTTTCATTAGAAAATACTATCCTCCTGCTAAGATTATATCTATGAGAAGTGAAATAATGAAGTTTAAACAATCTGATAATGAACATGTTGCTCAAGCTTGGGAAAGGATGAAATCTTTGGTAAAGAATTGTCCCACTCATGGACTGACTGCTTGGATGATTATCCAAACCTTTTATGCAGGATTGAATTATTCTTCAAGAAATCTACTGGATTCTGCTGCTGGAAGTACCTTTATGACCATTACTTTGGGTGCTGCAACAATGCTTCTGGATAATATGATGGTTAACTATTTTGAATGTCATACTGAGAGAGCTCCACAAGGTAAGAAGGTAAATTTTGTTGAGGAAACCTCCTCCTTGAGTGATAAAACTGATGTTATTATGTCTATGCTTGTTAATGGGAAAGCTCATATTGATCCAAATCATGTTACCTTAGCCTCTTTGATTGCTCAAGAAGATCAAGTTGATGTGAACTTTATAAGAAATAATAATTTTAGCAACAATGCCTGTAGGAATAATTTCGGTAATAATAATTATAGGCCATATCCTCCCGACAATGGTAATGCTTATGGAAATTCCTACAACAATAGGAGTGCACCCTCTGAACTTGAAGTTATTCTTAAAGATTTTATTAGTAAACAAACTGATTTTAATAAAACTATTGAGGAAAAACTCTCTAATGCTGAAAGAAACATAGCATCATCGGTTGAAGAACAATCTTCTTTGAATAAAATGGCTGCTAAACCTGAAACTATTGAAAATCCCTTTGCTGCTACTAATGCCATACAAGTTAGAATTGATGAAAATGTTAGACTATTAGCTGAATTTCATGCTAAGTGGGAAAGAGAAAATGAAATTGCTAGAAATATTAGTAACTCTCTTGGCCAAGTAGATGCTAGCAACTCCAAGAGGGAGTATTTATGCTCGATAGTGGGTTCATGCCTCTAGGAATCTGGGGAAGTGACAAAAATCTCTAAGGTACTAGATGTGTTGTTGCTACTAGGGAGAAAACAAAAATCCTTTGTTCATAGAACAATCGTATTGTTTACTTTACACACTTTGCTTAATGCAATTATCTGTTGCTTGCAACTTAATACTAGCGGGGGTTCGGATGATAACCTGAAGGTGGATTATTAGTCATAGATGCAGTTGGATTACGGTCTACGTATAATGTTGTAATGCCCAATCAAATATCATAGGAGTCAAGATGATTAGTATATGCATGTATGCTTTTTGATGTTTGTCAATTGCCCCGTTGTAATTTGTTCACCCAACGTGTGATCTATCTTAAGGAGAATCACCACTAGTGAACTATGGACCTCAGTCCATTCTTTTACCATCAATCTACAAAGCTATTTACTGTTTTCTGTTTACTTTCTGC
This sequence comes from Avena eriantha, assembly GCA_910589775.1. NCBI lineage: Eukaryota > Viridiplantae > Streptophyta > Magnoliopsida > Poales > Poaceae > Avena > Avena eriantha. Next base: position 440,731,524 of record OU342740.1, on the reverse strand, counting down.
AAGCTATTACTATCTTCCACATAATATGTTTAATCCTTTGTTTTCAGCAAACCAGTGAGATTGACAACCTCACTGTAAGTTGGGGGCAAAGTTCTGTGGTTGTGTTGTGCAGGATTCCAAGTTGGAAACAACACCTTGGAGGTGTTTCCTTGCTCCTACTGGTTCAACAACCTTGGTTTCATAACTGATGGAAAACTTGCTGCTGTGCTCATCATACCTTCCTCTTGGGGTTCCCCAACGAGCTCGAATATATTTTGAGCCATCAAGCTCTTTTTCTGGCGCCGTTGCTGGGGAGTCATGGACATCTTCACAAGGGGAGTCCCTCATAACCAATCTCTTTACTTTGTTGTTTTTGTTTTGCTTAGTTTATTTCTGCTTTGTTTGCTTGTTTCTTTATCAAAAACACACACAAAATAGTTGTACGAGTTTGCTTTCTTTATTAAAAAACACAAATAAATGACTATTCTTGAAAACACTAAGTTGTGTGACTTCACTAGCACCAACAACAATGATTTCATGTGCACAGCTATTACTCCACCTGTTCCTGAAGCTACTTTCTTTGAAATTAAACCTGCTTTACTCAATCTTGTTATGAGAGAACAATTTTCTAGAATTGGTACTGAAGATGCTATTGCTCATCTTAATAACTTTGTTGAACTTTGTGAGATGCAAAAACATAGGGATATAGATGGGGATATTATTAAGCTTAAATTGTTTCCTTTCTCTTTGAGAGGAAAAGCTAAAAAATGGTTGCAATCCCTAACTAGAAATAGTATTGATTCTTGGACTAAATGCAAAGATGCTTTCACTAGCAAATACTATCCTCCTGCTAAGATTATATCTATGAGAAGTGAAATAATGAAATTTAAACAATCTGATAATGAACATGTTGCTCAAGCTTGGGAAAGAATGAAATCTTTGGTAAAGAATTGTCCCACTCATGGATTGACTGCTTGGATGATTATCCAAACCTTTTATGCAGGATTGAATTATTCTTCAAGAAATCTGCTGGATTTTGCTGCTGGAGGGACCTTTTTGACCATTACTTTGGGTGCTACAACAAAGCTTCTGGATAATATGATGGTTAACTATTCTGAATGGCATACTGAGAGAGCTCCATAAGGTAAGAAGGTAAATTCTGTCGAGGAAACCTCCTCCTTGAGTGATAAAATTGATGTTATTATGTCTATGCTTGTTAATGGAAAGATCATATTGATCCAAATCATATTCCCTTAGCCTCTTTGGTTGCTCAAGAAGAGCAAGTTGATGTGAACTTCATAAGAAATAATAAGTTTAGCAACAATGCCTACAGGAATAATTTTGGTAATAATAACTATAGGCCATATCCCCCCAATAATGGTAATGCTTATGGAAATTGTACAACAATAATAGGAGTGCACCCTCTGAACTTGAAGTTATGCTTAAAGATTTTATCAGTAAACAAACTGCTTTCAATAAAACTATTGAGGAAAAACTCTCTAATGCTGAAAGAAATATAGCATCATTGTCTGAAGCACAATCTTTTTTGAATAAAATGATTGCCAAACCTGAAACTATTGAAAATCCCTTTGCTGCTACTAATGTCATACAAGTTAGAATTGATGAAAATGTTAGACTATTAGCTAAATTGCATGCTAAGTGGGAAAGAGAAGATGAAATTTCTAGAAATATTAGTATTTCTACTATCACTACCACTAATGTTGAAGCTAGTAAACCCAATGGAACCTTTTCTAATAAAAATGCTAAAATTCTTCAGAATATGCGAAACAATAGCTCTACTACTTTAGATGATAAGTATGATTTTGATCTTGATGGTTGCAATATCTCTGAAGTTGTTATGTTCCTACAAAAGCTTGCTAAAAGTCCTAATGCTAGTGCTATGAATATGGCTTTTACAAAACACATTACTGATGCTCTCATAAAAATTAAAGAAGAAAAGATGAAACATAAAGCTTCTATTCCTATGAAATTAGAAGATGGTTGGGAACCCATCATTAATATCATAGTAAATGATTTTTATTTCAAAGCTTTATGTGATCTTGATAGTAGTGTTTTTATTATGCCTAGAAGGATTTATGATATTCTTGATTTTCCACCATTGAAAGATTGTTATTTAAATGTCCCACTTGATGATAATGCTAAAAAGAAACTCATGGGGAGAATTAATGATGTTCTTATTGTGGTTAAGAATGCCTATGTCCCCGTTGATTTCTATGTTGTGGATGTTGAATGCAATGCTTCTTGTCCAATTACTTTGGGAAGACCTTTTCTTAGAATTGTTGGTGCCATTATTGATATGAAAGAAGGCACCATTAAATATCAATTTCCACTCAAGAAAGGTATAGAACTTTTCCCTAAGAAGAGAGAGAAGATCCCTTTTGCCTCTCCTATTCAAACAAAATTTTCTCTTATTGCCGCTTCATTTGAAAACACTTGATTCCTTTCTTGCTTTTTATGCCTAACTTAAAGGCGTTAAAGAAATGTACTTATTGGGAGATAACCCAAAAGTTTTAGATGAGTTTAGGAAATTATTACCTCTGTAATAACCGCTCCTTATCCTTTTTATTTGCTTTTTGTGCCAAGAGTAACCTCTAATGAGAGAGAAGTAATGCTTGGGAAAGTTGCTGTCCCGAAACAGATTTTTGTGCTTCGCTGTAAAAATTCGTGTAAAATCTATGTACGTCGGTTTGATCTCTAATGTTTTGTGCTTCTGCCCTAGGTTGTTATCCAACTTTCGTTAGTTCAACACTTTTCGATTTGAGCAACTGAAGGTCTTCGAAAAAATTGGTTTTTACCTGCTAGTCTATTTTGACAGATTTCTACCATTATTTGCATTTGCTTCTTGTTGATTCCTTTTTGGGTTCTTTTTGGGGAATTGAGCTTTTTGAGGGAAGTGCTTCAGTAGCTTGTGTTTTAATGGAAGTTTTATTTGTATTGGAACTGAACCCAAGGACTTATTATCTTGAGTGCACTAATGTTGCTAATAAAGATTGTGTGAAGTTTTGTATGAAGGAAAATTTTCATGTGTATGGAAAGAATGATGTAATGAGATGAAGAATAGACTAAAGCTCAAGCTTGGGATGCCACCCGTGTCACCCCAAGAAATATCCAAGAAGTACAAGCATCAAAGCTTGGGGATTCCCAAGGCATCCCCTTCTTCATCAATAAAAATCTCAGGTTTCTTTCAAACACTTCATTTTTATTGTTTCATGCACAATTGTGTTGTTCTTGAAGCGTCTTTGTTTTTGTTTTTGTTTTTGGTTTTAGTTTTCTTGGTTTCCTTAGTTTGCTTGAATAAATTGGTTAGACCCCCTCATTCATACATTAGTTTTCAAATAAGTTGGTTTGGATTGGAAAGAGTAGGAAAAGTTCATGCTTAAGTGGTAAAAAGGAGCTTGTTTTTGACTGTGGCCTATGCTTTGTCATGTCATGCTCGGTATTTTTTTGGCTTTATGCTTAATGATTTTTTCTGTAGCATGACTTGTTATAAACAATTGAGATTGCTTAATGTGCCTTGAAAGAATCATGCGTTGTTTTAGCATATTAAAGCATAGTATTGTGGTATTCTCCTTTAATGCTTTATTTGGGTTGACTTGGCGCATGCTCTCACCATGTTATGACTATCCCAAGTCACCATAGCCTCGATGATCCTTTAGTTTTCAACTTGTAATATCAGTTTATGCTTTAATTAATGATGTTTTATTGCTTTGCATGATTATGGCCATTATTGCTCTCTTAGTTGGTCGCTCCCAGTCTTTTGCTAGCCTCCATAACCAAGTATGAGTCCCACTCATGCATCCAACTCCAAATAAAACCAAGTTATTCCAAAGAGTCCACCATACCTACCGATTAGCATTTGCTACTCCAAGTATATTCATGTTTTTATCTACCTTCCAAATTAAACTTGTTATGTGAAAACTAGTGATTAAAGTTCTCACGAACTTGATGGCACACTTTACTTTTCTCGCATTTAATAAACTTTAACCATTGTGTCCATCTTTGTTGCGTATATGCTTGCGCTTTATAAGTTGAAGTTAGCAGAACCATGCATCATGGGGAACGCTTTCAACATTACACTTATTTTTCCATTGATATCATGATTCTTTTGCTTATGGATCCCGACGGTCTGAAATAAAAGTGGAACTTGTAAGATCATGGAGTTTCTATGTGTGTTAGAGAAATGACTGGGCCGCTAGCCTAATCCATGCCTAATCATGGTGGAAAGTTGCAGCATAACCATAATGAGCATTCTATGAAGCATCCTCAATAAAAACCTATGCAAGTAGAAAATAAAAAGATCGCTTAGATGCTCATTGTCTGTTGCCTTGTCATTTTGATATGGGATAGCTCCTGTGTCATGGGGCAAGGCATACCCTGTTGGCAGTTCTCTATGATACATATGTACTTACAATGACAAGAGCTTACTTGTGAGTGAAGTTGAGTAGCATGAGGTTTGGTACTCGTAAGCAAGGGGCATGAGATTTCAACTTATAACTTGTCAAGCATATCCTCTTAGTTGTGTCACTTTAACCTTAATCACTTCAAGATGCCTATGATAGGGGCAATGAGAGATGAAATCTAATAAGTACCATAAATTTTGGAAGCTCTTTATGAGACTTGAATCCCTGCTTCCTTCTACAAAGGTCTTTCTTTTACGTTTATGTTGAGTCTCCATCTTCTATCTTTATGGACCTATTGAGAGAGCATAGTGGCTATTCTTAGTTTAATGTGAATTGTCCCAAGACTTGTTGATTGATGCATAACTTTGATATTGCTTGTTCTTAAACTACTTGTATCTAGTCACCCTTATGAACTTTGAAGGTGTCCTATGCATTTATGTTTTGCTACTCTATGAGGGACAAGCTGAATACCATTCTTATTATGCTTTCTTTATGTGAAACAAACAAACGTCTTGCAAAGCATTGTTATTCATGAATCTTTTGTTTGTTCCTTTTCATGTTACAACATAGTTGCTATGTCTTACTATTAGAACTATATCCTTCATGCTATGTTGAAGTACTATGATCCCAGCTATCAATGTTTTACAAATACTTTGATCAAGTTTATGATGGTGCATGTCACCTCAAAAATTATTCTTTCTTTCTATCACTTACCTACTCGAGGATGAGCATGAGTTAAGCTTGGGGATGTTGATACGTTGCTAACGTATCTATAATTTTTGATGTTCCATGCTTGGTTTATATCTACTTTCTTATGTTTTGTCCACACTTTGGAGTATTTTTATACACTTTCTTGGACTAACCTATTAACAAGATGTTATAGTGCCAGCTGCCTATTTTCTGCAGTTTTTGGTTCTAGGAAAGTCAGAAAATGAATATTCTCGGAATTGAACGGGACAAAAGCCAAAGTCAATATTTCACCGAGGGGGACACAAAGCCAGAAGACGAGACAGAGAGGGGCCAGCGGCCGGCCACACCACCTGGCCGTGCGGCCAGGCCTGCCCCGCGCCTAGGGGTGGTGTGGCCGCCTTGGGCACTGATACATTGCTAACGTATCCATAATTTTTGATGTTCCATGCTTGGTTTTATCTACTTTCTAATGTTTGTTCCAACTTTGGAGTACTTTTCATACACTTTCTTGGACTAACCTATTAACAAGTTGCCTGTTTCTACTGTTTTTGGTTCTAGGAAAGTCAAAAAATGAATATTCTCGGAATTGGACGGGACAAAAGCCAAAGTCAGTTTTTCACTTAGGGACACAAGGCGCCAGAATAAGAGACGGAGAGGGGCCAGGGGGCCACCACACCACATGCCCGCGCGGCCAAGCATGGCCCGTGCCAGGGGGTGGTCTAGCCGCCCTAGGCACCGCCTTGGCCTCCCCTTCCGACTATAAGATGCCTCCGATACATAAACCATAAGGATCCGATCAAAATTCCACGAAAGAGTCTTTAGCCACCGTCATCTCCATCCCTAGATCAGGAGGGATCTGAAGCTCTTTCCGGCACCCTGCCAGACAGGGAAATTCACCCTGGAGGCCTTCTTCATCACCATGCAAGCCTCCGGTGTGATGCGTGAGTAGTTCATCTCTGGACTACGGGTCCATGTAGAAGCTAGATGGCTAGTTCTTCTCCTTTGTGCTATCATGTTTAGATCTTGTGAGCACCGTTCATGATCAAGATCATCTATTTGTAATTCCTACATGTTGTGTTTGCGGGGATCCGATGGATATTGATATGCTATTTCAGATTGATTATTGATTCTATCATGTCTTTGTTATTTGTGATCTTGCATGCTTTCCGTTGTTAGTAGCTATCTTGGCCAAGTAGATGCTAGCAACTCCAAGAGTTAGTATTTATGCTCGATAGTGGGTTCATGCCTCTAGTAATCTGGGGAAGTGACAATAATCTCTAAGGTACTAGATGTGTTGTTGCTACTAGGGAGAAAACAACAATCCTTTGTTCATAGAACAATCGTATTGTTTACATTACACGCAATGCGTAATGCAATTATCTGTTGCTTGCAACTTAATACTAGAGGGGGTTTGGATGATAACCTAAAGGTGGATTATTAGTCATAGATGCAGTTGGATGACGGTCTATGTATAATGTTGTAATGCCCAATCAAATCTCAAAGGAGTCAAGATGATTAGTATATGCATGTATGCTTTCTTGATGTTTGTCAATTGCCCTGCTGTAATTTGTTCACCTAACATGTCATCTATCTTAAGGAGAACCACCACTAGTGAACTATGGACCCCGGTCCTTTCTTTTACCATCAATCAATCAACTGTTTACTGCTTTCTGTTTACTTTCTGCAAACTTTATTTTCTTCCACTCGATACATTTAATCCTTTGTTTTTAGCAAAACTGGTGAGATTGACAACCTCATCGCAAGTTGGGGACAAAGTTCTGTGGTTGTGTTGTGCAGGATTCCATGTTGCTACTAGCACCAGTAGTGTGCCCTGCCAAAGCTCAGCTAGCAATACCTTTGAGGTGTTTCCTTGCTCCTACTGGATTGATAACCTTGGTTTCATAACTAAGGGAAACTTACTGCTGTGCTCATCATACCTTCCTCTTGGGGTTCCCCAACGAGCTTGTTAGTATACGAGTCAGCAAGTACTTTTCTGGCGCCGTTGCCGGGGACTGAAGAACAAGAAGCTCCCACGTTAACCACATGCCATCGAAGCTACTTTTCTGGCGCCGTTGCCGGGGAGTCAAGAACATCTTCACAAGGGGAGTCCCTCATAACCAATATATTTACTTTGTTATTTTTGTTTTGCTTAGTTTTTTCTGCATTGTTTGCTTGTTTCTTTATCAAAAACACAAAAAAATTAGTTTCACTAGTTTTCTTTCTTTATTAAAAACACAAAAAATGACTACTCTTGAAAATACTAAGTTGTGTGACTTCACTAGCACCAACAACAATGATTTCATGAGCACACCTATTGGTCCACCTATTCCTGAAGCTACTTTCTTTGAAATTAAACCTGCTTTGCTCAATCTTGTTATGAGGGAACAATTTTATGGTACTGGTAATGAAGATGTTGCTGCTCATCTAAATAACTTTGTTGAACTTTGTGAGATGCAAAAGCATAGGGATATAGATGGGGATATTATTAAGCTTAAATTGTTTCCTTTCTCTTTGAGAGGAAAAGCTAAAGAATGGTTAAATTCCCTAACTAGGAATAGTATTGATTCTTGGACTAAATGCAAAGATGCTTTCATTGGAAAATACTATCCTCCTGCTAAGATTATATCTATGAGAAGTGAAATAATGAAGTTTAAACAATCTGATAATGAACATGTTGCTCAAGATTGGGAAAGAATGAAATCTTTGGTAAAGATTTGTCCCACTCATGGACTGACTACTTGGATGATTATCCAAACCTTTTATGCAGGATTGAACTATTCTTTAAGAAATCTATTGGATTCTGCTGCTTCAGGTACCTTTATGACCATTACTTTGGGTGATGCAACGAAGCTTCTGGATAATATGATGGTTAACTATTCTGAATGGCATACTGAAAGAGCTCCACAAGGTAAGAAGGTAAATCATGTTGAGGAAACCTCCTCCTTGAGTGATAAAATTGATGTCATTATGTCCATATTGATCCAAATCATGTTCCCTTAGCCTCTTTGGTGGCTCAAGAAGAGAAAGTTGATGTGAACTTTATAAGAAATAATAATTTTAGCAACAATGCCTACAGGAATAATTTTGGTAATAATAACTACATGGCATATCCTCCCAACAATGGCAATGCTTATGGAAATTCCTACAACAATAATAGGAGTGCTCCCTCTGAACTTGAAGTTATTCTTAAAGATTTTATTAGTAAACAAACTGCTTTCAATAAAACTATTGAAGAAAAACTCTCTAATGCTGAAAGAAATATAACATCATTGGCTGAAGCACAATCTTCTTTGAATAAAATGGCTGCTAAACCTGAAACTATTGAGAATCCCTTTGCTGCTACTAATGCCATACAAGTTAGAATTGATGAAAATATCAGACTATTAGCTGAATTGCATGCTAAGTGGGAGAGAGAAGATGAAATTGCTGGAAACATTAGTCTTTCTACTATCACTACTACTAGTGTTGAAACTAGTAACAATAGTTCAACTAATTTAGATGATAAATTTGATTTTGATCTTGATGGTTGCAATATCTCTGAAGTTATTAAGTTCCTACGAAATCTTGCTAAAAGTCCTAATGCTAGTGCTATGAATATGGCTTTTACAAAACACATTACTAATGCTCTCATAAAAATCAAAGAAGAAAAGATGAAACATAAAGCTTCTATTCCTATGAAACAAGAAGATGGTTGGGAACCCATCATTAATATGATAGTGAATGATTTTGATTTCAAAGCTTTATGTGATGTTGATAGTAGTGTTTCTATTATGCCTAGAAGGATTAATGACATGCTTGATTTGCCACCACTTAAAAGATTGTTAGTTGAATGTCCCACTTGATGATAATGCTAAAAATAAACCCATGGGGAGTCTTAATGATGTTCTTATTATGGTTAACAATGCATATGTGCCCGTTGATTTCTATGTTTTGGATGTTGAATGCAATGCTTCTTGTCCTATTACTTTGTGAAGACCTTTTCTTGGAACTGTTGGTGCCATTATTGATATGAAAGAAGGCACCATTAAATATCAACTCCCACTCAAGAAAGGTATAGAACACTTCCCTAAGAAGAGAGAGAAGATCTCTTTTGTTTCTCCTATGAAAACAAAAATTTCTCTTAATGCTTCTTCATTTGAGAACACTTGATTCTTTTTCTTGCTTCTTATGCCTAACTTAAAGGCGTTAAAGAAAAGTACTTATTGGGAGATAACCCAAAAGTTTTAGATGAGTCTTGGAAGTTATTACCTCTGTAATAACCGCTCCTTATCCTTTTTTTTGCTTTTTGTGCCAAGAGTAACCTCTAATGAGAGAGAAGTAATGATTGGGAAAGTTGCTATCCCGAAACAGATTTATGTGCTTCACCGTAAAAAATCGTGTAAAATATTTGTAGGTCCTTTTGAGACGTGATTTTTTTTGCTTCTGCCCCAGGTTGTTATATAACTTTCATTAGTTCAACACTTTTTGATTTGAGCAACAGAAGGTCTTTGAACAAATTCGTCTTTACCTGTTGGTCTGTTCTGATATATTTCTGCCATTATTTGAATTTGCTTCTTGTTGGTTCCTTTTTGAGTTCCTTTGTGGAATTGAGATTTTTGAAGGAAGTGCTACAGTAGCTTGTGTTTTAATGGAAGTTTTATTGGTGTTGAAACTGAACCTAAAGACTTACTATCTTGAGTGCACCAATGTTGCTAATAAAGATTGTGTGAAGTTTTGTATGAAGGAAAAATTTCAGGTGTATGGAAGGAATGAGTAATAAGACGAAGGATGGACTAAAGCTCAATCTTGGAGATGCCACGTGTGTAACCCGAAGAAATATCCAAGAAGTACAAGTGTCAAAGCTTGGGGATGCCCAAGGCATCCCCTTCTTCATCAATAAAAATGCTAGGTTTCTTCCAAACACTTCATTTTATTGTTACATGCACAGTTGTGTTGTTTTTGGAGCGTCTTCTTTTTTGTTTTCGTTTTGGTTTTTTGTTTGCTTGGTTTGCTTAGTTTGCTGAATAAATTGGTTGGACCCCCTCTTTCATACATTAGTTTTCAAATAGTTTGGTTTGGGTTGGAAAAGAGTAGGAAAGTTCATGCTTAAGTGGTAAAGAGAGCTTGTTTTTTACTATGGCCTATGCTTTGTCATGCCATGATCAATATTGTTTTGGATTTATGCTTAGTATTCTTTGCTATAGCATGACATGTTATAAACAATTGAGATTGCTTAATGTGCAAGGGGTACCCCGTTGGCGGTTCTCTATGATACATATGTACTTACAATGACAAGATCTTACTTGTGACTAAAGTTGAGTAGCATGAAGTTCGGTCTTCGTAAGTAAGGGGCATGAGATTTCGGCTTATAACTTGTCAAGCATATCCTCTTAGTTGTGTCACTTTAACCTTAATCACCTTAAAGATGCTTATGATAGGGGCAATGAGAGCTGAAAGCTAACAAGTACCATAATTTTTGGAAGCTCTTTATGAAACTTGAATCTCTACTTCCTTCGATGAAGGCCTTTCTTTTACTTTTATGTTGAGTCCCCACCTTCTATCTTTATGCACCTACTTTGAGAGCATAGTGGCCATTCTTAGTTCTATGTGCATTCTCCCAAGACTTGTTGATTGATGCATAACTTGATATTGCTTATTCTTAAACTACTTGTATCTAGTCACTCTTATGAACTTTGAAGGTGTCCTATGCATTTATATTTGCTGCTCTTTGAGGGACAAGCTGAATGCCACTATGCTATGTTTTCTTTATGTGAAACAAACAAACATCTTGCAAAGCATTGTTATTCATGAATCTTTTGTTTGTACCCTTTCATGTTGCAACTTAGTTGCTATGTCTTATTATTAGAACTTTATCTTTCATGCTATGTTGTAGTACTATGATCCCAGCTTTCAATGTTTTACAAATACTTTGATCAAGTCTATGATGGTGCATGTCACCTCAAAAATTATTATTTCTTTTTATCACTTACCTACTCGAGGACGAGCAGGAGTTAGGCTTGGGGATGTTGATACGTTGCTAACGTATCCATAATTTTTGATGTTCCATGCTTGGTTTTATCTAATTTCTTATGTTTGTTCCAACTTTGGAGTACTTTTCATACACTTTCTTGGACTAACCTATTAACAAGTTGCCACAGTGCCAGCTGCCTGTTTTCTGCTGTTTTTGGTTCCATCTCGGAATTGGACGAGACAAAAGCCAAAGTCAGTTTTTCACCGAGGGACACAAGGAGCCAGAATACGAGATGGAGAGGGGCCAGGGGGCCGCCACACCACTGATGTCTACGCACTTCTATTCTTTTAGACAGTTGTTGGGCCTCGAAGTGCAGAGGTTTGTAGAACAACAGCAAGTTTTCCCTTAACTAGATCACCCAAGGTTTATCGAACTCAGGGAGGAAGTGGTCAAAGGTATCGCCTCTCAAGCAATCCTGCAATCAAGATACAAGAAGTATCTTGTCCCCAACACACTCAATACACTTGTCAGGTGTATAGGTGCACTAGTTCGGCGAAGAGATAGTGAAACACAAGTGGTATAGATAATTATAAGTGGTAACGGTGCCAGAAAATACTTGCTGGCGTGTGGTTGACGTGGGAAGAGACTAAAGGCAATCTTAAATAAATATGGAAGCAAGCAAACATGTAACATATCTAATTGCAAACGGTGTTTCAATGCTTAGAAACAAGGCCTAGGGATCATACTTTCACTAGTGAACACTCTCATATAAATATCTTCTCTTTATGATACTAATCTTAACTGCTCTCTGGTTGGACACTCTAATCCATGGTAGGGCTATAACAGCACACCTCAAAGTAAGCCTTTCCCATCTAGATAACCCCACACTGTCACCTTGAGCACTAGATGGTTCCAACAAACACCACAATTTCATAGAGACATCCAACTACAAATATAACTCATAACAAGTATTTGTAATCTCTAGCCTAAGTGCCACCATGGTGTGCATGCTGTCACTTTCACACACATTGCGAGAGCTGAGATTCATTAAAGCACTTGAGTAGAAAGGTAGATCTACTTGATTACAAAGCTCATGATCACAATATGGTCATGCATAGAGGGAGAGATGAACACATAGCTACCGGTAGAACCATTAGCCTCGAGGAAGAACTACTCCCTCATCATCATGGGAATCAGCAACGGCGATGAAGATGGTGGTGGAGATCGATGGAGATGGCTTCGGGGGCACTTCCCCGTCCCGGCAGGGTGCCGGAACAGAGACTTTCTGTCCCCCCGAATCTCCCCTTCGGTGGCGGCGGTGCTGCACAACTTTTCGTGGCTGGAGGCTGGTCGATTTAGGGTTTTTGCATCGGGAGACTTCTTATAGGCGAAGAGGCGAGGTCGGTGGCCGGTTAGGGGGCCCACACCACCTGGTGGTGCGACCAGGGCTAGCGCGCACCACCACATGGTGTGGCCAGCCCTTGGCCCGTCTCGTCTTCTGGCTTCGTGAGTCTTCCGGTAAAATATCGACTTTGGCTTTTGTCCGGTCCAATTCCGAGAATATTCATTTTCTGGCTTTTCTAGAACCAAAAACAGCAGAAAACAGGCAACTGGCACTATGACATCTTGTTAATAGGTTAGTTCCAGAAAATGTGTAAAAGTACTCCAAAGTGTGGACAAAACATAAGAAAGTAGATATAAAACAAGCATGGAACATCAAAAATTATAGATACATTAGCAACGTATCAACATCCCCAAGCTTAACTCCTGCTCGTCCTCGAGTAGGTAAGTGATAAAAAGAAAGATTAATTTTTGAGGTGACATGCACCATCATAAACTTGATCAAAGTATTTGTAAAACATTGATAGCTAGGATCAAAGTACTTTAACATAGCATTAAAGATATAGTTCTAACAGTAAGGCATAGCAACTATGTTGCAACATGAAATGGCACAAACAAAAGATTCATGAATAACAATGCTTTGCAAGACGTTTGTTTGTTTCACATAAAGAAAACATAGCATAGTGGCATTCAGCTTGTCCCTCATAGAGTAGCAAACATAAATGCATAGGACACCTTCAAAGTTCAGAAGAGTGACTAGATACAGGTAGTTTAAGAATAAGCAATATCAAGTTATGCATCAATCAACAAGTCTTGGGACAATGCACATAGAACTAAGAATGGCCACTATGCTCTCAAAGTAGGTGCATAAAGGTAGAAGGTGGAAACTCAACATAAAAGTAAAATAAGGGCCTTCATAGAAGGAAGTAGAGATTCAAGTTTCATAAAGAGCTTCCAAAAATTATGGTACTTGTTAGCTTTCAGCTCTCATTGTCCCTATCATAAGCATCTTTAAGTGATTAAGGTAAAATTGACACAACTAAGAGGATATGCTTGACAATTTATAAGCCAAAATCTCATGCCCCTTACTTACGAAGACCGAACCTCATGCTACTCAACTTTAGTCACAAGTAAGCTCTTGTCATTGTAAGTACACATGTATCATAAAGAACCACCAACGGGGTACCCCTTGCACATGATACATGAGTTATCCCATAATCAAAATGACAAGGCAAGCAGATAATGAGCATCTCAGCAATCTTTTTATTTGCTATTTGCATAGGTTTTTATTGAGGATGCTTCATAGAGTGCTCATTATGGTTATGATGCAAGTTTCCACCATTATTAGGCATGGCTTAGGCTAGCGACCCAGGCATTTCTCTAACACACATACAAACTCCATGATCTTACAAGTTCCACTTTTATTTCACACCGCCGGGATCCATAAGCAAAAGAACATGATATCAACGGGGTACAAAGTACAAGTGCAATGTTGAAAGCGTTCCCCATGATACATGGTTCTGCTAATTTCAACATATAAAGCGCAAGCATATACGCAACAAATATGGACACAATGGGTCAAGTTTATTAATTGCAAGAAAGTAAAGTGTGCCATCAAGGTTGTGAGAGCTTTAGTCACTAATTTTCACATAACAAGTTTAATTTGGAAGGTAGATAAAAACATGAATATACTTGGAATAGCAAATGCTAATAGGTAGGTATGGTTGACTCTTTGGAATAACTTGGTTTTAGGAGTTGGATGCATGAGTGGAACTCATACTTGATTACGGAGGCTAGCAAAAGACTGGGAGCGACCAACTAAGAGAGCAATAATGGCCATAATCATGCAGAGCGACAAAACATCATTGATTAAAGCATAAAGTGATATTACAAGTCGAAAACTAAAAGATCATCAAGGCTATGGTGACTTTGGATAGTCATAACATGGTGCGAGCATGTGCCAAGTCAACCCAAATAAAGCATCAAAGGAGAATATCACAATACTATGCTTTAATATGCTAATAACGCATGATCCTTCCAAGGAAAATTAAGCAATCTCAATTGTTTATAACATGTCATGCCACAGCAAAGAATACTAAGCATATAGCCAAAACAATATCAAGCATGGCTTGACAAAGCATAGGCCACAGTCAAAAACAAGCTCTCTTTATCACTTAAGCATGAACTTTCCTACTCTTTTCCAATCCAAACCAAACTATTTGAAAACTAATATATGAAAGAGGGGGTCCAACCAATTTAGTCAATAAAACTAAGAAAACCAAGAAAACAAAAAACAAAACAAAAACGAAAAAGAATACGCTGCAAGAACAACATAACTGTGCATGAAACAATAAAAATGAAGTGTTTGGAAGAAACCTGAGATTTTTATTGATGAAGAAGGGGATGCCTTGGGCATCCCCAAGCTTTGACGCTTGTACTTATTGGATATTTTTCTTGGGGAGACACGCGTGGCATCCCCAAGCTTGAGCTTTAGTCCATTCTTCATCTCATTACTCATTCCTTCCATACACCTGAAATTTTTCCTTCATACAAAACTTCACACAATCTTTATTAGCAACATTAGTGCACTCAAGATAATAAGTCTTTGGGTTCAGTTTCAACACCAATAAAACTTCCATTAAAACACAAGCTACTATAGCACTTCCCTAAAAAATCTCAATTCCCCAAAAGAACTCAAAGAGGAACCAACAAGAAGCAAATGCAAATAATGGCAGAAATCTGTCAAAACAGACCAGCAGGTAAAGAAGAATTTTTTCGAAGACCTTATTTTTCTCAATCAAAAAGTGTTGAACTAACGAACGTTATATAACAACCTGGGGCAGAAGCAAAAAAAAATTCACGCCTCAAAAAGATGTACAGAGATCTTACACGAATTTTTATGGTGAAGAACAGAAATCTGTTTCGGGACAACAACTTTCCCAATCATTACTTCTCTCTCATTAGAGGTTACTCTTGGCACAAAAAGCAAATAAAAAGGATAAGGAGCGGTTATTACAGAAGTAATACCTTCCAAGACTCATCTAAAACTTTTGGGTTATCTCCCAATAAGTACTTTTCTTTAACGCCTTTAAGTTAGGCATGAGAGTTTGAGAAGATGCTCACATAGGAAATATGAATGGAAGTAAAAGAGATCATCACGAAGCAAATTCAAAACACATTTAAGTCTAACCCACTTACTATGCATAGGAATGTTGTAAAGAAACAAGTCATGAAAGCATAAAGCAACAAGCATATGAAAGCAAAACAAGTGCAACTTCAAGACTTTCAACATAAAGAGGGGAAACTTAATATTGTTGAGACACATAAAAACATGTTTCCCTCTCTCATACTAACTTTCAGTACCATCATGAATAAAATTAACAATATAACTATCACATGAAACATTCTTATCATCAGCCACATGCATAAAAGAATTAATACTCCCCACATAAACATAGTCATTCTTATTAATTTTAGTGGGAGCAAATTCAACAAAATAGCTATCATTATTATTCTCATCACCATAATCCTCAAATATAGGAGGCATATTGTAATCATAATTAATTTTCTTCTCAATAGTAGGTGGACTGAAAATATCATATTCATTATTGTAATCATCATATATTGGAGGTGTAGTATCATCATAAGCAATAGAATAGCTATCTTCCAAAGTGTGTTCGTTTGGAAACATATCATCATTGGAAGTAACATGGATAGCACTAATAGTACATCAATCATCATTTTCAGAATTGGTACCAAAGAGATTTTCAATATCAAAAGTAGTGTGCTTTTCCCAGTCATGATCACTACTATAGGTAACAGGCATGGGAACATCATCGAGTTCAGACTCGTCAAAGACTATAATAGGAGCAACATGCTTAGGGGAAAATACCATTTCCTCTCTCCTTTTACTCCTGCTCTTCTTCTTCTTCTCTTTAGGAGGGAGAGGCTTGAAAGGAAGCTTCTCCATATACCCTGGTTTATTGTTAGAGACAATAAAAGAAACTTTGGAGGATTCCTTCTTTTCATTAATAAGATCAAAACACATATTAGTCCTGTCATATTTTGGTAAAACTTCATCTTTTATAATATTTTGTATGTAAGTATTTGTGTGGCAATTATCAACACAATAAAGATAACAACCATACATGACACTATTCATATCAAAAGCACCCATATCTACCAAAGAGGTTTTTCTTGATAACTCTTCACCCCCCCCCCCAAAACAATGTAAGTTCATCATGCTGATTAGGAGTGATCATGTCATCACAGTACAAACTTGCAGTACTTATTGGATTTGAAGGGCTATTATTATGGCCTGAGCATTGAAAATTGAAATGACCCACTTCAAAGCAAAGTTCACAAATAAAAGGATAGAGGGCACAGACTTTTTTACCAAGGTCATTTAGAGCCCTATACCATGTTCTAGTTTTTAATTCATGTGGGTGATACAATATTATTCTTCAATTTGATTATTCTCACAAGGTTTATGTATTCCACAAAAATTAACATGCTTATAAGAAATAGTACTTTCAGAGGTTTGAGCATGTTTATTGCTATCATTGATAACAATTTCATTTTCCATGCAAGTGTCTTCAAAAGGCTCATGATACATGTCCCATTTTTCTTTAGGAGCATTAATATGAGAAGCAAAGGCTCTAAAACAATCAATAAGAATTTGAGGATCAAGACCATATTTAGCATGAAGCTCTTGAAAATTAGCAGTTTCAGAGAAAGACTTAATGCAATCATACTCATAGTTTATACCTGGTTCTTTACCTTTGTCGTTATCCCAATATTCGGTATTGCTTTGGATTGTTTCAAGAAGATCCCACTTATCTTTGACCTCCTTACTTGTGAAGGATCCCTCTAAAAACGTATCTAGATAGTCCTTGTAATGTCCTGAAAGCCTTGCATAGAAATTATTAATAAAAATATTACTAGGGAGCTCATGAATGGGACATTTGAGCATTAGTGACTTCAGTCTCCCCCATGCTTGGGCAATACTTTCTCCATCATGAGGATGAAAATTATAAATATAATTCCTATCTTTATGAATTTCATGAGGAGGATAAAATTTAGAGTAAAAGAGCAATTCAAGTTCCTTCCACTCCAAATGATGAGGATCATCTAGTACCTCATACCACTCCCTTCCTTTGCCCTTAAGTGAAAAAGGGAATAGCTTCCTCTTAACTTGGTTCATTGAAATACCTGCACACTTGAACAACTCGCATAATTCGTGTATAAAGAGTAAATGATCACCAGGATGGACAGTTCCATCTCCAAAATAACAGTTATTCATAACACGTTCAACAATCTTTATAGGTATTTTAAAAGGGATGCTTTCAGTATGTGGATTTAAAATATCACAAGTATCATTAGAATTACCACATATGGGAGAGAAAGTATCATCAGAGCAAATTTTGTTCTTTAAAGCTGGGGAACTAAAAAGATCATTTTCATAAAAACTAACTTCTCCAAGCTTAGAAGTTTCCATAGCATTAGTAATAAAGGTGTTCAAAAGATTCATACTAATAACATTGCTATTAGCATGCAAAGAAAGTTCCATGGGTTTTTTAATTTTCTTTTCAGACAATTCATGTTCTACCTTAGGAAAAATACTAAAAAGCTCTCTAATTTTGTTGTTGTTTTCCATTAAGCCTAACTAGTGAAAATAAAACAAGAAACAAAAAGATATAATTGCAGAATCAAAAGGAAATAACTTCGAGCACTCACACACCAGCAAACGCACTAGAAGGTAGCTTAGTAGCTAGAGGATGTGAGTACCTTTACCTTACCTCCCCGGCAATGGCGCCAGAAAATAGCTTGATGTCTACGCACTTCTATTCTTGTAGACAGTTGTTGGGCCTCCAAGTGCAGAGGTTTGTAGAATAGCAGCAAGTTTTATTTTAAGTGGACCACCCAAGGTTTATCAAACTCAGGGAGGAAGTGGTCAAAGGTATCCCCTCTCAAGCAATCCTGCAATCAAGATACAAGAAGTCTCTTGTGTCCCCAACACACCCAATACACTTGTCAGGTGTATAGGTGCACTAGTTCGGCGAAGAGATAGTGAAATACATGTGGTATAGATAATTATAAGTGGTAACGGTGCTAGAAAATACTTGTTGGCATGTGGTTGATGTGGGAAGAGACTAAAGGCAAACTTAAATAAAGATGGAAGCAAGCAAACATGTAACATATCTAATTGCAAACGGTGTTTCAATGCTTAGAAACAAGGCCTAGGAATCATACTTTCACTAGTGAACACTCTCATATAAATATCTTCTCTTTATGATACTACTCTTAACTACTCTCCGGTTTGACACTCTAATCCATGGTAGGGCTATAACAGCACACCTCAAAGTAAGCCTTTCCCATCTAGATAACCCCACACTGTCACCTTGAGCACTAGATGGTTCCAACAAACACCACAATTTCATAGAGACATCCAACTCCAAATATAACTCATAACAAGTATTTGTAATCTCTAGCCTAAGTGCCACCATGGTGTGCACGCTGTCACTTTCACACACATGGGGAGAGCTGATATTCATTAAACACTTGATTAGCAAGGTAGATCTACTTGATTACAAAGCTCATGATCACAATATGGCCATGCATAGAGGGAGAGATGAACACATAGCTACCGGTAGAACCCTTAGCCTCGAGGAAGAACTACTCTCTCTTCATCATGGAAATCAGCAACGGTGATGAAGATGGTGGTGGAGATCCATGGACATGGCTTCGAGGCACTTCCCCGTCCTAGCAGGGTGTCGGAACAGAGACTTTCTGTCCCCCAAATCTCCCCTTCCGTGGCGGCGGCGCTGCGGAACTTTTCATTGCTGGAGGCTGGTTGATTTAGGGTTTTTGCATCAGGAGGCTTCTTATAGGCAAAGAGGCGAGGTCGGTGGCCGGCTAGGGGGCCCACACCCCTTGGTGGCACGGCTAGGGCTAGCCCGCGCCACCACATGGTGTGGCCAGCCCTTGGCCCCTCTTCATCTCGTCTTCTAGCTCCGTGAGTCTTCCGGTAAAATATCGACTTTGGCTTTTGTCCGGTCCAATTCCGAGAATATTCATTTTCTGGCTTTTCTGGAACCAAAAACAACAGAAAACAGGCAACTGGCACTGTGGCATCTTGTTAATAGGTTAGTTCCAGAAAATGTGTAAAAGTACTCCAAAGTAGATATAAAACAAGCATGGAACATCAAAAATTATAGATACGTTAGCAACATATCAACCTCCTGGCCGCACGGCCAAGCCTGGCCCGTGCCAGGGGTGGTCTAGCCGCCCTAGGCACCCCCTCGGCCTCACCTTCCAACTATAATATGCCTCCGATACAGAAATCCTAAGGACCCGATCAAAATTCCATGAAAGATTCTATAGCCGCCGTCATATCCATCCCTAGACCGGGAGGGATCTGAAGCTCTTCCCGGCACCCAGCCGGAGAGGGGGATTCACCCTGGAAGCCTTCTTCATCACCATGTAAGCCTCCGGTGTGATGCGTGAGTAGTTCATCTCTGGACTACGGGTCCATGTAGTAGCTAGATGGCTGATTCTCCTCCTTTGTGCTATCATGTTTAGATCTTGTGAGCTCTGTTCATGATCAAGGTCATCTATTTGTAATTCTACATGTTGTGTTTGCGGGGATCCGATGGATATTGATATGCTATTTCAGATTGATTATTGATTCTATCATGTCTTTGTTATTTGTGATCTTGCATGCTTTCCGTTGTTAGTAGCTATCTTGGCAAGTAGATGCTAGCAACTCCAAGAGTTAGTATTTATGCTCGACAGTGGATTCATGCCTCTAGTAATCTGGGGAAGTGACAGAGATCTCTAAGGTACTAGATGTGCTGTTGCTACTAGGGAGAAAACAACAATCCTTTGTTCATAGAACAATCGTATTGTTTACTTTACACGCAATTCGTAATGCAATTATCTGTTGCTTGCAACTTAATACTGGGGGGAGGGGGGTTCAGATGATAACCTGAAGGTGGATTGGCGGTCTATGTATAATGTTGTAATGACCAATCAAGTCTCAAAGTAGTCAAGATGATTAGTATATGCATGTATTGCTTTCTCGATGTTTGTCAATTGCCCCGCTATAATTTGTTCACCCAACATGTTACTATCTTAAGGAGAGCCACCACTAGTGAACTATGGACCCTGGTCCTTTCTTTTACAATCAATCTACAATCAATTGTTTACTGCTTTGTGTTTACTTTCTGCAAACTGTTACTTTCTTTCGCTCGATACGTTTAATCCTTTGTTTTCAGCAAAACCTGTGAGATTGACAACCTCATCGCAAGTTGGGGGCAGAGTTCTGTGGTTGTGTTGTGCAGGTCTCCACGTTGCTGCTGACGCCGGTAGTGCGCCTTGCCAAATTTTAGCTAGCAACACCTTTGGGGTCTTTCCTTGCTCCTACTGGATTGATAACCTTGGTTTCATAACTGAGGGAAAACTTGTTGTTGTGCTCATCATACCTTCCACTTGGAGTTCCCAATGAGCTCGATATATTTTGGTCCATCAAGCATATTTTGTGGCGCCGTTGCCGGGGAGTCAAGGACATCTTCACATGGGGAGTCTCTCATAACCAATCTCTTTACTTTGTTATTTTTGTTTTGCTTAGTTTACTTTCTGCTTTGTTTGCTTGTTTCTTTATTAAAAACACACAAAAATTAGTTTTACTACTTTTCTTTCTTTATCAAAAACACACAAAAAATTAAGTCTTTCTATAGTTCTTAGCTCACCATGTTGATCCCTAAGTTCACCATGAAAGACCTTTCAATAGGTAGTGGCTCTATAATTGGAAAAGATAATATTGAGGAATTCTTTAATCATGTTAGTAAACATGAGGATATTGAGGATAGATCCCTTGTAGAACTTGCTCCAAACTATGAAATTGCTGCAGTTTATTTAGTTCACATGTTGGAAGCTAGGTTTGTTAACCTTAATCCCTTAATGCAAGTAATGTTCCTTAAACTTAAATAAATTGATGACCCTGAAAAGAGAGATTTTATTCTAGAAACTTTGCTTAAGGAATTCTATGATGTTGCCAAGGAAGCTAGGAAAGTTTTTGAACATTTTAATAACCTAGGCTCATGTGTAGATGTTATTGGTACACGAGAAAAGATGGACAAAACCGAACCTAATGGGGAGGAAACTAAGATACCAATACCTTTTAAACTTGTAGCAATGCATGAAGCCATAAAAAAGAATCTTGATTGGATTGTTCCTAAAAACCCTTTTGATGAAAATACTGAACCCAAGAGCATTGAGAGGGGATCCTCTAGAACTTATTTTGATGATATACCTTGCCTTTTTGAAGATATTTCTGGTATTAATCTTAACGCTTCTTCATTTGAGAACACTTGATTATTTTTCTTGCTTCTTATGCCTAACTTAAAGGCGTTAAAGTAAAGTACCTATTTGGAGATAACCCAAAAGTTTTTGATGAGTCTTGGAAGTTATTACCTATGTAATAACCTCTCCTTATCCTTTTTATTTGTTTTTTGTGCCAAGAGTAACCTCTAATGAGAGAGAAGTAATGATTGGGAAAGTTGCTATCCCGAAACAGATTTATGTGCTTCACCGTAAACATTCATGTAAAATCTATGTACGTCCTTTGGAGGCGTGAATTTTTTTGCTTATGCCCCAGGTTGTTATGTAACTTTCGTTAGTTCATCATTTTTTGATTTGAGCAATAGAAGGTCTTCGAAAAAAATTGTCTTTACATGCTGGTCTATTTTGATAGATTTCTGCCATTATTTGCATTTGCTTCTTGTTGGTTCCTTTTTGAGTTCTTTTGGGGAATTGAGCTTTTTGAGGGAAGTGCTACAATATCTTGTGTTTTAATGGAAGTGTTATTGGTGTTGAAACTGAACCCAAAGACTTATTATCTTCAGTGCACTAATGTTGCTAATAAAGATTGTGCGAAGTTTTCTATGAAGGAAAATTTTCAGGTGTATGGAAGGAATGAGTAATGAGATGAAGAATGGACTAAAGCTCAAGCTTGGGGATGCCACGCGTGTCACCCCAAGAAATATCCAAGAAGTACAAGCATCAAAGCTTGGGAATGCCCAAAGGCATCCCCTTCTTCATCAATAAAAATCCCAGGTTTCTTCCAAACGCTTCATTTTTATTGTTTCATGCACATTTGTGTTGTTCTTGGATCATCTTCTATTTTGTTTTCGTTTTGGTTTTTAGTTTTCTTGGTTTTCTTAGTTTGCTGAATAAAATGGTTGGACGCCCTCTTTCATGCATTGGTTTTCAAATAGTTTGGTTTGGATTGGAAAAGAGTAGGAAAGTTCATGCTTAAGTGGTAAAGAGAGATTGTTTTTGACTGTGGCCTATACTTTGTCATGCCATGCTTGATATTGTTTTGGCTTTATGCTTAGTATTCTTCACTGTAGCATGACATTTTATCAACAATTGAGATTGCTTAATGTGCCTTGGAAGGATCATGCATTGTTTTAGCATATTAAAGCATAGTATTGTGGTATTCTCCTTTGATGCTTTATTTGGGTTGACTTGGCGCATGCTCACACCATGTTATGACTATCCCAAGTCACCATAGCCTTGATGATCCTTTAGTTTTCAACTTGTAATATCACTTTATGCTTTAATCAATGATGTTTTGTTGCTCTGCATGATTATGGCCATTATTGCTCTCTTAGTTTGTCGCTCCCAGTCTTTTGCTAGCCTCCGTAACCAAGTGTGAGTTCCACTCATGCATACAACTCCTTAAACCAAGTTATTCCAAAGATTCCACCATACCTACCTATTAGCAATTGCTATTCCAAGTATATTCTTGTTTTTATCTACCTTCCAAATTAAACTTGTTATGTGAAAATTAGTGATTAAAGCTCTCACGAACTTGATGGCACACTTTACTTTTCTTGGATTTAATAAACTTGAACCATTGGGTCCTTCTTTGTTGCGTATATGCTTGCGCTTTATAAGTTGAAGTTAGCAGAACCATGTATCATGGGGAACACTTTCAACATTGCACTTGTACTTTGTACCCCGCTGATATCATGTTCTTTTTCTTATGGATCCCGACGGTGTGAAATAAAAGTGGAACTTGTAAGATCATGGAATTTGTATGTGTGTTAGAGAAACGCTTGGGCAACTAGCCTAAGCCATGCCTAATCATGGTGGAAACTTGCAGCATCACCATAATGAGCACTCTATGAAGCATCCTCAATAAAAACCTATGCAAATAGCAAATAAAAAGATCGCTGAGATGCTCATTGTGTGCTTGCCTTGTCATTTTGATTATGGGATAGCTCCTGTATCATGTGCAAGGGGTACCCTGTTGGCATTTCTTTATGATACATATGTACTTACAATGACAAGAGCTTACTCGTGACTAAAGTTGAGTAGCATGAGGTTCGGTCTTCGTAAGTAAGGGGCATGGGATTTCGGCTTATAACTTGTCAAGCATATCCTCTTAGTTGTGTCACTTTTACCTTAATCACCTTAAAGATGCTTATGATAGGGGCAATGAGAGCTGAAAGCTAACAAGTATCATAATTTTTGGAAGCTCTTTATGAAACTTGATTCTCTACTTCCTTCTATGAAGGTCTTTCTTTTACTTTCATGTTCAGTCCCCACCTTCTATCTTTATGCACCTACTTTGAGAGCATAGTGGCCATTCTTAGTTCTATGTGCATTTCCCAAGACTTGTTGATTGATGCATAACTTGATATTTCCTATTCTTCAACTATTTGTATCTAGTCACTCTTATGAACTTTGAAGGTGTCCTATGCATTTATGTTTTCTACTATGAAGGACAAGCTGAATGCCATTATGCTATGTTTTCTTTATGTGACACAAACAAATGTCTTGCAAAGTATTGTTATTCATGAATCTTTTGTTTGTACCTTTTCATGTTGCAACATAGTTGCTTTGTCTTATTGCTATAACTTTATCTTTCATGCTATGTTGAAGTACCATGATCCCAGCTTTGAATGTTTTACAAATACTTTGATCAAGTTTATGATGGTGCATGTCACCTCAAAAATTATTATTTCTTTTTATCACTTACCTACTCGAGGACGAGCAGGAGTTAAGCTTGGGGATGTTGATACGTTGCTAACGTATCCATAATTTTTGATGTTCCATGCTTGGTTTTATCTACTTTCTTATGTTTTGTGCCAACTCTTGAGTACTTTTCATACACTTTCTTGGACTAACCTATTAACAAGAGCCAAAGTGCCAGCTGCCTGTTTTCTGCTATTTTTGGTTCGAGGAAGTCAGAAAATGAATATTCTCGGAATTGGACGGGACAAAAGCCAAAGTCAGTTTTTCACCGAGGGACACACGGAGCCAGAATATGAGACGGAGAGGGGCCAGAGGGCAGCCACACCACCTGGTCGCGCGGCCAGGCCTGGCCCACGCCAGGGGATGGTGTGGATAGCCCAGGCACCCCCTCAGCCTCTACTTCTGACTATAAGATGCCTCCGATACAGAAACCCTAAGTACCTGATCAAAATTCAACGAAAGAGTCTATAGCCGATGTCGTCTCCATCCCTAGATCGGGAGGGATCTGAAGCTCTTCCCGGCACCCTGCCGGATAGGGGAATTCACCCTAGAGGCCTTCTTCATCATCAAGCAAGCCTCCGGTGTGATGCGTGAGTAGTTCATCTCTGGACTACGGGTCCATGTAATAGCTAGATGGCTGGTTCTCCTCCTTTGCGCTATAATGTTTAGATCTTGTGAGCTCTGTTCATGATCAAGATCATCTATTTGTAATTCCTACATGTTGTGTTTGCGGGGATCCGATGGATATTGATATGCTATTTCAGATTGATTATTGATTCTATCATGTCTTTGTTATTTGTGATCTTGCATGCTTTTCGTTGTTAGTAGCTATCTTGGCCAAGTAGATGCTAGCAACTCCAAGAGTTAGTATTTATGCTCGACAGTGGGTTCATGCCTCTAGTAATCTGGGGAAGTGACAGAGATCTCTAAGGTACTAGATGTGCTGTTGCTACTAGGGAGAAAACAACAATCCTTTGTTCATAGAACAATCGTATTGTTTACTTTACACGAAATTCATAATGCAATTATCTGTTGCTTGCAACTTAATACTGGAGGGGGTTCAGATGATAACCTGAAGGTGGATTATTAGTCATAGATGCAGTTGGATGGCGGTCTATGTATAATGTTGTAATGACCAATCAAGTCTCAAAGGAGTCAAGATGATTAGTATATGCATGTATTGCTTTCTCGATGTTTGTCAATTGCCCCATTGTAATTTGTTCACCCAACTTGTTATCTATCTTAAGGGGAGCCACCACTAGTGAACTATGGACCCCAGTCCTTTCTTTTACAATCAATCTACAATCAACTGTTTACTACTTTGTGTTTACTGTCTGCAAACTATTACTTTCTTCCACTCGATACGTTTTATCCTTTGTTTTCAGCAAAACTGGTGAGATTGACAACCTCATCACAAGTTGGGGGCAGAGTTCTGTGGTTGTGTTGTGCAGTTCTCCATGTTATTGCTGACGCCGGTAGTGCGCCCTGCCAAAGTTCAACTAGCAACACCTTTGGGGTGTTTCCCTGGTCCTACTGGATTGATAACCTTGGTTTCATAACTGAGGAAAACTTACTGCTGTGCTCATCATACCATCCTCTTGGGGTTCCCCAACGAACTCGATATATTTTGGGCCATCAGAGGCTCTGATGTGGAAGACGCAGGTATGCATTTAAATACTTTCACTGAAATATGTGATATGATGCGTATAAAAGACGTTGACCCTGATGCGGTCAAATTGAGTCTATTTCCTTTCTCTCTAAGAGGGAGAGCTAAAGAATGGTTGCTATCTTTGCCTAAAAATACTATTACATCATGGGTGGGATGTACTTCTTTATTTATGACTAATTTTTTCCCACCTGCAAAGAATGCAACTCCGATCTAATATTACTGGCTTTAGACAGGAAGAGCGTGAACCACTAGCGCTTGCATGGGAGAGGATGAAAGAATGCCTAAGAAACTGTCCTAGTCATGGGATGGAAGATTGGTTAATCCTCCATTTAATGCTCGTAATCTTTTTTCTAAGTCTATGCTTGATACTGCAGCTGGAGGAGCATTTATGGGTAAACATATTACCGAAGCAAAGCAGCTGGTAGACAATATGCAAGACAACCATGCCCAATGGCATGTGGAAAGATCAAACACAAAGAAGGTGAACTCTGTCTCACCACAAGAGAATGAAGATCACAATGCTAAGTTGGATGAGCTCATACTAGCCGTAAAAGGTAAGGAAACTCAGGTTAGAGCTGATGGCCAAAAATATATCGAGCTCATTGGGGAACCCCAAGAGGAAGGTATGATGAGCACAACAGCAAGTTTTCCCTCAGTTATGAAACCAAGGTTATCGAACCAGTAGGAGCAAGGAAACACCTCCAAGGTGTTGTTTCCAACTTGGAATCCTGCACAACACAACCATAGAACTTTGCCCCCAACTTACAGTGAGGTTGTCAATCTCACCAGTTTTGCTGAAAACAAAGGATTAAACGTATTGTGTGGAAGATAGTAATAACTTGCAGAAAGTAAATAGAAAACAGTAAACAATTGTAGGTTGATGGTAAAAGAAAGGACCGAGGTCCATAGTTCACTAGTGGTGATTCTCCTTAAGATAGATGACATGTTGGGTGAACAAATTACAGCGGGGCAATTGACAAACATCGAGAAAGCATACATGCATATACTAATCATCTTGACTCCTATGAGATTTGATTGGTCATTACAACATTGTACATAGACCGTAATCCAACTACATCTATGACTAATAATCCACTTTCAGGTTATCATCCGAACCCCCTCCAGTATTAATTTGCAAGCAACAAATAATTGCATTAAGCATTGCGTGTAAAGTTAACAATATGATTGTTCTATGAACAAAGGAATTGTTGTTTTCTCCCTAGTAGCAATAGCACATCTAGCACCTTAGAGATTTCTGTCACTTCCCCAGATTACTAGAGGCATGAACCCATTATCAAGCATAAATACTCCCTCTTAGAGTTGCTAGCATCTACTCGGCCAGGATAGCTACTAACAACGGAGAGCATGCAAGATCACAAATAACAAAGACATGATAGAATCAATAATCAATCTGAAATAGCATCTCAATATCCATCGGATCCCCGCAAACACAGCATGTATGATTACAAATAGATGATCTTGATCATGAACGGCGCTCACAAGATCTAAGCATGATAGCACAAAGGAGAAGAACCAACCATCTAGCTACTACATGGTCCCGTAGTCCAAGGATGAATTACTCACGCATCACACCGGAGGCTTGCATGGTGATGAAGAAGGCCTCCATGGTGAATTCTCCCCTCCGTCAGGGTGCCAGGAAGAGCTTCAAATCCCTCCCGGTCTAGGGATGAAGATGATGCGGCTACAGACTCTTTCGTGGAATTTTGATAGGGGTACTTAGGGTTTCTGTATCGGAGGCAATATATAGGCGAAAGGGGAGGCCGAGGGGGTGCCCTAGGCGGCCATACCATCCCCTGGCACGGTCTAGGCCTGGCCGCGCGGGCAGGTGGTGTGGCCGGCCTCTGGCCCCTCTCCATCTCATCTTCTGGCTCCGTGTCCCCCTCGGTGAAATATTGACTTTGGCTTTTCTCACGTCCAATTCCGAGAATATTCATTTTCTGACTTTCCTAGAACCAAAACAGCAGAAAACATGAAGCTCGCACTGTGGCATCTTGTTAATAGGTTAGTCCAAGAAAGTGTATAAAAATACTCCAAAGTGTGGACAAAACATTAGAAAGTAGATATAAAACTAGCATGGAACATCAAAAATTATAGATACGTTAGCAACGTATCAAGAGCCACCCCCGAAACAAACATAGAAGAAATAGACTCCATAGCTCGTAATGATTACAACCCTGCTTGGAAGAAGAGTTACAATCCTAACTTCCAGAAACATTATGCTAGTCCTGCAAGCAACTCTAATAATAATATGGAACTAGTAATGGTAGTCTGCAAGAAACACTTAAGTCTTTCATAGACTCACAAAATGAACAAAATAATATTCTAGTAAAAATTATTGAGAACCATGATGCTATGCTTGGTAAATTATCTAACCAAGTTGTTAGTTTGAGAAATGATTTGCAGGCCCTTCAAGAAAGAACAAGGATCATTGAGGCACAACTAGGTAAGATAACCGAGAGTCAAACTCTCATTCTAGCTAAATTTGCAGGTAAAGCTGAGCCCAATCCCGTTGAAGAACTCAAAATGATGAGGATCCAAAGGGAGGAGCCTGAAGAACTTGATTATAGTAATGCCCCTTCACCAAGCTACACCATCGAAGACCTCGTAAAGAGAATCAATGTCAAAATTCCGGTAAGTGAAGGTAATGATGAAGCTATGTATCAACACTTTGTTGATCAAGTAGCAATTAAGGTACGCGAGCTTGAAGAAGAATACAAGAAACTCACTGAAAAGTTACCTGTTAAACTAGATGACATATTTGAGCCTATTATTAAGATAAAGATTGGAACCGATGAGATAGCTGCACTTTGTGATCTAGGTGCAAGTGTGTCAACAATTTCAAAGAGCCTTTTAACAAGTTAAATCTTGGCTCATTTGAAATTACTGAGTTAAAATTGTATCTAGCAGATTCTACCTACAAACAAGCTCTAGGGATTAAGGACAACACTTTAGTTTACATCAAAGGTTGTCCTGCTCTAATTGACTTCATTATTGTTGACATGCCTGAAGATATTGTTGCTCCTATAAAACTAGGCCGTCTTTTCTTAAGAACTATAAAGGCTTTAATTAACCTGCATGAAGGGAACGTGAAGCAGCAATTGCCTTCGTGAGATCCTTTTGTTATCCACTTCCCCTGGAAGAAGAAAGCCAAACATGACGAGAAGGAGACCATCACTTTGAAGGCTAATTATTTTGGAGTGGGTGTTTCACTCATCTGGCCTAAGTGAGTATCATCAAGGTCAAGCTATTGACCATAAAAGAGTGCTCTATGGGAGGAAACCCATGTTAAATAAAGGTTTGAGTTAAGTTTTTAGTTTTAGTTTAAGTTCATGTTTAATAAAGAGTGCTAGAAAACTCCATTTGAGGAGAAGAAGTTCATTAGTACTTGAAATTCTGCTTTATTCATGCTATTGTTGGTCGATAATATTTAATGTCAATTTTTTGTCAAAAACAAGGTATATCACTGAGTTACAGAAAAAGAAATAGTTTACGAAGAAACATAATTTTTTTGATGCACACGGAGAGTTTAACGACCAACTATACGGCGGGAATAAAAATTCCGGTCGTATATATCTTTGCCATCGGTTTTTTTTGCAATATGTACTGAGAGTTTAACGACCAACTATACAGTGGGAATAAAAATTCCGGCCATATAGTTCCGGTCGTATAGATATCTTTGCCATCGAATTTTTTCTGCAATATGTACTAAGAGTTTAATGACCAACTATACGACATGAATAAAAATTCCGGCCATATAGTTACGGTCGTATAGATATCAATGCCTCCATACAATTTCTTTTCGTATGTACTGAGAGTTTAACGACCAACTATACGGCAGGAATAAATATTCCGGTCGTATAGCCCCGGTCGTATAGATATCGATGCCTTTGCAAATTTTCTTTCGCAGGGACAGATAGTTTAACGATCAACTATACGGCCTGAACATTTTGTTCCGCCCGTATAGTTGCATCCGTATAGCTGCGTCACCAGGAGGAAACCCTAATATTTTGACAGAACGCGAACTATACGGACGGAACACATGTTCCACCCGTATAGTTGCGTTCGACCACAAAATCGCATGGGAAGGTACTCCCAACTCCAAAACTTCAATTCTTTTTCTTTCTTCTACCTCTAAACTCTCTCAAAACCTCAACGGATCTCCATCATTACTCAATTTCGTTCGATTTCCTCGTGCACAGGTGATCTACGGTATGTTTCTCCTCTGATCCTCCAATTACTTTTTACAAATTCATCTTCGATCTATTGTCATTGTCAATCTAGGGTGAGACCTACTATGAACCAATTGCCATGATTTCTTGCCTATATTATTATCTTGAGGATATTCTTTAGTGTGCTTAGATGAGGAATATATTATACTTATTATTGTTGGATCAAAAAAAATATTTTTGCCTTTCTTAAATGTTTTAGATGATGAACACAAGGAGCCAAACTCGTGCTCGTGCTACCGCTAGCGATTCTCGGGATGCAGCTCAGGAACGCATGGGGATATGGTTCAAGGATGAGGCCCATCGTGATTGCTTCAACAGGATCAAGAACCGCGAAGTGAAGGTCACCAGGTGGGCTTGTCCCATTATATTGAACCAACTCGGTATTTTTGATGACTTTAATTTACTTTGCAATAGAGCTGGCCTACAAAACATTGTGTACAATGATGTACCTTATTATCGCCGCTTAACCATTGAATTCCTAAGTTTGTTGCAAAGCACCGTTAAACTATGGCAAAGAGAGGATACTATTTCTTTCCGTCTGATGAACAACAACTACACTTTAACATTAGATGAATGGTGTGCATGCTTTAATTTGCCAAACAATGATGTTCATGCTATTGTGCATCCTTTACTGGCTTAAACCCTTCCCCCGATCAATACTATAATGGAATGAGCTTCATTAGTAGAGTGAACAAGGGGATGAATATTCAACATCCTGCAATTCGCTATTTATTCTATGTTATTGCTAACACCTTGCAGGCACATAATGAGTTCACAAGAATCAACGAGGAGCACATCCTAGTCCTCGCAAAGGTTGCTTACATCAACTGCAACCCATCACTCAACTTGAGCGCCATCCTTGTGTGCTAGCTGGAGAATGAAGCCTCCCAAAGCCAAGGGCTAATCACAAGAGGAGGCGTCATCACCATGCTTGCCACTACCCTAGACATCGATCTAGGTGAGTTGCAACCCGTACTAGGTGAGACACGTGTTGGTTTCTCCACCTTGAGGATGAGGACCAAGAAGAGGAGCAAGAAGTTCCTTATCAAGAGAGCAGCCACAAACCTAGTTCGCCACATACCAAGATTTCCAAGGACTTGGAGGGACTATGGAGAGGATCCACAACCTCTCTTTGAACCTCCTAGAATAAACAAGTAACCTCTCAACTCAATTTCCGAACTGGAGTAATGACTTTTCCTGCCACCACAATGATTTGAAGGGCTTGCGAAAGCCTAAGCTTGGGAAAGTTTCCTCATGTATCTATATTTGGCGTTCATTTGCTTTTATTTATTTCGAGGTTGCATTTTTATTTGAGTTTATAAGCACTCGTGTTGGTTTCCCCAACACTTTATCTTTATTTCTTTATTTACTTTCGAGATTTTCTAGCCGAACTTTGCCGCCAATTTTCTATTCTTTAATTTCCTTCTCTCAAAAGTCACAAAAATATTTCTCCATTTCTCCATTTTCCTTATTTTCCCTCTCTCTTTTCTTTCCCCTCGAGGTGTTCATATATTTGCAGGAGAGTGATCGACTTCGAGTTTCTAAGAAACAAATAAAAAAACGAAGAGAGAAGTGGAACCAAACATGAGAGGTATGCCTTATGACTCCCTACTTCTGAAGTTTGAGAAACTCATGCTAGTTAGTAGTAAATGTTGAGATATTATATTGGTGGAGTGAGTCTTTGTATCATAGTGATGTCTACGCACTTCTATTCTTGTAGACAGTTGTTGGGCCTCCAAGTGAAGAGGTTTGTAGAACAACAGCAAGTTTCCCTTAAGTGGATTACCCAAGGTTTATCGAACTCAAGGAGGAAGTGGTCAAAGGTATCCCCTCTCAAGCAACCCTGCAATCAAGATACAAGAAGTCTCTTGTGTCCCCAACACACCCAATACACTTGTCAGGTGTATATGTGCACTAGTTCGGCGAAGAGATAGTGAAATACAAGTGGTATAGATAATTATAAGTGATAACGGTGATAGAAAATAGCTTGATGGTGTGGAAAAGACTAAAGGCAAACTGAAATAAAGATGGCAACAAGCAAACATGTAACAGATCTAGTAGCAAACTGTGTTTCAATGCTTAGAAACAAGGCCTAGGGATCATACTTTCACTAGTGAACACTCTCATATAAATATCTTCTCTTTATGATACTACTCTTAACTACTCTCCGGTTGAACACTCTAATCGATGGTAGGGCTATAACATCACACCTCAAAGTAAGCCTTTCCCATCTAGATAACCCCACACTTTCACCTTGAGCGCTAGATGGTTCCAACAAACACCACAATTTCATAGAGACATCCAACTCCAAATATAACTCATAACAAGTATTTGTAATCTCTAGCCTAAGTGCCACCATGGTGTGCACGCTGTCACTTTCACACACATGGGGAGAGCAGAGATCTATTAAAGCACTTGAGTAGCAAGGTAGATCTACTTGATTACAAAGCTCATGATCACAATATGATCATGCATAGAGAGAGATGAACACATAGCTACCGGTAGAACCCTTAGCCTCGATGAAGAACTACTCCCTCCTCATCATGGGAATCAGCAACAGCGATGGAGATGGTGGTGGAGATCGACGGAGATGGCTCCGGTGCACTTCCCCGTCCCGGCAGGGTGCTGGAACAAAGACTTTCTGTCCCGCGAATCTTCCCTTCGGTGGCGGTGGCGCAGCGGAACTTTTCGTGGATTTCTGATTGACGACTTAGGGTTTTTGCCTCAGGAGGCTCTTATAGGCGAGAGGGGAGACCGAGGGGGTGCCGGAGGGGCCCACACGACCCCCTAGCGCGGCCTGGCCTGGCCCGCGCCACCAGGTGGTGTGGCCAGCCCCTGGCCCCTCTCCGTCTCGTCTTCTGGCTCCGTGAGTCTTCCGGTAAAATATCGACTTTGGCTTTTGTCCGGTCCAATTCCGAGAATATTGATTTTCTGACTTTCCTGGAACCAAAAACAGCAGAAAACAGGCAACTGGCACTGTGGCTCTTATTAATAGGTTAGTCCAAGAAATCATATGAAAAGTACTCCAAAGTGTGGACAAAACATAAGAAAGTAGATAAAACCAAGCATGGAACATCAAAAATTATAGATAAATTTGCAATGTCTCAACATCCCCAAGCTTAACTCCTGCTCATCCTCGAGTAGGTAAGTGATAAAAAGAAAGAATAATTTTTGAGGTGACATTCACCATCATAAACTTGATCAAAGTATTTGTAAAACATGGATAGCTAGGATCATAGTACTTCAATCATAACATGAAAGACAAAGTTCTAACAATAAGACAAAGAAACTATGTTGCAACATGAAAAGGCACAAACAAAAGATTAATGAATAACAATGCTTTGCAAGACGTTTGTTTGTTTCACATAAAGAAAACATAGCATAGTGGCATTCAGCTTGTCCCTCATAGAGTATCAAACATAAATGCATAGGACACCTTCAAAGTTCATAAGAGTGACTAGATACAAATAGTTCAAGAACAAGCAATATCAACATTATGAATCAATCAATAAGTTTTGGGACAATGCACATAGAACTAAGAATGGCCACTATGCTCTCAAAGTAGATGCATAAAGATAGAAGTTGGAGACTCAATATGTAAGTGGAAGAAAGGCTTTCATAGAAGGAAGGAGGGATTCAAGTCTCATAAAGATCTTCCAAAAATTATGGTACTTAATAGCTTTCAGCTCTCATTGCCCCTATCATAAGCATCTGGAAGGGGATTAAGGTTAAAGTGAACAAACTATGGTGTACATGCTTGACGAAGTATAAGTTGGAAATCTCATGTCCCTTGAATACGAGGGTTGCTCCTCATCTACTCAAGTTTAGTCACCGGTAAGTTCTTGTCATCGTAAGTACATGTGTATCATAGAGAACCGCAATGGGGTACCCCTTGCCCGATGATACAGAAGAATCCCCGTATCAAAATAACAAGGCAAGCAGACAACAAGCATCTCAATAATCTTCTTATTTACCATGGGAATATGGTGCTTTTTTATCTCTTTCCTCTTTTCATAATCACTTTTTTTCTTTCTCTTTTTTCTCAATATCTGACTCTTTTTTTATAAGAAGAATGCTTCATAGACAGCTCATTATGGTTACGCTACAGGTTTCCACCATGTCAGCATGGATTAGACCAGCGGCCCAGGTGTTTCTCTAACACATATACATAACTCCATGGACTTACAAGCTCCCCTTTCATTTCACACCGACGACATCCATAGACAAAAGAGCATGATATCAACTAGGTACAAGTACCAAGTGCAATGTTGAAAGCGTTCCCCATGACAGCATGGTTCTACTAATTCCCAAGAAATAAGTGCAAGAATATACAACATAGACGACACAATGGTTCAAGTTTATTAAGGTCAAGAAAAGTAAAGTGTGCCATCAAGTTCGTGAGAGCTTTAATCACTAGTTTTCTCATAACAAGTTTAATTTGGAAGGTAAACAAAAGCATGAATATACTTGGAATAAGATATGCTAGTAGGTAGGTATGGTGGACTCTTTGGAATAACTTGGTTTAAGGAGTTGGATGCATGAGTGGAACTCATACTTGGTTGTGGAGGCTAGCAAAAGACTGGGAGCGACAAACTAAGAGAGCAATAATGGCCATAATCATGTAGAGCGACAAAACATCATTAATCAAAGCATAAAGTGATACTACAAGTTGAAAAATAAAGGATCATAAAGGCTATGGTGACTTGGGATAGTCATAACATGGTGTGAGCATGCGCCAAGTCAACCCAAATAAAGCATCAAAGGAAAATACCACAATACTATGCTTTAATATGCTAAAACAACGCATGATCCTTCCAAGGCACATTAAGCAATCTCATTTTTTTATAACAAGTCATGCTACAGCAAAGAATACTAAGCATAAAGCCAAAACAATATCAAGCATGACATGACAAAGCATAGGTCATAGTCAAAAACAAGCTCTCTTTAACACTTAAGCATGAACTTTCCTACTCTTTTCCAATCCAAACCAAACTATTTGAAAACCAATGTATGAAAGAGGGGGTCCAACCAATTTATTCTAGCAAACTAAGAAAACCATGCAAACGAAAAACCAAAAATGAAAACAATGACGCTCCAAGAACAACACAACTGTGCATGAAACAATAAAAATGAAGTGTTTGGAAGAGACCTGGGATTTTTATTGATGAAGAAGGGGATGCCTTGGGCATCCCCAAGCTTTGACGCTTGTACTTTTTGGATATTTCTTAGGGTGAAACGCGTGGCATCCCCAATCTTGAGATTTAGTCCATCCTTCATCTCATTACTCATTCCTTCCATACACCTGAAATTTTTCCTTCATACAAAACTTCACACAATCTTTATTAGCAACATTAGTGCACTCAAGATAATAAGTCTTTAGGTTCAGTTATAACACCAATAAAACTTCCATTAAAACACTAGCTACTGTAGAACTTCCCTCGAATAGCTCAATCCCCAAAAGAACTCAAAAAGGAACCAACAAGAAGCAAATGCAGAAAATGGCAGAAATCTGTCAAAACATAGCAGCGGGTAAAGACGAATTTTTTCTAAGACCTTCTGGTGCTCAAATAAAAAAGTTTTGAACTAACGAAAGTTAGATAACAACCTGGGGCAGACGCACAAATTCACGCCTCAAAAGGACGTACAGAGATTTTACACGAATTTTTAGAGTGAAGCAGAAAAATCTGTTCCGAGACAACAACTTTCCCAATCATTACTTCTCTCTCATTAGAGGTTACTCTTGGCACAAAAACCACACAAAAATGATAAGGATAGGTTATTACAGAGGTAATAACTTCCAAGACTCAACTAAAACTTT
Source organism: Avena eriantha (assembly GCA_910589775.1). Classification (NCBI taxonomy): domain Eukaryota; kingdom Viridiplantae; phylum Streptophyta; class Magnoliopsida; order Poales; family Poaceae; genus Avena; species Avena eriantha. The sequence continues at coordinate 440,695,361 of OU342740.1, read as the reverse complement.
TGGTTTATCTCCCAATAAGTACTTTTCTTTAACGCCTTTAAGTTAGGCTTGATAGCTTGAGAAGATGCTCACATAAGAAATATGAATTGAAGTAAAAGAGAGCATCGAGAAGCAAATTAAAAACACATTTAAGTCTAACCCACTTACTATGCATAGGAATCTTGTAAAGAAACAAGTCATGAAAGCACAAAGCAACAAGCATAGGAAAGCAAAACAAGTGCAACTTCAAGACTTTCAACATAAAGAGGGGAAACTTAATATTATTGAGACACATAAAACTATGTTTCCCTCTCTTCTAATAACTTTCAGTAGCATCATGAATAAAATTATCAATATAACAATCACATGAAACATTCTTATCATGAGCCACATGCATAAAACAATTATTACTCTCCACATAAGCATAGTCATTCTTATTAATTGTGGTGGGGCCAAATTCAATAAAATAGCAATCATTATTATTCTCATCACCATAATCATCAAATATAGGAGGCATATTGTAATCATAATTAATTTTATCCTCAATAATAGGTGGACTAAAAATATCATATTCATCATTGTAATCATCATATATTGGAGGTTTGGTATCATCATAAGCAATAGAATAACTATCTTCCAAAGCTGGGGAAATAAAAATATCATGCTCATCAAAACTAGCTTCCCCAAGCTTAGACTTTTCTATAGCATTAGCAATAATGGTGTTCAAAGAATTCATACTAATAACATTGCTATTAGCACGCAAGTAAAGTTCCATAGGTTTTTTAATTTTCTATTCAAACACTTCATGTCCTAAATCAAGATAAATACTATAAAGCTCTCTAATTTTGTTGTTGTTTTCCATTAAGCCTAACTAGTGAAAACAAGAAACAAAAAGACAAAATTGTAGAATCTAAAGGAAATAACTTCGAGCACTCACACCGGAGGATGTGAGTACCCTTTACCTTACCTCCCCGGCAACGGCGCCAGAAATTTGCTTGATGTCTATGCACTTCTATTCTTGTAGACACTTGTTGGGCCTCCAACTGTAGAGGTTTGTAGAATAGCAGCAAGTTTCCCTTAAGTGGATTACCCAAGGTTTATCGAACTCAGGGAGGAAGTGGTCAAAGGTATCCCCTCTCAAGCAACCCTGCAATCAAGATACAAGAAGTCTCTTGTGTCCCCAACACACCCAATACACTCGTTAGGTGTATAGGTGCACTAGTTCGGCGAAGAGACAGTGAAATACAAGTGGTATAGATAATTATAAGTGAGAACGGTGATAAAAATAGCTTGATGGCGTGGAAAAGACTAAAGGAAAACTGAAATAAAGATGGAAACAAGCAAACATGTAATAGATCTAGTAGCAAACAGTGTTTCAATGCTTAGAAACAAGGCCTAGGGATCATATTTTCACTAGTGAACACTCTCATATAAATATCTTCTCTTTATGATACTACTCTTAACTACTCTCCGGTTGAACACTCTAATCGATGGTAGGGCTATAACAACACACCTCAAAGTAAGCTTTTCCCATCTAGATAACCCCACACTTTCACCTTGAGCGCTAGATGGTTCCAACAAACACCACAATTTCATGGAGACATCCAACTCCAAATATAACTCATAACAAGTATTTGTAATCTCTAGCCTAAGTGCCACCATGGTGTGCATGCTGTCACTTTCACACACATGCGGAGAGCAGAGATCTATTAAAGCACTTGAGTAGCAAGGTAGATCTACTTGATTACAAAGCTCATGATCACAATATGATCATGCATAGAGAGAGAGATGAACACATAGCTACCGGTAGAACCCTTAGCCTCGAGGAAGAACTACTCCCTCCTCATCATGGGAATCAGCAACGGCGATGGAGATGGTGGTGGAGATCGATGGAGATGGCTCCGGGGGAACTTCCCCGTCCCGGCAGGGTGATGGAACAGAGACTTTCTGTCCCCCAAATCTTCCCTTAGGTGGCGGTGGCGCAGCGGAACTTTTCGTGGATTTCTGATTGACGACTTAGGGTTTTTGCCTCAGGAGGCTCTTATAGGCGAGAGGGGAGACCGAGGGGGTGCCGGAGGGGCCCACACGACCCCCTAGCGCGGCCTGGCTTAGCCCACGCCACCAGGTGGTGTGGACAGCCCCTGGCCCCTCTCCGTCTCGTCTTCTGGCTCCGTGAGTCTTCTGGTAAAATATTGAGTTTGGCTTTTGTCTGGTCCAATTCCGAGAATATTGATTTTCTGACTTTCCTGGAACCAAAAACAGCAAAAAACAGGCAACTGGCACTATGGCTCTTGTTAATAGGTTAGTCCAAGAAATCATATGAAAAGTACTCCAAAGTGTGGACAAAACATAAGAAAGTAGATAAAACCAAGCATGGAACATCAAAAATTATAGATACATTTGCAATGTATCACATAGTAAGATTGTCGTTTGCATGGGTATTTAATTGGGCTCATTTTGTTCTAGCTCTCATAATTAAGCAAGTCTTTCCTAAAAATTGCTAAACAATTGTAATAAGAAAAAGTCTAACAATTGAAGACTTGGGTGTTGTAGTGCTTAGTCTTGAAGGTTTATTTCTAGAGACACTCAACATCATTGAAAATGTTAATTGACTTGATATCTCTCTTTAAAAGGATTTGTTCGATTGAATTAATGTTTAGCGGTTTTTGTGAGAATGCCAAAGTTTGATTTGTTAATCATAATAATGATATAGCTTTACGCGTGTCAAATTTCATGGGATGCCAACAACTCCGTTGGTCTACGAACGATCTTCATGGAGGAAACTCCTAGATTTTGGCTATGAGTTGATTAAACACTCGTAGCAGTAATGCTATAGTGGATAAGATTCTTGGCACTCCTGGGTAGCTGTAATCATGATGGAATCACTCCTCTGGCTATTATGAGTAATCGTTATGCAAAAGGAACAAAAACCTTAGTGATGCCACGAGTGTCCATCATAGCCCGATAAATTGATAAAAATCTTTGGCATGCTCTCAATTGCTTAAAAATTGAAATTCTTGAAGGACAATGAATAGAAAAGTAGTGCTTGCAAAGTCTTGATTCATTGATGTGGGAGAATTGAGATACTCTAGTATATATGCTTTTCATGACAACTCTCACACTCTTAATTTATATGATTATACTTTATTGTTCAAAGGCAAGCCTATGAGTTGATTACTTGATATGGAATAAAGTTTACTCATTTGAATCATCCATGTTTACTATAATTTTGCTGCGCTATAAGGATGCATGAAACCCGTATGATATGCTTGCCATTACTCTATCTATGCTGAAGTTTTTCAGATTTATGAAGTGGAGGAAGCATGAGACTACTAATCATGAGTAAGATCACCATCTCATTATTTCAGTTTAAATGCTGAGTTCCTTTTTGATTTTGCTTTTCTTGCTCGGGACGATCAAGTTTAAGCTTGGGGAGGTTGATGGCTCTGAAATATAGCCATCTACGTCCACATTTAAACTAGATATTAATCATATTCTTGATGAAATATCTCTCTAAACCCTATCACTAATGCTAATATTCAGAGGGGTATGCAATCCTTTCTTTTTGTATTTTTCCTGCACAGATAATATCGTTTAAAGGAGGTAATCACTACATTAAATTCAAAGATACAAGATTTCCAACAACCAGAAGAAACCAGGAGCCGAACAACAGAGGCAGACGCCTTAACGACCAACTATACGGCTAGAGCAAAAATTCTGACCGTATAGCTCTGGTCATATAGTTGGCGCTGCCACCGTTAGGTCAAACAGAAGAACTTTCATGAATGGACCCATATATAAAGAAGCCTCGGGCGACGAGAAAATAAGCCAGACCTCGCCAAAAAAGTCTCTGACATAGATCTCCAGCCGCCTCCAGATCTCCAAACCCTTCTCCATCTCCATAGACATATTCCACCACTTGTAATAGTAGATCTCTTCTCCGATTGGCGACATTGTAAGACTATTGCTATCAATCTTATGATTTTTATTACAATTTTTGTGATTGTTGATCTCATCTCTATGTGTGAGTAATTCTCCTTGGGATAAGGGCTTCGGCCTAGCCATGTAGCAATTGTGCATGTGAATTATCATAGATGGGATTGTGTATTAGTTGGTATGACATGATGATTATTGTGTCCTCTCTTGCCTCAATCCAAGGACTTGTCAGGTACCCAAGACCCCGAGGGTTGAGTCGGGTATAGGGAGAATGAGTGATGACTGATCTGCAGGTTGGGAACCCCAGTGACAGAAGGGGTAGTACAGCTATATGTGAGGGATTTGCTTGGGATTAACGGTGACATCACTATGCATATCATTAGTTCTCTTTCTTCTATGTATGAGACTAGTAGGTTATTGCTATAAGCGGTTGCGGAGGCAATAGCAATTATGGATGCACTGCCCACATATAATCTATCTTGCTCTAACAAGTACAAGCATACTTTATTTCTATCTTTTATTTCCACCATATGTTTTTGCACAGCTACAGGTGAAACCGAACACCCTAGGCCCTCTCTCTCCATCATCGGCAGCAACAAAAAAAGACGCAAGCTATTGGTCCGGTGAAAACACAACAGGAATTCTAAAACTCTCAAAGGTCCGTTAAAGTAACTTCACTATGCATTCGCTTCCCGTGGATTCGATAACCTAGGTCTACTAGGGAAAAAGAGCTATACTACATCCGTAATCCGGATCGGAGGTATCACCAGGCCGATCCCATCGCCCATGGACTCGAAATCTGGGCGAGTCGCCAGCATGTGGACGGTGAAGACGAAGGCGCCGAAGAGGAGGCGAGTCTCTGCTGTAGCGGAGTTGTAGATCACAGTTGATAGGGCAGAGGAAGCCGCAACATTAGCACTCCAGTTCCCACAGACGGTGCCAATTAACGAGGGGTTAACTCATCAATGCCCATAGTTGATGGACTTAGGTTCGAGGAATTAGGGAGCGCTAGAGGCATCGATCGGCTAGCAAACGAGCACATAGGTGACATGAGGTTTACCCAGGTTTAGACCTCGAAGAGGACCCTACTCCTGCTTGTCTGCTCTTGATTACAAGAGAGTCAAAAGTTGCAGTACACAGATGCAATCTAGCGAGGTGTATGCGGCGGTTGTGGATTGCCATCCACGATGCCGTGATGACCCACAAGTATAAGGGGTGTATCGCAGTATTTTCGAGGGAAGTGAAACCCAATTTATTGATTCGACACAAGGGGAGCCAAAGAATATTTATAAGCCTTAACAACTGAGTTGTCAATTCAGCTGCACCTGGAAAAAATCTTGCTCACAGCAGTTTATCAGTAGCAATAGTTTTGTAATAGCAATAGCAAAGTAACAACAGTAGTAAAAGTAAAGACAGTAGTAACAATAGCAGTAAACAGTAGGATTCAAGCGCGGTAGGCATAGGGATGGATGGACGGGCGTTGCATGGACAAGATAATTCACATGGCAATCAAGACATAGGGCAATTGCAGATAAATAAGATAAAGCATCCAAGTACTAGATAATCATAGGCATGTGTTCCATATATAGTCATACGTGCTCGTAATGAGAACTTGCACAACATCTTTTTTCCTGCCAGCCCGTTTGCAGCGGGGCCTCAAGGGAACTACTGGCAATTAAGGTGCTCCTTTTAATAGAGCACCGGAGCAAAGCATTAACACTCCGTGAACACATGTAATCCTCACATCAAAGCTATTCCCTCCGGTTATCCCGATTGTTGTCACTTTGAGGCCATTGGTTCCGGACAATAACGTGTGTATACAACTTGCAGGTAAGACCAAAAACAATACTATCATAATGAATCAATAACATGTTCAGATCTAAAATCATGGCACTCGGGCCCTAGTGACAAGCATTAAGCATAACAAGTTGCAACAAAGTCAAATAGCACTAATAATAGATACACCATGCCCTAACAATCCGATGCCATTACATGAACAATCTCATCCAATACCTACCATCCTCATAGCCTACGGCATGGGATTGCTCACTCATAGATGGGGGAAACATGGATGGTCGATGGAGAAGCGATGGTGATGATGATGGCGATGATCTCCTCCAATTCCCCGTCCCGGCAGGGTGCTAGAACAGAGTTTCTGGAGCTGTTTCGCGGAATCTGGTGGTGGCAGCAGAGCGGAACTCTTTCTGGAAAAACATCGACCCCCCCTTGGTTTTTAGGTCAAGAGGCAACTTATAGGCGAAGAGGGAGGCCGAGGGGGTGACCGAGGCGGCCACACCACCCCAGGCGCGGCCTGGCCTGGCCCGCGCGGCCAGGTGGTGTAGGCCCCTTGTGGCCCTACTCCGTCTCATCTTCTGGCTTTGTGAGTCTTCTAGTGAAATAGGATTTTTGGCATATTTTCCGGGATTTTTCTTGATAGTTGATTTTCTGCACAAAAACTACACACCAAGGTAATTCTACTGAAAACAGCGTCAGTCCGTGTTAGTTGTAGCCAAATCACACAAGTTTAGAGGAGAAACAATAGCAAAAGTGTTCGGGAAAGTAGATACGTTTTGGACGTATCAACTCCCCCAAGCATAGCTTATTGCTTGTCCTCAAGCAATTCAGCTGAAAACTGAGTGCGGTAAAAGAAACTTTCACGAACACATTTGCTTCATATGGTGTATATATTCTCAGCACATGATCAAGTACTTAGACAATTCATAATAAAGAGTATGCTACTCCCTCCTACCCAAATTAGTTGACATGGTTTTGTCTAGATTCGGATGTATCTAGCAAGTCTAGATACATCCGAATCTAGACAAAACCATGTCAAATAATTTGGGTCGGAGGGAGTACTAAGTTTACTTAATAGTCATTGCAAGCTATGAAGAGATTCCAACTCAAAAATAATATGCAGCATGAAACATAAACATAAGGAACATTGCAATGCTCACAACTTATAGGCGAGTAGTATCCCGCTTGCCTTTGATTGTAGAGCAAACATAAATGCCAAGGCACCTCTGAAGTTCAAGTAAAAACTAGAAGTAAAGATATCAAAGATACAAGCATCAAAGTCATAACATAATTAATCCAGTTTTGGAACAAGCACATTGCACTAAGAATGACAACTATGCTCTCAAGAAAGTGCTCATAGAATGTGTAGAGACTCAACAAGGAAATGACCAGGTTTTGAAAAGTTTGAAAGGCTTCCAAATGCTGAAAGTATGGTACTCATTAGCTTTGAGCTCTCATTTCCCCTATCATGAGCATATTTAATATGGTTAAGGTGAAAGTGAGGTCCAATATGAGTTATATGCTTGACAGACTATAAACTGGAAATCTCATGTCCCTTGAGTACGAGGGCCGCTCCTCATGCTACTCAACTTTAGTTACTGGTAAGTTCTTGTCATAGTAAATACGTGTGTATCATAGAGAACCGCCAACGGGGTACCCCTTGCCCGATGATACGGAAGAATCCCCATATCAAAATGACAAGGCAAGCAGACAATGAGTATCTCAGCAATCTCCTTATTTACCATGGGAAAATGGTGCTTTTTTCTCTCTTTCCTCTTTTCTCATATCTCTTTTTTTTAATTTTTCTCAGTAGCTATCTCTCTCTTTTTAAGAAGAATGCTTCATAGATACTCATTATGGTTACGCTGCAGGTTTCCACCATGATTAGGCATGGATTAGACCGGCGGTGACTAGGGTTTAACTCATCAATGCCCATTGTTATGGACTTGGGTTTTGGAGAAGGAGGGAGCGTTGGAGACATCTATCGGCTATCAAATAAGCACACAAGGGACTCGAAGATTTACCCAGGTTCATGCCTCGTAGAGTTCTCTACTCCTGCTTGTCTGCTCGTGGAATTATTGAAGGAATCGAGGATTACAATGGTGCGCAGATGCAATCTGGCGAGGGTTGTGGAAACTAGGGTTGCGTGTGTCCTCCTCGCTGCCCCCTCCTAGCCTTTATATAGATAGGCTAGGTCTCGGGTAGCGGGTCGAGTCGGTTACAGGTTAGGGTTTTCCCCTTTGAACTTTCTATCTTTAGCTTCTTCTTGTTCTTCAAGCAATCGAGAGTCCGTAGGTTACTCGAGTTCTCCATTTGGGCTTTGGCGACACCGTGGGCTTCCGCTGTATTCAGGCCGTATATAGCAAGCTCGAGTACTAATAGGGTATACCCATATCAGTAGCCCCTGAGTGTCCAGTGGAATCGCAGATTCGACTGGGGACTTTATGAAGCCTTTCGAGTGCATGACTGAGTATGTTTTTTGATTGCTATGTTTGTGTCATAGGGATTGTTAATGTGCGTGCCTGATTTAACTGATGTATCAGTATCAGTTAACTACCTTAGGGTAAAACAACGCCATCTACTCGAACTCGAGTCCCCGGACTCGAATCCGGAAAAGTGTTGATGTAATTCGACTCAAGCCGCGGAGGTCTTACAGGAGTCGAATTCTAGTATATGGGTGTGAGCACTCGACGTGTCCGTCAAGGCATGTTCATCGTACCTGTAGGCACGGATATATTTCTGGTACTGCGTAGCAAATGCGTTGCCAGGCCTTATTCAGGTCTTATCTTCACGCTGCAAGCGTGGAATCCAAATTTTTTGTCATCCCGGAGATGATTCGGGTGACCCAGGAGACGCAGTCTCTTTGTAGGGAAAAATATGAGGCGGTGTCGCCATAAACTTCAAGTGTGGATGTTATCAATACGTAGTACGATGTACAAATAATCATAGGGTGCACGACTAGCGCTCCCTATGGGAGTAGCCCCCGAGTGCCTGGTTGAGTCGAAGACTCAGGCAGGGACTGATACATTGCAAATGTATCTATAATTTTTGATGTTCCATGCTTGGTTTTATCCACTTTCTTGTGTTTTGTTCCAACTTTGGAGTACTTTTCATATGATTTCTTGCACTAACCTATTAACAAGAGCCACAGTGCCACCTGCCTGTTTTCTGCTGTTTTTGGTTCTAGGAAAGTCAGAAAATGAATATTCTCGGAATTGGACGGGACAAAAGCCAATGTGCCTATTTTTCTGGAAGGGATCAAGTGCCAGAATACGAGACATAGAAGGTCCAGGGAGCCACCACACCACCTGGCCGCGCGGCCAGGCCAGGCCCGCGCCAGGGGGTGGTGTGGCCGCTCGCGGCACCCCCTCGGCCTCCCCTTCCGACTATAAGTTGCCCTCGGGACAAAAACCCTAAGTACCTGATCAAAAATCCACGAAAGAGTTTGTAGCCGCTGTCATCTCCATCCCTAGATCAGGAGGGATCTGAAGCTCTTCCCGGAACCCTGCCGGAGAGGGGACTTCACCCTGGAGGCCTTCTTCATCACCATGCAAGCCTCTGGTGTGATGCGTGAGTAGTTCATCCTTGGACTACGGATCCATGTAGTAGCTAGATGGCTGGTTTCTCCTCCTTTGTGCTTTCATGTTTAGATCTTGTGAGCTCCGTTCATGATCAAGATCATCTATTTGTAATTCATACATGTTGTGTTTGCGGGGATCCGATGGATATTGAGATGCTATTTCAGATTGATTATTGATTCTATCATGTCTTTGTTATTTGTGATCTTGCATGCTTTCCGTTGTTAGTAGCTATCTTGGCCAAGTAGATGCTAGCAACTCCAAGAGTTACTATTTATGCTCGATAGTGGGTTCATGCCTCTGGTAATCTAGGGAAGTGACAGAAATCTCTAAGGTACTAGATGTGTTGTTGCTACTAGGGAGAAAACAACAATCCTTTGTTCATAGAACAATCGTATTGTTTACTTTACACGCAGTTCGTAAAGCAATAATCTGTTGCTTGCAACTTAATACTGGAGGGGGTTCGGATGATAACCTGAAGGTGGATTATTAGTCATAGATGCAGTTGGATGGCGGTCTATGTATTATGTTGTAATGCCCAATCAAGTCTCAGAGGAGTCAAGATGATTAGTATATGCATGTATTGCTTTCTCGGTGTTTGTAAATTGCCCCGCTGTAATTTGTTCACCCAGCATGTTATCTATCTAAGGAGAGCCACCTCTAGTGAACTATGGATCCCGGTCCTTTTACTTTACATACAATCTACAATCTTTTATTGCTTTGTGTTTACTTTCTACAAACTTTTACTTCTTTCCATTCGATACGTTTAATCCTTTGTTTTCCGCAAAACATGGTGAGATTAACAACCTCATCGCAAGTTGGGGACAAAGTTCTGTGGTTGTGTTGTGCAGGTCTCCATGTTGCTACTAGCACCGGTAGTGCGCCCTGCCAAAGCTCAGCTAGTAACACCTTTGGGGTGTTTCCTTGCTCCTACTGGTTCGATTAAACCTTGGTCTCATAACTGAGGGAAAACTTGCTGATGTGCTCATCATACCTTCCTCTTGGGGTTCCCAACGAGCTCTACATTAATCACGAGCCAGCAAAGATTTTTCTGGCGCCGTTGCCGGGGAGTCAAGGACATCTTCACAAGGGGAGTCCCTCATAACTAATCTCTTTACTTTGTTGTTTTTTTGTTTTGCTTAGTTTCTTTTTGCTTTGTTTGCTTGTTTTGTTCTTCAAAAATAACACAAAAAAATTAGTTTTACTTGCTTGCTTTCTTATTTGAAAACCCAAAAAATTACTAGCTCTGCTCCAATCACTATTTCATTATGGATAGCTCACTCAGTTTCCTATTTGGGAACAGTTTTATGACTGCTAAGGTAGTAGATGAACCACCGCCTGCTAGAACCTCCATGGAAGAAGAAATTGATGAACCTGAAAGCTCATTAGATGAAAAAGAGGAGGAGAGTGATGGACAAAAGGAGGAAGAATGGATCTACCCATGCCTACCTTCTAATGAGAGTAACTCTTTATCCCTTACATTATGATTGTCCCCCATGCTTATCAAAGGAGGGTGAATGTTATGTTCCTGAGGATTCTTTTGAAAATATTTATAATAAAGCTCTAGTGCTTGTAGATCATGAAAATCATGCCTTATGTGATAGTTATATTGTTGAGTTTATTCATGAGGCTACTAAAATTATTATGAGAGAGGAAAATATGGTTGTAGAAGTTTTTATGGTAATGAAACACCTCTCTATGTGCTGAAAGTTTTGAAGTTACTTTTGTTTTATCTTCCTATGCCTGTCACTTTGTTATTTGTGCATTTATTTGCATACAAAATTCCTATGCATAGGAAGTGGGTTAGACTTAAATGTGTTTTGAATTTGCTTCTTGATGCTCTCTTTTACTTCAATTCATATTTCCTATGAGAGCATCTTCTCAAATTTTTATGCCTAACTTAAAAGCGTTAAAGAAAAGTACTTGTTGGGAGATAACCCAAGAGTTTTAGTTGAGTCTGGGAAGTTATTACCTATGTAATAACCTCTCCTTATCCTTTTTATTTGCTTTCTGTGCCAAGAGTAACCTCTAATGAGAGTGAAGTAATGATTGGGAAAGTTGTTGTCCTGAAACAGATTTTTGTGATTCACCGTAAAAACTTCCTGAGAGAGCTCTGTACGTCAGATTGAGCTGTAATTGTTTTTGCTTCTGCCCTAGGTTGTTATCTAACTTTCGTTACTTCAACACTTTTTGATTTAAGGAAGAGAAGGTCTTCGAAAAAATTCGTCTTTACCTACTGGTCTGTTTTGACAGATTTCTCCCATTTTCTGCATTTGCTTCTTGTTGGTTCCTTTTTGAGTTCTTTTGGGGAATTGAGCTTTTTGAGGGAAGTGCTACAGTAGCTAGTGTTCTAATTGAAGTTTATTTGGTGTTAGAACTGAACCTTAAGACTTATTTATCTTGAGTGCACTAATGTTGCTAATAAAGATTGTGTGATGTTTTGTATGAAGGAAAAATTTCAGGTGTATGGAAGGAATGAGTAATGAGATGAAGGATGGACTAAAGCTCAAGCTTGGGGATGCCACGCGTGTCACCCCAAGAAATATCCAAGAAGTAAAAGCGTCAAAGCTTGGGGATGCCCAAGGCATCCCCTTCTTCATCAATAAAAATCCCAGGTTTCTTCCAAATGCTTCATTTTTATTGTTTCATGCACAATTGTGTTTTTCTTGGAGCGTCTTCTTTTTTGTTTTTGTTTTGGTTTTTAGTTTGCTTGGTTTGCTTAGTTTTCTGAATAAATTGGTTGGACCCCCTCTTTCATACTTTGGTTTGCAAATAGTTTGGTTTGGTTTGGAAAAGAGTAGGAAAGTTCATGCTTATGTGATAAAAAGAGCTCGTTTTGACTATGGCCTATGCTTTGTCATACCATGCTTGATATTGTTTTGGCTTTATGCTTAGTATTCTTTGCTGTAGAATGACTTGTTATAAACAATTGAGATTGCTTAATGTGCCTTGGATGAATCATGTGTTGTGTTAGCATATTAAAGCATAGTATAGTGGTATTCTCCTTTGATGCTTTATTTGGGTTGACTTGGCGCATGCTCACACCATGTTATGACTATCTCAAGTCACCATAGCCTGTATGACCTTTAGTTTTCAACTTCTAGTATCACTTTATGCTTTGATCAATGATGTTTTATCGCTCTGCATGATTATGGCCATTATTGCCCTCTTAGTTTGTCGCTCCCAGTCTTTTGCTAGCCTCCACAACAAAGTATGAGTTACACTCATGCATCCTTCTCCCTAAACCAAGTTATTCCAAAGAGTCCACCATACCTGCCTACTAGCTTATGCTATTCCAAGTACATTCATGCTTTTGTTTACCTTTCACTTGTTATGAGAAAACTAGTGATTAAAGCTCTCACGAACTTGATGGCACACTTTAATTTTTGCCTCTAATAAACTTGAACCATTGGGTCCTTCTTTGTTGTGTATATGCTTGCGGTTTATAAGTTGAAATTAGCAGAACCATGTTTCATGGGGAACGCTTTCAACATTGCACTTGTACTTTATACCCCGTTGATATCATGTTCTTTTGCTTACGGATCCCGGCGGTGTGAAATAAAAGTGGAACTTGTAAGATCATGGAGTTTGTATGTGTGTTAGAGAAACACCTGGGCCGCTAGCCTAAGCCATGCCTAATCATGGTGGAAACTTGCAGCATCACCATAATGAGCACTCTATGAAGCATCCTCAATAAAAACCTATGCAAATAGCAAATAAAAAGATCGTTGAGATGCTCATTGTCTGCTTGCCTTGTCATTTTGATTATGGGAAAGCTCCTGTATCATGTGCAAGGGGTACCCCGTTGGCGGTTCTTAATGATACACATATACTTACAATGACAAGAGCTTACTCGTGACTAAAGTTGAGTAGCATGAGGATCGGTCTTCATAAGTAAGGGGCATGAGATTTCGGTTTATAACTTGTCAAGCATATCCTCTTAGTTGTGTCACTTTAACCTTAATCATTTTCAAGATGCTTATGATAGGGGCAATGAGAGCTGAAAGCTATAAGTACCATAATTTTTGGAAGCTCTTTATGAGACTTGAATCCCTACTTCCTTTTATAAAAGGCCTTTCTTCCACCATTATATTGAGTCTCCACCTTCTATCTTTATGCACCTAATTTGAGAGCATAGTGGCCATTCTTAGTTCTATGTGCATTGTCCCAAGACTAGTTGATTGATGCATAACTTGTTATTTCTTGTTTTAAACTATTGTATCTAGTCACTCTTATGAACTTTGAAGGTGTCCTATGCATTTATATTTTCTACTCTATTGAGGGATAAGCTGAATAATATTATGTTATGTTTTCTTTATGTGAAACAAACAAACGTCTTGCAAAGCATTGTTATTCATGAATCTTTTGTTTGTACCTTTTCATGTTGCATCATAGTTTCTTTGCTTATTGCTAGAACTTTGTCTTTCATGTTATGATTGAAGTATTTTGATCCCAGCTTTGAGTTTTGCAAATACTTTGATCAAGTCTTTGATGGTGCATGTCACCTCAAAAATTATTTCTTTTTATCACTTACCTACTCGAGGACGAGCAGGAGTTAAGCTTGGGGATGTTGATACATTGCAAATGTATCTATAATTTTTGATGTTCCATGCTTGGTTTTATCCACTTTCTTGTGTTTTGTTCCAACTTTGGAGTACTTTTCATATGATTTCTTGAACTAACCTATTAACAAGAGCCACAGTGCCACCTGCCTGTTTTCTGCTGTTTTTGGTTCTAGGAAAGTCAGAAAATGAATATTCTCGGAATTGGACGGGACAAAAGCCAATGTGCCTATTTTTCTGGAAGGGATCAAGTGCCAGAATACGAGACATAGAAGGTCCAGGGAGCCACCACACCACCTGGCCGCGCGGCCAGGCCAGGCCCGCGCCAGGGGGTGGTGTGGCCGCTCGCGGCACCCCCTCGGCCTCCCCTTCCGACTATAAGTTGCCCTCGGGACAAAAACCCTAAGTACCTGATCAAAAATCCACGAAAGAGTTTGTAGCCGCTGTCATCTCCATCCCTAGATCAGGAGGGATCTGAAGCTCTTCCCGGAACCCTGCCGGAGAGGGGAATTCACCCTGGAGGCCTTCTTCATCACCATGCAAGCCTCTGGTGTGATGCGTGAGTAGTTCATCCTTGGACTACGGATCCATGTAGTAGCTAGATGGCTGGTTTCTCCTCCTTTGTGCTTTCATGTTTAGATCTTGTGAGCTCCGTTCATGATCAAGATCATCTATTTGTAATTCATACATGTTGTGTTTGCGGGGATCCGATGGATATTGAGATGCTATTTCAGATTGATTATTGATTCTATCATGTCTTTGTTATTTGTGATCTTGCATGCTTTCCGTTGTTAGTAGCTATCTTGGCCAAGTAGATGCTAGCAACTCCAAGAGTTACTATTTATGCTCGATAGTGGGTTCATGCCTCTGGTAATCTAGGGAAGTGACAGAAATCTCTAAGGTACTAGATGTGTTGTTGCTACTAGGGAGAAAACAACAATCCTTTGTTCATAGAACAATCGTATTGTTTACTTTACACGCAGTTCGTAAAGCAATAATCTGTTGCTTGCAACTTAATACTGGAGGGGGTTCGGATGATAACCTGAAGGTGGATTATTAGTCATAGATGCAGTTGGATGGCGGTCTATGTATTATGTTGTAATGCCCAATCAAGTCTCAGAGGAGTCAAGATGATTAGTATATGCATGTATTGCTTTCTCGGTGTTTGTAAATTGCCCCGCTGTAATTTGTTCACCCAGCATGTTATCTATCTAAGGAGAGCCACCTCTAGTGAACTATGGATCCCGGTCCTTTTACTTTACATACAATCTACAATCTTTTATTGCTTTGTGTTTACTTTCTACAAACTTTTACTTCTTTCCATTCGATACGTTTAATCCTTTGTTTTCCGCAAAACATGGTGAGATTAACAACCTCATCGCAAGTTGGGGACAAAGTTCTGTGGTTGTGTTGTGCAGGTCTCCATGTTGCTACTAGCACCGGTAGTGCGCCCTGCCAAAGCTCAGCTAGTAACACCTTTGGGGTGTTTCCTTGCTCCTACTGGTTCGATTAAACCTTGGTCTCATAACTGAGGGAAAACTTGCTGATGTGCTCATCATACCTTCCTCTTGGGGTTCCCAACGAGCTCTACATTAATCACGAGCCAGCAAAGATTTTTCTGGCGCCGTTGCCGGGGAGTCAAGGACATCTTCACAAGGGGAGTCCCTCATAACTAATCTCTTTACTTTGTTGTTTTTTTGTTTTGCTTAGTTTCTTTTTGCTTTGTTTGCTTGTTTTGTTCTTCAAAAATAACACAAAAAAATTAGTTTTACTTGCTTGCTTTCTTATTTGAAAACCCAAAAAATTACTAGCTCTGCTCCAATCACTATTTCATTATGGATAGCTCACTCAGTTTCCTATTTGGGAACAGTTTTATGACTGCTAAGGTAGTAGATGAACCACCGCCTGCTAGAACCTCCATGGAAGAAGAAATTGATGAACCTGAAAGCTCATTAGATGAAAAAGAGGAGGAGAGTGATGGACAAAAGGAGGAAGAATGGATCTACCCATGCCTACCTTCTAATGAGAGTAACTCTTTATCCCTTACATTATGATTGTCCCCCATGCTTATCAAAGGAGGGTGAATGTTATGTTCCTGAGGATTCTTTTGAAAATATTTATAATAAAGCTTTAGTGCTTGTAGATCATGAAAATCATGCCTTATGTGATAGTTATATTGTTGAGTTTATTCATGAGGCTACTAAAATTATTATGAGAGAGGAAAATATGGTTGTAGAAGTTTTTATGGTAATGAAACACCTCTCTATGTGCTGAAAGTTTTGAAGTTACTTTTGTTTTATCTTCCTATGCCTGTCACTTTGTTCTTTGTGCATTTATTTGCATACAAAATTCCTATGCATAGGAAGTGGGTTAGACTTAAATGTGTTTTGAATTTGCTTCTTGATGCTCTCTTTTACTTCAATTCATATTTCCTATGAGAGCATCTTCTCAAATTTTTATGCCTAACTTAAAAGCGTTAAAGAAAAGTACTTGTTGGGAGATAACCCAAGAGTTTTAGTTGAGTCTGGGAAGTTATTACCTATGTAATAACCTCTCCTTATCCTTTTTATTTGCTTTCTGTGCCAAGAGTAACCTCTAATGAGAGTGAAGTAATGATTGGGAAAGTTGTTGTCCTGAAACAGATTTTTGTGATTCACCGTAAAAACTTCCTGAGAGAGCTCTGTACGTCAGATTGAGCTGTAATTGTTTTTGCTTCTGCCCTAGGTTGTTATCTAACTTTCGTTACTTCAACACTTTTTGATTTAAGGAAGAGAAGGTCTTCGAAAAAATTCGTCTTTACCTACTGGTCTGTTTTGACAGATTTCTCCCATTTTCTGCATTTGCTTCTTGTTGGTTCCTTTTTGAGTTCTTTTGGGGAATTGAGCTTTTTGAGGGAAGTGCTACAGTAGCTAGTGTTCTAATTGAAGTTTATTTGGTGTTAGAACTGAACCTTAAGACTTATTTATCTTGAGTGCACTAATGTTGCTAATAAAGATTGTGTGATGTTTTGTATGAAGGAAAAATTTCAGGTGTATGGAAGGAATGAGTAATGAGATGAAGGATGGACTAAAGCTCAAGCTTGGGGATGCCACGCGTGTCACCCCAAGAAATATCCAAGAAGTAAAAGCGTCAAAGCTTGGGGATGCCCAAGGCATCCCCTTCTTCATCAATAAAAATCCCAGGTTTCTTCCAAATGCTTCATTTTTATTGTTTCATGCACAATTGTGTTTTTCTTGGAGCGTCTTCTTTTTTGTTTTTGTTTTGGTTTTTAGTTTGCTTGGTTTGCTTAGTTTTCTGAATAAATTGGTTGGACCCCCTCTTTCATACTTTGGTTTGCAAATAGTTTGGTTTGGTTTGGAAAAGAGTAGGAAAGTTCATGCTTATGTGATAAAAAGAGCTCGTTTTTGACTATGGCCTATGCTTTGTCATACCATGCTTGATATTGTTTTGGCTTTATGCTTAGTATTCTTTGCTGTAGAATGACTTGTTATAAACAATTGAGATTGCTTAATGTGCCTTGGATGAATCATGTGTTGTGTTAGCATATTAAAGCATAGTATAGTGGTATTCTCCTTTGATGCTTTATTTGGGTTGACTTGGCGCATGCTCACACCATGTTATGACTATCTCAAGTCACCATAGCCTGTATGATCCTTTAGTTTTCAACTTCTAGTATCACTTTATGCTTTGATCAATGATGTTTTATCGCTCTGCATGATTATGGCCATTATTGCCCTCTTAGTTTGTCGCTCCCAGTCTTTTGCTAGCCTCCACAACAAAGTATGAGTTACACTCATGCATCCTTCTCCCTAAACCAAGTTATTCCAAAGAGTCCACCATACCTGCCTACTAGCTTATGCTATTCCAAGTACATTCATGCTTTTGTTTACCTTTCACTTGTTATGAGAAAACTAGTGATTAAAGCTCTCACGAACTTGATGGCACACTTTAATTTTTGCCTCTAATAAACTTGAACCATTGGGTCCTTCTTTGTTGTGTATATGCTTGCGGTTTATAAGTTGAAATTAGCAGAACCATGTTTCATGGGGAACGCTTTCAACATTGCACTTGTACTTTATACCCCGTTGATATCATGTTCTTTTGCTTACGGATCCCGGCGGTGTGAAATAAAAGTGGAACTTGTAAGATCATGGAGTTTGTATGTGTGTTAGAGAAACACCTGGGCCGCTAGCCTAAGCCATGCCTAATCATGGTGGAAACTTGCAGCATCACCATAATGAGCACTCTATGAAGCATCCTCAATAAAAACCTATGCAAATAGCAAATAAAAAGATCGTTGAGATGCTCATTGTCTGCTTGCCTTGTCATTTTGATTATGGGAAAGCTCCTGTATCATGTGCAAGGGGTACCCCGTTGGCGGTTCTTAATGATACACATATACTTACAATGACAAGAGCTTACTCGTGACTAAAGTTGAGTAGCATGAGGATCGGTCTTCATAAGTAAGGGGCATGAGATTTCGGTTTATAACTTGTCAAGCATATCCTCTTAGTTGTGTCACTTTAACCTTAATCATTTTCAAGATGCTTATGATAGGGGCAATGAGAGCTGAAAGCTATAAGTACCATAATTTTTGGAAGCTCTTTATGAGACTTGAATCCCTACTTCCTTTTATAAAAGGCCTTTCTTCCACCATTATATTGAGTCTCCACCTTCTATCTTTATGCACCTAATTTGAGAGCATAGTGGCCATTCTTAGTTCTATGTGCATTGTCCCAAGACTAGTTGATTGATGCATAACTTGTTATTTCTTGTTTTAAACTATTGTATCTAGTCACTCTTATGAACTTTGAAGGTGTCCTATGCATTTATATTTTCTACTCTATTGAGGGATAAGCTGAATAATATTATGTTATGTTTTCTTTATGTGAAACAAACAAACGTCTTGCAAAGCATTGTTATTCATGAATCTTTTGTTTGTACCTTTTCATGTTGCATCATAGTTTCTTTGCTTATTGCTAGAACTTTGTCTTTCATGTTATGATTGAAGTATTTTGATCCCAGCTTTGAGTTTTGCAAATACTTTGATCAAGTCTTTGATGGTGCATGTCACCTCAAAAATTATTTCTTTTTATCACTTACCTACTCGAGGACGAGCAGGAGTTAAGCTTGGGGATGTTGATACATTGCAAATGTATCTATAATTTTTGATGTTCCATGCTTGGTTTTATCCACTTTCTTGTGTTTTGTTCCAACTTTGGAGTACTTTTCATATGATTTCTTGAACTAACCTATTAACAAGAGCCACAGTGCCACCTGCCTGTTTTCTGCTGTTTTTGGTTCTAGGAAAGTCAGAAAATGAATATTCTCGGAATTGGACGGGACAAAAGCCAATGTGCCTATTTTTCTGGAAGGGATCAAGTGCCAGAATACGAGACATAGAAGGTCCAGGGAGCCACCACACCACCTGGCCGCGCGGCCAGGCCAGGCCCGCGCCAGGGGGTGGTGTGGCCGCTCGCGGCACCCCCTCGGCCTCCCCTTCCGACTATAAGTTGCCCTCGGGACAAAAACCCTAAGTACCTGATCAAAAATCCACGAAAGAGTTTGTAGCCGCTGTCATCTCCATCCCTAGATCAGGAGGGATCTGAAGCTCTTCCCGGAACCCTGCCGGAGAGGGGAATTCACCCTGGAGGCCTTCTTCATCACCATGCAAGCCTCTGGTGTGATGCGTGAGTAGTTCATCCTTGGACTACGGATCCATGTAGTAGCTAGATGGCTGGTTTCTCCTCCTTTGTGCTTTCATGTTTAGATCTTGTGAGCTCCGTTCATGATCAAGATCATCTATTTGTAATTCATACATGTTGTGTTTGCGGGGATCCGATGGATATTGAGATGCTATTTCAGATTGATTATTGATTCTATCATGTCTTTGTTATTTGTGATCTTGCATGCTTTCCGTTGTTAGTAGCTATCTTGGCCAAGTAGATGCTAGCAACTCCAAGAGTTACTATTTATGCTCGATAGTGGGTTCATGCCTCTGGTAATCTAGGGAAGTGACAGAAATCTCTAAGGTACTAGATGTGTTGTTGCTACTAGGGAGAAAACAACAATCCTTTGTTCATAGAACAATCGTATTGTTTACTTTACACGCAGTTCGTAAAGCAATAATCTGTTGCTTGCAACTTAATACTGGAGGGGGTTCGGATGATAACCTGAAGGTGGATTATTAGTCATAGATGCAGTTGGATGGCGGTCTATGTATTATGTTGTAATGCCCAATCAAGTCTCAGAGGAGTCAAGATGATTAGTATATGCATGTATTGCTTTCTTGGTGTTTGTCAATTGCCTCGCTGTAATTTGTTCACCCAGCATGTTATCTATCTAAGGAGAGCCACCTCTAGTGAACTATGGATCCCGGTCCTTTTACTTTACATACAATCTACAATCTTTTACTGCTTTGTGTTTACTTTCTGCAAACTTTTACTTCTTTCCATTCGATACGTTTAATCCTTTGTTTTCTGCGAAACACGGTGAGATTGACAACCTCATCGCAAGTTGGGGACAAAGTTATGTGGTTGTGTTGTGCAGGTCTCCACGTTGCTACTAGCACCGGTAGGGCGCCCTGCAAAAGTTCAGCTAGTAACACCTTTGGGGTGTTTCCTTGCTCCTACTGGTTCGATTAAACCTTGGTCTCATAACTGAGGGAAAACTTGCTGCTGTGCTCATCATACCTTCCTCTTGGGGTTCCCAACGAGCTCTACATTAATCACGAGCCAGCAGGGACTAAATAACTTTTCTGACTACTGTCGTCTTTTGTTGCTTGTTTCAGTCGAATTTGCTTTCGATGCTCCCTATGGGAGTAACCCATGTCCATAGTCGGATTGCGGTTCGAGTGGTTGGGTTTGCTTTGATTGTCCATGTTCCTGTAAAAAAGAAAAATAAAAAATCGTAGGGTGCGCGACCAGCTCTCCCTATGGGAGTAGCCCCCGAGTGCTTGGTAGAGTCGAAGACTCGAGCAAGGACTAAAGTAGTCGAAGTCTTCTGCTGCGTAATTTTGGATGACGTCAGTGCTGACGATGCGATGACCTCAGTTGCCCGCATGAGCGAGTTCGACGGGACGTGACGAGCGGTGGGTCCCATTGTCTGACTCTGACTTGACCGGGCGTGCGTAATCTTTGTTTTAACTGTGCCTCCTCGATTTCCGCGCGTAATGGGGGTAGTGGGAGACGGTTCACGCTTCAGGTCCTCCACGTGTCGAGCACGATGGACGCCACACGTCTTGTAGGGTTTTTCCTGGCTATTAGATTGCATCTTCCCGTGGGTTAAGTAGCGATGTTGCGACGATAATTGTCACATCTGCTTCCTCTTTGCCTTTGCCTCCGTTGCCATTGCTGCTGCTCCTCTGCTTCTTTTGTATTCCTCTCTTTCACGGCACTGGACCAGCTCCACGTATTTCCTAGTTACTTTCTCCGGTCACACCGCCACCGTAGAATGGGGAAGAAGAAGGGAGGTGCCACGGCCGATTCCGCCGCTGCCACGGTTGCTGCAAAGAAGAAGGGTGGCTCCGCCGCTGTGGGCACCAGCACCGCCGCCGCCGGGAAAAGAAGGGCACGGGCACTCGCGTCACCAATGGTGCGTGGCATGCATCCGTGATCAAGTCTTCAGAGCTTCGTCTTTTATGCCAAGATGGAGTTTTGTCTTCCGCAGTCGCTGATGCACGCGTCCCTGGCAGCGAGGTAATCCCCTCTCCTCCTGCCGGCTTTCGGGTGATGTTCCTAGTGTTCATCATCCGCGGTCTCTCGTTGCCCCCTACATCCTTTCTTTAGGGGCCTTCTCTGTTTTTACGGGCTCCAGCTCCATCAGCTGTCCCCAAACTCCATCCTCCATGTAGCTTGCTACATTACTCTTTGCAAGTGCTGGCTCGGAATCGAGCTACACTTCGGTCTCTTCAAGCTGAAGCGCCAATCGGCGTCTGGCTCCGTAGTCTACGATGTAGGCGGCTGCGGTATCCACATCGACTCCTCCGCCACATACTTCGATATCAAACTCACAGCGTCCGTCCAAGGGTGGAGGGCCAAGTGGTTCTACATCCGCGACCTGAAGGCCGACGGAGACCACTTCGGACTCGCGCCCTTCGATCCCGCGACGTCGTGCAAGAGGAGGCGTTCCTGGAAGAACGTAGTTGTGCCCGGCGAGTCCGTGGAGATAGATGTGCTATACGAGCGCGTCTGCGACCTCGAGAGTCGCATGGGTAAGGAGGAGGGACGTTGCGCCCTCATTCGCACATGGCTGCGCCGCAGCGTCCAGCCCCTGCAGGCCAGAGTCTACTCTATGTTTCAGTGGGCTGGCGCGGACGATGTCACTCGCGTATCTGCCGATGGCATTTCCACGAGTGAGGTAGATAAAAGGGTTCAACTGGTCACCAAGTACACCGCCAAGGATGTGCTTCCCAATGATCCAGACGTTCTTTCGTTCGATGCTGCTAACCCTCCTCCTGAGGTACAATTTTGCTATGTAGTAGCTTTGCTTGTCGACTGCTTCTTTGCTGTTTCATGACTTTGTGCTAAATTGTTTTCTGTATGCAGGATTGGGCGGTGTCACCCTGTATGCCCCCTCTTCCCGAGGGGGTTATCCCTCGTGAAGCCTTGGAAGAGGACGAGTCAGAGTCGACCATCCCATCTGATGTGGAGGAGGAAGCCCCCGAGTCGAGTGGTCCAGACACTCGCAAGCATTCGCGCAGCGAGGATTCAGATGCATCGTCTCCTTCGACTCCGGAAGGTGCAGGTGTTGGTGCAGAGTCGCCGATACATGCCGTTCCTCTGAGTGCTATGGCGCCATCTTCCCGCAAGAAGATGCGGCTGCCGAAGGAGTCGTCGTCGGAGTCGGGGGGATCAAACCTTCGATTTTGACAAGTTTGATCGGTAAGTATACGAGTCTTCCTTTTGGTTTTTCTTTGGAGTTGCATTCTCTTGATGTTCGTTTTTTTCTGCAGTCAGCCAACGTCGTCATTGATGTCTATACACTTCTAGTCTTGTAGACAGTTGTTGGGCCTCCAAGTGCAGAGGTTTGTAGAACAGCAGCAAGTTTTCCCTTAAGTGGATCACCCAAGGTTTATCGAACTTAGGGAGGAAGTGGTCAAAGGTATCCCCTCTCAAGCAACCCTGCAATCAAGATACAAGAAGTCTCTTGTGTCCCCAACACACCCAATGCACTTGTCAGGTGTATAGGTGCACTAGTTCGGCGAAGAGATAGTGAAATACAAGTGGTATAGATAATTATAAGTGGTAACGGTGATAGAAAATAACTTGATGGCGTGGAAGAGACTAAAAGCAAACTGAAATAAAGATGGAAGGAAGCAAACATGTAATATTTCTAGTAGCAAACGGTCTTTCAATGCTTAGAAACAAGGCCTAGGGATCATACTTTTCACTAGTGAACACTCTCATATAGATAGATTCTTGTTTATGATACTACGCTGAACTACTCTCCGATTGAACACTCCAATCGTTGGTAGGGCTATAACAGCAAACCTCAAAGTTCATGTTTCCCATCTAGATAACCCCACTCTATCACCTTGAGTACTAGATGAGTCCAACAAACACCACAATTTCATAAAGACATCCAACTCCAAATATAACTCATAACAAGTATTTGTAATCTCTAGCCTAAGTGCCACCATGGTGTGCACACTGTCAACTTCACACACATGGGGAGAGCAGAGATCTATTAAAGCACTTGAGTAGCAAGGTAGATCTATAGATTACAAGCTCATGATCTCAATAAGATCATGCATAGAGAGAGATGAACACATAGCTACCGGTAGAACCCTTAGCCTCGAGAGAGAACTACTCCCTCCTCATCATGGGAATCAGCAATGTCGATGGAGATGGTGGTGGAGATCGATGGAGATGGCTCCGGGGGCACTTCCCGTCCTGGTAGGGTGCCGGAACAGAGACTTTCTGTCCCCCGAATATCCCCTTTGGTGGCGGCGGCGCTGCGGAACGTTTCGTGGATTTCTGGTTGAATATTCAGGGTTTTCACATCGGGGGCTTCTTATAGGCGAAAGGGCAAGGTCGGTGGAGGCTGGAGGGGCCCACACAACCTGGTGGCGCGGCCAGGGTGGACCCGCGCCACCCTATGGTGTGGCTGGCCCCTCTCCGTCTCGTATTCTGGCTCTGTGTTGCTCCATGTTGCCACAGGGCCAGGTGGTGTGGCCGCCCTCTAGCCCCTCTCCGTCTCGTATTCTGGCACTTGATCACTTCCGGAAAAATAGGCACTTTGGCTTTTGTCCCGTCCAATTCCGAGAATATTCATTTTCTGACTTTCCTGGAACCAAAAACAGTAGAAAACAGGCAACTGGCACTATGGCATCTTGTTAATTGGTTAGTCCAGGAAATCATACGAAAAGTACTCCAAAGTGTGGACAAAACACAAGAAAGTAGATAAAACCAAGCATGGAACATCAAAAATTATAGATACATTTGCAATGTATCAACATCCCCAAGCTTAACTCTTGCTCGTCCTCGAGTAGGTAAGTGATAAAAAAGGAATAATTTTTGAGGTGACATGCACCATCAAAGCCTTGATCAAAGTATTTGTAAAACATTGATAGCTGGGATCATAGTACTTTAATCAAAACATGAAAGACAAAGTTCTAGCAATAAGACAAAGCAACTATGTTGCAACATGAAAAGACACAAACAAAAGATTCATGAATAACAATGCTTTGCAAGACGTTTGTTTGTTTCACATAAAGAAAACATAGCATAATAGTATTCAGCTTGTCCCTCATAGAGTGGCAAATATAAATGCATAGGACACCTTCAAAGTTCATAAGAGTGACTAGATACAAATAGTTTAAAACAAGCAATATCAAGTTATGCATCAATCAACTAATCTTGGGACAATGCACATAGAACTAAGAATGGACACTATGCTCTCAAAGTAGGTGCATAAAGATAGAAGGTGGAGACTCAATATAATGGTGGAAGAAAGGCCTTCATAGAAGGAAGTAGGGATTCAAGTCTCATAAAGAGCTTCCAAAAATATGGTACTTGTAGCTTTCAGCTCTCATTGCCCCTATCATAAGCATCTTGAAGTGATTAATGTTAATGTGAACAAACTATGGTGTACATGCTTGACGAAGTATAAGTTAGGAATCTCATGTCCCTTGAATACGAGGGCCGCTCCTCATGCTACTCAAGTTTAGTCACCGGTAAGTTCTTGTCATCGTAAGTACATGTGTATCATAGAGAACCGCCAACGGGGTACCCCTTGCCCGATGATACGGAAGAATCCCCATATCAAAATGACAAGGCAAGCAGACTGTTGGGGGATACCCCCGGGTAGAGTCACGCCGAGGTATAAAGGCCGAGTTAGCCGAGGTTCAGCAAGGCCAAAGCAGATGATGGCCGGGTCACCTCAAGGCAGGCCGAATCACGGGGTAATCCGGACCTGGGGGCGTTCGCCTAACTAGGTCTCATCCGACTTAAGTAGTAAGTCGGAAGTGCATGTTTTACCTGTATGCAGGAAAAGGTGTGGCCGGATGAACCATCATCCGGGTCACAGCAAGCTTCTAGGAGAAGGAAGGAATCTCGCTGGTCAAAAGGAGCCCCGGTACGCACTGCCTGAGCGAAGCGAGCAAGGACAGGACCACCGGGGCGTGGCCGACAAGCGTGACGACGCCCGCGTCGGCTGACGAGGGCGCCGTCAGAGGCTCACGTAGCGAAAGCATGTATGACGCGGGGAAAAAAGCACCCTGGTTGGTTTACCACTTTGGGAGGAGGCATATTCGAATATGCCTCCACGTATGCCCTAGGCAGGAACCGAGCCTCCCCTATAAAAGGGGGGCTAGGGTTTCTGTTGAAGGGGTTGGTCTCTCGACGATTCTGTTTTGGTCTAGGGTTTTCAGGTGAGATCTGTGGGTGAGAGTAAGAGAGCTCCTTCTTCCTCCTCTCGCCAATACAGCTCTAGGAGCACTTGTAACCTTGGAAGTAAATCAATACAAGCTCTTGTGTGGAGAATCAATTCACTATCCCTCCCTGGATTCCCCTAGCGAGTATTAGTCCCCACCATTAGCCTATACATGGCATCTGCCGTGACACGACCACGACAGTTGGCGCCCACCGTGGGGTAGCGGCGCTAGCAGGGGTCAAAATCCGGATGGGAAACTTCATCGCCACCGGCGAGCGCATCGTCTCCGGGCTCATTCAACGCTTTGGAGCGCGGGACTTCGTCAGCGACAATGCAGGCTGCTTCGGCAGGCACCCTCTCCCGCGCAATGGCATCTTCGTCAAGCTCGGCGCGCACAAGGTCTACGTTGTGGTGGACGTGTCTAGCGTTCATCCGCACCACGTCATCGAAGCAGGCGAACCGCCCCTCACTGTGGCTCGCGGGGAGCGTATCGCTCATTCCCCGGACCATGCAGAGGTAATGATGACAGCGCCAGGTGCGGCTGTGAGCAAGGATCCGACGCCAGATCCGGAGGGTAACGCCCAAAGCACCAAGGAAAGGTAGAGGTCCTCCGCTCGAGAGGCCAGAAAACATGTTGAGAGAGGCAATGGATAGCTTGGCGAACCCTGTAGTAGCAGCGGTAGATCCGGCTCGTGCACAGGCCGAGCTAGAAGAAACTAGGCAGAAAATACTAGAGGGCGCAAAGAAAATAGCCGCGGCCCAGCATTCGTTGAACATGACGCTGCGTGAGTACGCTAAGGCGAACAAAGTTGATAATGTAAAAGTCAGAGGGAGAAATCTCATGAGCGAGATGAACAGAGAAGGTGATTCTAGAAATGAGGAGTCAGAAAACTGTTTGTCCGTAGGGCTGCCGAGGTATAGTACCCCGGCCAAGAACCTCAGGGCAGCGGATGCAGCTGCGTCCGAGTTAGAGGGACTGACGGGTGAAGCCCGGCAAAGGCAGCAAGATCGGGTTAACGAGCTGGTTCGGATTGCAAATAGGCAAAACGAGGAACTGCTCAGGGCAAACCCGGAGAGAGCTGGAGCCTCCAAGATCGTCCATTCGGCGGTGGGTAACCCGGAGAAATCCGCTGGAGCTGCATCGTCCCCTCATGGTGGTCCAAGGAGAGAGGAGGTGGTAACCTCGGCCAGACGGAACAAATAGATTGTCCCGTATGACCCGACACGGGCAGGGAAAGAAAAAGAAGCATAGAAAAATGATGATCGACGAAGCGTGAGCCGAGGCGAAGCTGGCCGAGGTAACCACGACCAAGGCAATGCCGGTCAAGGGAATATTGTCAACAGCAATGCCGGGCAGCAAAACTCAGCTGGAGCAAGACAACCGCAGCAGCGGAACATGCCAAGGCAAGAGCACAGTGTCGGCCGAGGTGTGCAATAGAAAGGTGCGCCGCAAGAGCAAAACCAATACAACGACGATGATTCGGAGATGGCAAATGCGGGATACCCGAGACCGGACTATCATGTGATAGGGTCGAGATTGGGAAGTAGGGATTTGATGCCGGACGATGCAAGGTTGAAACTAGATCGACTGTATAGGTCGGAATAGATTGAGTGTCAAGGTCCACCGGGTCCAGCATGTTTTGGGCCCCGGATCATGAAAGAGCCACCAGTACCGAAATTTCAGCTGCCCAGGGGCACCAAGACCTATGACGGAAGTACCAAGCCAGAGGATTGGCTGATAAACTATGCTACAGCTGTAAAAATTGCCACGGGCAACCTGAGATGGGCTGTACGGTATGTACCCCAGATGTTGGAAGGCCCGGCAAGGGTGTGGTTAAACAATTTGCCACCAGGAAGCATCAACTACTGGATAGATTTCGAGGAGATGTTCATCAGCAATTTTTCGAGTACGTATCAAAGGCCAAATAGGCCACAGACCCTAGCTATGTGCAAGCAAAGACCCAATGAGACAGACCGGGAGTTTTTGACCCGATGGTGTACCGTGAGAAACTCATGCGAGGGCGTGATAGAATCACAAGCCATAGCATGGTTTGCACAGGGGTGCAGATATGGAAGCGAGCTGTGGATGAAGTTGCAACGGAAAATGCCAGCCACGTTGGCAGAAATGATCCGGATTGCAGATTCGTATGCGTTGGGTGACCCGACCCAACCGAGGCTCGCCTCGAACGAGTCAAGCGATGACTATTATCAGAGGGATGGATCCGGATCATCCCGGAGGAATGATTACAGAGGAAAAAGGAGAGATGATAGACCGGACCACAGGTCCGAATCGCACCAAGTTGCAGCTGTGAATCAAGATCAACCCGGAGCAGGGGGTAGCCAGCGCCAGAAAACTGGAGGTCAATGGACTCCAAGAAATGATGGGAAGAAAACTTGGACACCGGAACAAAAGAAGCAGTGGCAAGAAAGGAAAGACCGTCCGAGGCATACTTACGAGTCGGTGTTGGACCAGCCGTGTAAGTTTCACACGCCAAATCCAAATAACCCAGTGGGTCATACGACGAGGCAATGCGAGTGGATGCGCAAGATCGAGCAAGGTGGTTCGGCGAATGCCTAGGCACCCCGGAATGATCAGCCTCGGCAGGAGTTACCCCGGCAGCAATTTCTCTCCGGAACGAACACGCAACAACTAATGTTGCCTCCCCCTCCGCCGAGGTATGATAACAATGAAAGAAGAGATGCAGTGCATCAGGTAGAAAATTAGCATCAGCCGGATCGGAGGCACCCCGGAAATGAGGGGAGAAACGAGTACAGGGAGCATCACCAGAGATACTGTGTATTCACCACAGAGGAAACTGATAGAAAAAGCTTGTAGCATAGGCATATGGAGGTAAATGCAGTAATGCCTGCAAAGACGAGGTACATGCCTTGGTCCGATCAGGAAATCACCTGGAGCATTAGGGATCATCCCAAGCTCATGCGAGCCCTGGCTCGTATGCGTTGGTGTTGGATCCTATGTTTATTGGACCTAGCATTAATGTAAGGTTCTCCAAGGTACTGATCAACAACGGCAATAGCATAAATATCATGTATGCGGACACAATGCGCAAGTTGGGTATCTCGGAGAACATGCTCCAGGCCATGAGGACAACTTTCCATGGCATTGTGCCCGACATTTCTTGCGAGCCCATAGGCAAGGTCCGGGTCGACGTCTTGTTCGGCACGAGGGATAATTGCCGAACCAAAAATCTGGAGTTCGAAGTGGTGAACTTAGAAAGCGCGTATCATGCGTTGCTCGGAAGGCCAGCGCTGAACAAGTTCATGGCAAGTTGTCATATCAGCTACTTGAAGATGAAGTTGCCCGGACCAAACGGAGTGATTACCATTGCTGGGGACTTCCGACGTTCGATGGAGTGTGCGTCGGCCGGATCAAACTTAGCTGAGTCACTTGTGATCGCGCAGGAAAAAAGAAAAATTCAAGAGGTGGCGGCATTGGCTCAGTCCGCGCAGCAGTATATGCCGGCGCTGAGTAGCCCGCATGGAACTGTCTCTTTCCAGGCCACGAAAGATACCAAGAAGGTTCCCGTTGATGACATGTTCCTAGAACGCACCGTAACAATTGGTGCCGGGATAAGTGACAAATAGGAAAGCGAGCTCGTCAGCTTCCTCCGTGAGAATCGGGACATTTTTTCATGGTCCACATAGGACTTGCAAGGTGTTCCGAGGGAGTTGGCCGAGCACTCTTTGAATGTGAGACTCGGAGCCAAGCTGGTGAAGCAACCTCTCCGCCGCTTCGCTAAAGATAGGAGGAAAGTCATTGGAGATGAGATAGCTCGGTTGCTAGCTGTAGGATTTATCATGGAAGTTCTTTACCCGGATTGGCTGTCTAATCCGGTACTGGTGGAAAAGAAGAAGGATGACCCGAACGTGGCAGTGGTTTGGCGCATGTGTATCGATTACACGAACCTGAACAAGGCGTGTCCAAAAGACCCATTTCCGCTGCCAAGAATAGATCAGGTCATAGACTCAACTGCTGGATGTGAATTGTTGTCATTCATTGATGGCTATTCTGGTTTCCACCAGATACCTTTGAATCCGGATGATCAAATAAAGACTGCGTTTATTACCCCGTATGGGGCTTATTGCTATCGCACCATGCCGTTTGGTTTACATAATGCAGGGGCAACGTACCAGAGATGTATGCAAAAATGTTTGCACGACCAAATAGGTCAAAATGTACAGGTGTACGTGGATGATGTGGTTATCAAGACCAAGGAAAGAAAAACGCTCCTTGACGATATCAGGCAAATGTTTGCAAACCTAAGAAGGTTCCGGATGAAACTTAACCCGGAAAAATGCACCTTCGGTGTCCCGGCTGGAAAATTGCTCGGTTTTCTCGTCTCCAGCCGAGGTATCGAGGTTAATCCAACCAAAATCCGGGCCATCGAACGAATGGAGCTGCCGAAGTGTCTTAACGATGTCCAGAAGTTCACAGGTTGCTTGGCCTCGTTAAGTTGGTTTGTATGTCGGTTGGGAGAAAAGGCTTTGCCTCTTTACCAACTCATGAAAGAGTCAGATAAGTTCATTTGGACACCGCAAGCTGATGAAGCCTTTACCCACCTAAAGAAAATGTTAGCCACGACACCAGTGTTAGCCTCACCACTATCAAAGGAGCCAATGTTACTCTACATAGCTGCAACCAACCGAGTTGTAAGTGCAGTGATAGTGGTGGAGCGCGATGAGGAAGGTAAGTTGGTGCAAAGGCCGGTGTATTATTTGTGTGAAGTGTTGTCAATCTCAAAGCAGAACTACCCACATTATCAAAAAGTGGCGTATGGCGTGTACATGGCCGCCAAGAAACTAAAGCACTACTTTGAGGAGCATCCCATCCGGGTCATATGTGAGGCCCCTATATCCGAGATAATGAGTAACAAGGATGCAAGCGGCAGAATTGCAAAATGGGCAATTGAGCTAGCTCCTTATGCTCCGCAATATGACAGACGAGAAGCCATCAAATCTCAAGTTGTGGCAGACTTTTTCGTGGACTGGGCCGAGGTGCAATACGAACCACCACTTCCGGATCCGAACTATTGGCGAATGCACTTTGACGGATCAAAGACTAAAACTAGGCTAGGTGCCGGAGTGGTACTCACGTCGCCGAAGAAAGACCAGTTGAGATATGTGCTGCAGATCCACTTCACCGCATCAAACAATGTCGCTGAGTATGAAGCACTTGTGCATGGGCTCAAGGTAGCAAACGAAATTGGAATACGTCGGATTATATGCTTTGGAAACTCGGATTTGGTGGTGCAGCAAGTGTCTGGAGTGTGGGACGCCCTTGATCCAAACATGGCACTATACAGATTTCATGTGCAGAAGATTTCTGGTTACTTTGAGGGAAGCGAATTTCATCATGTACCCTGGGTGGAAAATGAGGCTGCCGACATGCTGTCAAAGCTCGGGTCAACCAGACAAGCAATTCCACCAGGTGTAGCATTAGAGCACCTCAAGAAACCATCCATCAGGCCGTCCCTAGAATCCGAGTCAATCTATGTCCCGGAGGACACAGAATCCGGATCCGTGCCCATGGACGTTGACACAGGAAGTGGTGCGCAAAACCCGGGGACTGCTCAGCATGGTCCGGTTGAAGTCATGCCGGTGGATCAGATGGAGATAGACGAGGACATGTTCCCCGTGCGGCCAATACCGGCTTGGGCACTGCCTATATTTCAATTCCTGAAGGATGGAACGTTACCCGCTGAGGAGGTGTTGTCCAGGCAAACACAGAGGAGGGCAAAGGCCTACACGATCATCAATTCCGAGTTATACAAAAGAAGCGTGACCAATGTCCTCCAGCGATGTGTTGACCCGGGAGAAGGGCTTGAAATCATCCGAGATATACATCAGGGGGAATGCGGGCATCACGCCTCATCCCGAGCCTTGCTAGCAAAAGCTTTCCGGCACGGATTCTACTGGCCAAATGCCTTAGAGCAAGCAGAAGATCTGGTGAGAAAATGTAATGGTTGTCAGAGGTACGCTACCAAGAAACATATGCCAATGTCGGAACTCAAGACCATCCCAATCACTTGGCCATTCGCCGTATGGTGCTTGGATATGGTTGGCCCGTTCAAACCAGCAAGGGGAAATATGACTCACATTCTGGTAATGGTGGACAAATTTACAAAGTGGATTGAGGTAAAGCCTATAAGAAAATGTGATGGAGCTACGGCCGTAACGTTCCTCAAAGATATCATCTTGAGGTACGGTTATCCACACAGTATCATAACTGATAATGGCACAAATTTCGCGGAAGGAGCGTTCGCTCGTTTCTGCCGGGATAAGAGGATCCGGCTCAACGTAGCTTTGGTAGCCCACCCCGCATCAAACGGACAAGTGGAAAGATCCAACGGATTAGTATTATCCGGGATAAAGCCCCGGCTCATTGAGCCGCTGCAAAGATCAGCGGGGTGCTGGATAGAAGAACTACCAGCGGTGCTGTGGAGTTTAAGAACAACTCTGAATCGATCAACAGGCTATACGCCATTCTTTCTGGTATATGGGGCAGAAGCTGTATTACCAGCCGACATAGAGCATGATTCGCCTAGGGTCACCCAATACACAGAAGCCGAAGTGCAAGAAGCCCGGCAAAATGATGTTGATCTGCTGGAAGAAGCGAGAGAACTAGCACTGTCCAGATCTACCATATATCAGCAAAATCTCTGACGCTATCATAGCCGGAAAGTGTGCCCCCGAGTATTTCGGGAAGGCGATATGGTGCTCCGGTTGGTACAACGTACTACTGGAATGCATAAGCTATCCCCCCCATGGGAAGGGCCATTCATCGTGAGCAAAGCATTGCACAACGATTCTTACTATCTTATAGATGCAAAGCCACAGGAAAAGAACAAGGCGGACAGGTCCGGAGAGGAATCCAAGTGACCATGGAACATAGCTCTACTTCGTCCTTTCTACACCTAGCTAAGAAGTGTATGTATCCGGGTTATCTCATATGTCGGTATGTATGTCGGCAATGAGCTTATCAATGAAATGTTGGCACCTCGAGCAGTAACTCGGGGACTGCCTTAATAATGTTTGTTATTTTCTACGCGTCAACTGGAGTAAGTATTCTACTTAACTCGGATTAGTAGTGTGTGAGCACCAAAAACCCAACTCTTCGACTTGCTGCTGTCCAACAAGAATTGGCTTCATGGCAAGCAAGAGAACAAGTTTGGAATTGCGTAGCACATGAAAACGACTAAGGAAAAGAGTTTATTCGAGCTGACGTTTATGTTTCGGACTAACCTCGTATTCATTTTCAAATTGTTGTACAGTTTTATTTTTGAGCTAAGTCTAAAAGTTTCCCAGTATTGTTAAGACAATTTTCAAGCTCGGATTCGTAAGTTGTAAAATCGAATCAAGGTAGACACAATCCGAGCCAAAAGATTGAACGAACAAGAAAAAGAAACTCGGGGACTACGCCCAAGTTAATCCGGCATAAGTACTCAGTAGAAAAATATAACATCTATTTGGAATACAATTCCACCCGGCATACCGGGGATCTCATGAATTTTCAAGTGTTTTTTCTTAAGGAGCGGCGGGAGGAAGTTCGGCATCATCGTCACCCTCTTCGATATCCGAGGCAGTGTCCTCTTCGTCTTCACCCGAATCATCTTCAACGTTTTCAATTTCCTCTTCGCCTGCGACTTCCAGGAAGCTCGGACCCTCAGTCCATTCGTGAATGGGGGCATATTCGATGAGGCTGTGGGCGCAAGCTTTGCGCTGAGCTACCCACTCCGGGTCATCCGTCCATTTGGATCCGGTGCGCAGGCGTGTGAGGAGGCTGAGATCTATCTTCTCATACCACGTCAGAACGTGGTGAAGGACGGTATCGGCTGCAGCACGTCCAGCGGATTCTTGCCAGAGGTCGAGCTAGGTCTCGATTTCCGAAAGCCTTTCAGCGAGCTATGTGACTCTTTCCGGAGCATCATCGGCGGGCCAGAAGGCATTGAAGACCTAGACTGAAACATCGAGGAGGTCCCTGCCGTAATTCTTAATGATTTCCACGCGAGACGAAAGGCTGACCAACAGGTCCTCCATGTCAAAGGGAATGCTCTCACCCTCGGCATCGACCGGGGTACCCCTTTCTCGGCGGAAATTGGCGGCAGCAGCACTTGCAATGGCAGTACCCTCTGGAAAGTGGCCTGGGAAACAAGGCAAAGGACACAGTTGAGAAAATAAGGCATATGAAGTAATCCAGAGAAATAAGGCGGATAAAGGAAAAGAAATTACGTGAGATGTGACTGTGAATCCGGGTCGATTCCTTGATGCAAGCATCACGCCTCTTCCGAAGCTGCTCGAGCTCAGCATTTTCCGACTCAAGTTTGACTTCGGCTTCCTGAAGAAGCTCACGGTCCTTAGCATTTTGGAGTTTGAGGCGCTCGCATTCTTCGGTGTAGTCCTGGCCAGCCTTTTTTAGCTCGGTTTGGTGCTGCGCCTTCATTTTAGCCATCTCAGACTTGAGCTTGGCTATCTCATCGTCTTTGGTCCGGAGGAGGGCGAGCTCATCATCTTTCTTCTTTAGTTCGGCTTGGTGCTGCCCAGCTTGTTCGAGAAAATGTAGCATCACGTCAGGCACATGCACACTATCTTCAAACGATGCTGAAATAGTGTGTTGGCCCGGCAGTGCCGAGGAATGAATGTTTGCCGAGCCAAGGAGGAAAGCCGATGGAAACCACGGTAAAGACAGACAAGAAGGACGTACCTTTGATCTGCTCCAAGTTCTTCCGCATTATCTTGTTTTCAGCTTCCACCCCAGCTGCGGAAACCGAACAATCAGATTAGTTCGGCAAACGAAGTTGAAGAAAATTGAGGAAAGGATGAGAAAGAAATTTACCCCTCTTCTCGTATTCCGCGATGAGTGCAGCCTATTTTGCGCGAAGATTCTTGTGCGTATCTAGCAAGCATTGGAATTCAGCACTCCGGCGGTTCGTGGTTACCTAAAAGAGAGACAGAAACTTAAGTCAGCCTAGTGCATGTTCGAAGGGTACTAAAATCCGGGCCAAGTGGAACCTAACCCGGCTCTAGGTGTGTGCATGTTCGAAGTGTACTAAATTCCGGGCCAAGTGGAACTTAACCCGGCTCTAGGTGTGTGCATGTTCGAAGTGTACTAAAATCCGGGCCAAGCGGAACTTAACCCGGCTCTAGGTGTGTGCATGTTCGAAGTGTACTAAAATCCGGGCCAAGCGGAACTTAACGCGGCTCTAGGTGTGTGCATATTCGAAGTATACTAAAATCCGGACCAAGTGGAACTTAACCCGGCTCTAGGTGTGTGCATATTCGAAGTGTACTAAAATCCGGGCCAAGTGGAACTTAACCCGGCTCTAGGTTTTGCATATTCGAAGTGTACTAAAATCCGGGCCAAGTGGAACTTAACCCGGCTCTAGGTTTTGCATATTCGAAGTATACTAAAATCCAGGCCAAGTGGAACTTAATCCAGCTCTAGGTGTGTGCATATTCGAAGTATACTAAAATCCGGGCCAAGTGAAACTTAACCCGGCTCTAGGTGTGTGCATATTCGAAGTATACTAAAATCCGGGCCAAGTGGAACTTAACCCGGCTCTAGGTGTGTGCATATTCGAAGTATACTAAAATCCGGGCCAAGTGGAACTTAACCCGGCTCTAGGTGTGTGTATATTTGAAGTTATCATGGAGCTACATTAGTTCTATAAAAGAGCATCCGACCGAGTAACGCGTTACTCCCCCGGAGGCTCGAGGACTAATGGTTATTATCTACAATTTGCAAGGGAGAAACGACGTACCTCCATCATTCGTCCAGCGAGGTTAATGGCCTTTGCGGCGGTATTCATCTGAGCGGAAAACTCGGCGGGGCCGAACTTTTCTGGGAGATCAGATTCCTGGACTACCTCTGCCTTATTCCAGTTCATGACAAATTCCATCAGGCTCGGAGGATACCGTTCACCCGTGGGCATATGGGGCGTCACCAAGCCTTTTGCATGTGCTTCCTTCCTCTCCACCAAGGCAAGGGCGGGGCTGGTGTGCAAAACCAACTGCTGGGCTTCGGTTGGCTCGGCAGGCGCGTCCTTTGCCGCTGATGTCTTCTTGGGTAGCATTGACTCAAGGGTGCGTTGCCCAGGCTCGGTAGCACTGGGCTTGGCAGCGTCTTGAATCTTCTTGCTCTTGGCTTGCTACGAAGAAGAAGCCGTAGAAGCGGTTTTCAGAGATTAAGAAGATTCGGAAGATGCAGAGGAACTAGGCGCTGGTACTCTCGTTGCTGGACTTGGTGCCAGCGCTGATGTTTTTGCAGCCGGAGTGGGTGATGATGCCGGAGGTGGAGATGGTGCTGATTTGGCTGCTGGTACCGGAACGGATGCTGAAGTCGAGGTAGCCTTAGTGGCTGCTGGTTGTGGCGTTGCCGAGGTGGTGGGTGTCGTTGCTTCGGCTGGGCCTGTTCCCCCCGCTCCAGGATGACCCGGAGCAGCCGCAGAGCTCTCCAGAATAGGGCTCAGCGGACGTGACTTGTTGTCACGACAGGGTGAAGGGCTAGGCCGGAGAGGTGAAGAGATGCTGGATCCACTTTGAGGGACCTCCACCGGAGCCCTGCGAAATCAAATAACGTCAGAAGAAAAATTACGACGAAATAAGGAAGAATGAGTTACAGAAGAAAGAAGGACTTACGCATCCGAGGTTTCGGCCGCTTTGGGTTTCCGAGCCCTTCGTGCTGGGGCCTTGCCTGCTGGTTTGGGGGCAGTCTTGTCCCCGGACTTCTTTCGCCTTTTAACGGGCTGAGACGGTCCGGAGGAAGAACTCGAAGAAGCCCCATGTTTCTTCTTCGTTGCCACCGGAACAGGCTCGCCCGTAGCGAGAGGGGGATCCTCGTGAATATGACCGCTGGGGTGAGCTGATGGCGGAAAAGCAAAATAAAGGGGGATAGCCTCAAAAGATTCAATCACCTCGATTTCCGAGTCATCTTCATCATCAGGCCAATCTCTAATAGAAGAGGATTTACCCGTGGGTCGTTTCGTGGCGTCGGGCATAGGGAGGAACATCTCCTGGTCTGGCTCTTCCTCATCCGGAGACTCCCGGTCCGGCGCCCACTTGAGGGACGGATCCGTGCCATCCTCAAGGGTCTGCTGAAGGAATTGCTGAGGAAAAGAGCGGACAAAAGAGTCAAAAATTGCAACAATAACTGACATATAATTGATCCGGGTTAAGTTTGCAGCATGAAACTTACCATGGGAGGAAGCCGGTCACGGCAGAAATGCTCAATCCCCCAAGACCAATCAGTGGAAAAATCCTTGTGAGTGGTGAAGAGAGCCTTGACCCGGCGATAAATCTCCGAGTTGGTCAGCTCGAAGGATGAGGTCCGGTTAGGATCGCGGCCGTAGCTCATGTGGCACACCTTGTGGGTGCGCTTCTGGAGGGGTGAGATTCGGTTACGCACAAAGGTGATCATGGCATCCTCGTTGTATAATCCGAGCCCCTTCAGTTCCGCGAACCTTTTGCTCACTTGGTTGGCCAAGGCTGTGGGCTTCTTGGGGATCACATCCCACAGGTCCGGGTTAGGTGGACCCGGAGTATAGGGAAGCAACCGGATCAAGTCTTCGGTGCCCGTATTCCGGACATAGAAGAAGGTCCGGGCCCATCCTTTGCAGGACTCTAGCCCGGTGACCTAGGGAAAAACGGAAAATCGCCGGGGTGAAATGGAGGCCGCTCCGAATTGAGTGAGCCGCTTGTCCTCCAGATCAGCGTGGATGTTGGGAATGACGTTGCGGCGAAGGCCGAAGAACCGGATCCATAGCTCTTTTGTGGGCCATAGTCCGGCATAGCCTTCGATCGTAGAAGCAAAGGCAGAAAGAGAGGTGATGGAGTTGGCTGGAAGGTGGTGTGGCTGGAGTTGGTACGTACCGAGCCAGTCCTGAAAAAAATCACTCACCGGCAAGCCGAAGCCCCGTTGGAAATGGGACAGAAACACGACGAACTTGCCCGAATTGGGTGAGGGGGCCAGTTCCTTGGAAGGAAGACGCGCGGCGACGCCGGCAGGGATGCGTCTGGTCCGGTAGAGCCAGTCCAGGTCATCCTGGCAGACCCAGGAGCCGGCCCACGCGTCGCGATCCGCCGCCGCGGCGTCTTCTTCCATCTCCTGCTCGGCGACGATGAGTTCCTCTTCAGTCATCTGGTCCTCGAGGCCCTCGCTGGCACTGGAGGCGGCGGGGGACAGTGGTCGGGACTGGCGCGGACCCGTGGCGAGAAGTTTGCGTCGCGGTGGAGGCGACGCGGAGGTGCGACGGAGAAGCGCGGCGGCGACACTGCTATTTGGCGATGCTGGCGGCGGCGCGGTCGCGAAGAAGAGGAAGAAGAATAGCATCGGGCATAGGGGTGCGGAGGGGGAAAAATCCTAAGGGACGCACCCCTCCGCTATTTAACCACTCCCATCAGGGGTGAGTGGGATCGCGCCCTGTGGACCGGCCACACGCTGTGGCCGTGTATCACCCGTCCGGACCAATCAGGGAGGAGCCACACGGAGGGCCACAGGGCGGAGAGAGTCTTGTGACGTGACGCGCTGATGCGGTAAATGAGGAGGCAGGCGTGACGTGACCCGCGCACAGTGATAACTGACAATTACTGCGGTGGTTACTGTACCGTCCCTTAAAATAAGACAACATAATGATTACCCTTCACATGGGTTAGCGTACGAGAGAAGGAAGCATGACCCGGATGGAACTGTGGTAACCCGGCCGGCAAGTGAAAACTTGAAATGTGCGAAGGGAACGTAAATCCAAGCAGTCCGAGGTACAGAGGTAACTCGGCAACAACAACGGGGGCACAAAATTGAACCTGGTGTGGCCTTAGCGGCCAAGGTAGCTAAGACCGCACCAGCTTCGGGGACTAATGTTGGGGGGATACCCCCGGATAGAGTCACGCCGGGGTATAAAGGCCGAGTTAGCCGAGGTTCGGCAAGGCCAAAGCAGATGTTGGCCGGGTCACCTCAAGGCAGGCCGAATCACGGGGTAATCCGGACCTGGGGGCGTTCGCCTAACTAGGTCTCATCCGACTTAAGTAGTAAGTCGGAAGTGCATGTTTTACCTGTATGCAGGAAAAGGTGTGGCCGGATGAACCGTCATCCGGGTCACAGCAAGCTTCTAGGAGAAGGAAGGAATCTCGCTGGTCAAAAGGAGCCCCGGTACGTACTACCTGAGCGAAGCGAGCAAGGACAGGACCACCGGGGCGTGGCCGACAAGCGTGACGACGCCCGCGTCGGCTGACGAGGGCGCCGTCAGAGGCTCACGTAGCTAAAGCATGTATGACGCGGGGGAAAAAGCACCCCGGTCGGTTTACCACTTTGGGAGGAGGCATATTCTAAGGAATATGCCTCCACGTATGCCCTAGGAAGGAACCGAGCCTCCCCTATAAAAGGGGGGCTAGGGTTTCTGTTGAAGGGGTTGGTCTCTCGACGATTCTGTTTTGGTCTAGGGTTTTCAGGTGAGATCTGTGGGTGAGAGTAAGACAGCTCCTTCTTCCTCCTCTCGCCAATACAGCTCTAGGAGCACTTGTAACCTTCGAAGTAAATCAATACAAGCTCTTGTGTGGAGAATCACTTCACTATCCCTCCCTGGATTCCCCTAGCGAGTATTAGTCCCCACCATTAGCCTATACATGGCATCTGCCGTGACACCACCATGACACAGACAACGAGCATCTCAGCAATCTTCGTATTTACCATGGGAATATGGTGCTTTTTCTCTCTCTTTCCTCTTTTCATAATCTCTTTTTTTTCTATTTTCTCTTTTTTTCTCAATATAGGACTATTTTTTTATAAGAAGAATGCTTCACAGACAGCTCATTATGGTTACGCTGCAGGTTTCCACCATGTCAGCATGGATTAGACCAACGGCCCAGGCGTTTCTCTAACACATATACACAACTCAATGGACTTACAAGCTCCCCTTTCATTTCACACCGACGACATCCATAGACAAAAGAGCATGATATCAACTAGGTACAAGTACCAAGTGCAATGTTGAAAGCGTTCCCCATGACAGCATGGTTCTACTAATTCCCAAGAAATAAGTGCAAGCATATACAACATAGATGACACAATGGTTCAAGTTTATTAAGGGCAAGAAAAGTAAAGTGTGCCATCAAGTTCGTGAGAGCTTTAATCACTAGTTTTCTCATAACAAGTTTAATTTGGAAGGTAAACAAAAGCATGAATATACTTGGAATAGCATAAGCTAGTAGGTAGGTATGGTGGACTCTTTGGAATAACTTGGTTAGGGAGTCGGATGCATGAGTGGAACTCATACTTGGTTGTGGAGGCTAGCAAAAGAGTGGGAGCGACAAACTAAGAGAGCAATAATGGCCATAATCATGCAAAGCGACAAAACATCATTGATCAAAGCATAAAGTGATAGTACAAGTTGAAAAGTAAAGAATCATAAAGGCTATGGTGACTTGAGATAGTCATAACATGGTGTGAGCATGCGCCAAGTCAACCCAAATAAAGCATCAAAGGAGAATACCACTATACTATGCTTTAATATGCTAAAACAACGCATGATTCATCCAAGGCACATTAAGCAATCTCAATTGTTCATAACAAGTCATGCTACAGCAAAGAATACTAAGCATAAAGCCAAAACAATATCAAGCATGGTATGACAAAGCATAGGCCACAGTCAAAAACGAGCTCTTTTTACCACATAAGCATGAACTTTCCTACTCTTTTCCAATCCAAACCAAATTATTTGAAAACCAATGCATGAAAGAGGGGGTCCAACCAATTTATTCAACAAACTAAGTAAATCAAGAAAACAAAAAACCAAAATGAAAACGAAAAAGAAGACGCTCCAAGAACAACACAATTGTGCATGAAACAATAAAAATGAAGCGTTTGGAAGAAACCTGGGATTTTTATTGATGAAGAAGGGGATGCCTTAGGCATCCCCAAGATTTGACGCTTGTACTTCTTGGATATTTCTTGGGGTGACACGCGTGGCATCCCCAAGCTTGAGCTTTAGTCCATCCTTCATCTCATTACTCATTCCTTCCATACACCTGAATTTTTTCATTCATACAGAACTTCACACAATCTTTATTAGCAACATTAGTGCACTCAAGATAAATAAGTCTTAAGGTTCAGTTCTAACACCAAATAAACTTCCATTAGAACACTAGCTACTGTATCACTTCCCTCAAAAATCTCAATTCCCCAAAAGAACTCAAAAAGGAACCAACAAGAAGCAAATGTAGAAAATGGGAGAAATCTGTCAAAACAGACCAGTAGGTAAAGACGAATTTTTTCGAAGACCTTCTGTTGCTTAAATCAAAAAGTGTTGAAGTAATGAAAGTTAGATAACAATCTGGGGCAGAAGCACAAAACTTCACGCCTCAAAAAGACGTACAGAGATTTTACACGAATTTTTACGGTGAAGCACAGAAATCTGTTTCGGGACAGCAACTTTCCCAATCATTACTTCTCTCTCATTAGAGGTTACTCTTGGCACAAAAAGCAAATAAAAAGGATAAGGAGCAGTTATTACAGAGGTAATAACTTCCAAGACTCATCGAAAACTTTTGGGTTATCTCTCAATAAGTACTTTTCTTTAACGCCTTTAAGTTAGGCATGATAGTTTGAGAAGATGCTCACATAAGAAATATAAATTGAAGTAAATGAGAGCATCAAGAAGAAAATTCAAAACACATTTAAGTCTAACCCACTTCCTATGCATAGTAATCTTGTAAAGAAACAAATCATGAAAGCACAAAGCAACAAGCATAGGAAAGCAAAACAAGTGCAACTTCAAGACTTTCAACATAAAGAGGGGAAACTTAATATTATTGAGACACATAAAACTATGTTTCCCACTCTCATAATAACTTTCAGTAGCATCATGGATAAAAGTAACAATATAACTATCACAAGAAACATTCTTATCATGATCCACATGCATAAAAGAATTAATACTCCCCACATAAACATAGTCATTCTTATTGATTGTAGTGGGAGCAAATTCAACAAAATAGCTATCATTATTATTCTCATCACCATAATCATCAAATATAGGAGGCATATTATAGTCATAATTAATTTTCTCCTCAATAGTAGGTGGACTGAAAATATCATATTCATCATTGTAATCATCATATATTGGAGGTTTGGTATCATCAAAGTAAATTTTCTCCTCCGTGCTTGGGGGACTAAAAATATCATGCTCATCAAAACTAGCTTCCCCAAGCTTAGACTTTTCCATAGCATTAGCAATAATGGTGTCCAAAGAATTCATACTAACAACATTGCTATTAGCATGCAAATAAAGTTCCATAGGTTTTTTAATTTTCTCTTCAAACACTTCATGTCCTAACTCAAGATAAATACTATAAAGCTCTCTAATTTTGTTGTTGTTTTCCATTAAGCCTAACTAGTGAAAACAAGAAACAAAAAGACAAAATTGCAGAATCTAAAGGAAATAACTTCGAGCACTTACACCGGAGGATGTGAGTACCTTTTACCTTACCTCCCCGGCAACGGCGCCAGAAAATAGGCGTTTGCCGTGGGAGGTTCTTCTTCTTTAATCCTCCGGTGTGAATACCTTTTACCTTACCTCCCCGGCAATGGCGCCAGAAAATAGCTTGATGTCTACGCACTTCTATTCTTGTAGGTTGTTGGGCCTCCAAGTGCAGAGGTTTGTAGAATAGTAGCAAGTTTTCCCTTAAGTGGATCACCCAAGGTTTATCGAACTCAGGGAGGAAGTGGTCAAAGGTATCCCCTCTCAAGCAACCCTGCAATCAAGGTACAAGAAGTCTCTTGTGTCCCCAACACACCCAATACACTTGTCAGGTGTATAGGTGCACTAGTTCGGCGAAGAGATAGTGAAATACAAGTGGTATAGATAATTATAAGTGGTAATGGTGATAGAAAATAACTTGATAGCGTGGAAGAGACTAAAAGCAAACTGAAATAAAGATGGAAGCAAGAAAACATGTAACAGATCTAGTAGCAAATGGTCTTTCAATGCTTAGAAACAAGGCCTAGGGATCATACTTTCACTAGTGAACACTCTCATATAGATAGATTCTTCTTTATGATACTACGTTGAACTACTCTCTGGTTGAACACTCTAATCGTTGGTAGGGCTATAACAGCACACCTCAAAGTTCATCTTTCCCATCTAGATAACCCCACACTGTCACCTTGAGTACTAGATGAGTCAAACAAACACCACAATTTCATAAAGACATCCAACTCCAAATATAACTCATAACAAGTATTTGTAATCTCTAGCCTAAGTGCCACCATGGTGTGCACACTGTCAACTTCACACACATGGGGAGAGCAGAGATCTATTGAAGCACTTGAGTAGCAAGGTAGATCTATAGATTACAAGCTCATGATCTCAATAAGATCATGCATAGAGAGAGAGAGATGAACACATAGCTACCGTTAGAACCCTTAGCCTCAAGAGAGAACTACTCCCTCCTCATGATGGGAATTAGCAATGGCGATGGAGATGGTGGTTGAGATCGATGGAGATGGCTCCGAGGGCACTTCCCCGTCCCGGCAGGGTGCTAGAACAGAGACTTTCTATCCCTCGAATCTCCCCTTCGGTGGCAGCGGCGCTGTGGAACTTTTCGTGGATTTCTGGTTGTCTATTTAGGGTTTTCGCATCGGAGGCTTCTTATAGGTGAAATGGCAAGGTCGGTTGAGGCCGGAGGGGCCCACACCACCTGGTGGCGCGGCCAGGGTGGACCCGCGCCACCCTATGGTGTGGCTGGCCCTTGGCCCCTCTCCGTCTCGTATTCTGGATCCGTGTTGCTTCGAGAAAATAGTGACTTTGGCTTTTGTCCCATCCAATTCCAAGAATATTCATTTTCTGACTTTCCTAGAACCAAAAACAGCAGAAAACAGGCAACTAGCACTGTGGCATCTTGTTAATCGGTTAGTCCAAGAAATCATATGAAAAGTACTCCAAAGTGTTGACAAAACACAGGAAAGTAGATAAAACCAAGCATGGAACATCAAAAACCATTGATACATTTGCAATGTATCAATCATCTTCTGGCGACATCCAATTTTTGAAGGAATCTAGAGTCGCGACCTCCAAGGCCAAGAAAGTGGCTGAGTGCACTCCTTCTCCTCCATTGGCGGCCCACTCCGGGCATAATTTGTCAAGTTCTCCACACAGTGTGGAGCACCAGATGGTTATCCGAACATCTGCGAATCCATCGACTTCAGAGTCTTTGGAGGATCATGTAAGTGTAGTATCTCTTATTCTGATTTGGCAGTCGAATTTTCATCTATGCCATCTGTTGATCCTTTATTATGTCTTCTGCGGCAGCTCGTTGTGAAGGAAGTCGCTCGCCTTGCGGAGCACGTGCTTGCGATGGGTCATCAGCACGCAATGCTGGACAATCGCCATCGTGCGGTGGAAAGTGAGTGTTCCTTATTTTTCCTCTGCACCCTTTTGATGTATTCAACTGACGGTTTATCTTCGTTTGCGTCACAACTGAGCATAATGCGCTCCTTCGTAGCACTGCTTCCCTCGAGAAACGCTCCCTATGGCGATAAAAGTCGCGATGAGGCATGTGCCGAGTCACGGAAGCGTGAGGAGGATCGGCACGCCTCCATCGTGGCTAGGGAGAAGTTATTCAAGGAACAGCTTTTTTCGATTGCCAAGGCTCTCTCAGGTATTCCCTTGTCTGACTTTTCGATGTTTTCGCTTCTTTCGAATTTGTTGTTGGTGTTGGCCCTTGTGCCTATGCCTGGTTGTAGATGCTAGCGGTTTGAGCTTCGACCCTCAAGCACTCCGTCGTGATGACGCCCTGGCGGGTGCCATTTCGGGAGTTGAAGATCGTAGCGCTGCCGTTCAGGGGACGCTCACCAAGGCTAAGGGCATGCTCAGTCGCCTCCGGGAAGAGCTGGCGCCTAAGGCTGAGTTGATCGAGAATATAGATGAGATGGTGGAGTCCT
This sequence comes from Avena eriantha, assembly GCA_910589775.1. Lineage (NCBI taxonomy): Eukaryota > Viridiplantae > Streptophyta > Magnoliopsida > Poales > Poaceae > Avena > Avena eriantha. The sequence continues at coordinate 440,650,689 of OU342740.1, read as the reverse complement.
TTGCCGAGGGCATTCCGGCAAGCTTCAAGAACCCGCTCTGTGCGGCTGGCACTTCCATGTCACTCGCAATGGTTCAAGCCCATGGAGTCGAAGTTGATCCTGCGGCGGTCTCCAAGGTGATGCCTATCAACGCCGATGGCCAGCAGGTAGTCTTTGCTCCCTTCACGACTGCTTGTGGCAAGTACAGCCCGCAGCTAATCAATACGGTTGCGAAGTATCTAAGAAGCTTCAGCGAGCCAAGAAAGCGGCGAAGGCTGCGACGTCAAGGGCTGGCGGGAAGTCTGTGGCATCTGACACTGCCACAGATGCGATGAGGCCCCCAAAACCAAAGTCGAAGTCGAAGAAGCCAATTTCTCCTCAATAGTCGTATCTTGTAATAGTTGAATAGCTTATGTCTTTTGTCGAGAACATGCCTTTTGGCGAGTGTATTTGCTGATACTTTGTTAATCTTGAGTGCACTCGAATCTTTTTTCTATGCATCACCTTAGTCCTCTTATTGCCTCTTGCTTGACTTGTGATAGGGCACATCGAGTGATCCGTTGAGGGAACCTCAGGATTTGCCATCCCTTGATGACATCTTAGTGCCGCCGTGCTCAAGGGTGGATGAGTTGTCTCTGCTCTCGCGACTCCGTGAACGCGTGAAGCAGTTGGAGCGTGAATTACCCGTGCTCCGCGGTAATGCGGATGTATGGAAGTCGAAGGCGAAGAAAGCTGCCGCCCAAGAACAATATCTGTTAGGGGAGGTGACGCAGCTAGGCAACCAATTCAAATGTTAGTTTTCTTATTCCTTATCTTTTCTTTGTAGTCACTCGCAGTTGTTCCTTGTTTTCATGCTCCCACCTTTGCTTGGTATAGTTCTTAGTGCGCGCCATCCACGGGATGAGAAATATAGGATCGCCATTCGCATGAATGATCTAACCCAAGAGCAGCTTCAGGCGAGTGGATACTTTTGGGTGGATCATGATCGCGCGATCGCACTGGCGACCCTGTAGGATCGTGCATCGCGAGTGCTCCACTTTCTAAGGAAGTCGCAATCATGCCTGAAGAATATTTATCGGACAATGTTCCCGCTAGACATCGTTCCATCGAGCCTGCTGGCCCTTCTTGCCAAATTCCAAGATTTGACTGGGGTCCGCGAGTGTGTGCGTCAGTAGCTAGTGGCTGGTGCCAAGGCCACTCTATCGCTGGTGCGACTGCATAGACCTGATGTGGATGTTGCCGCGATTGCGGCCGTACCCCCAGCGCTACCAGTGGGTTCGACTTGGAACATGGTTCCTCACTACCAGGCGGTGGATCGCCTAGCGGAGGAGATCGTCGACTTCTTTGAGGAGCAGACCAATGTTCCTTTGCTGCAACAGTAGTTTAGTTTGTATCTTGCACATAGTTGTATCAGTGTTGTAAAGTTCGTATACATGTTGTGTATAATTGATTGACAGTGATGTGTAAAAGAGCTTTGCTAGCGTGTATGTTTTGTGGGTGCGTTGCACTATGCGATTCCTTTTCGTTAGTCTGACTTGTGTTTATCTCAGTCCCTTGTCAACTTGTCAGGTGCGTTGCAACTGGGTTGATGTTTGTCAAGGGTTTCGATTGGCGTGCCAGCTACTTAGGATATCGCGTTCGTTCGTAGAACAGATGTGTATAGGGTGGCGCAGCCCCCGAGTGGATAATTTGCGAAAAATAAAAGAAAAACACAGAGTTTCGGGGCACTTAGCTTTATTTATTCGCGGGATAGTACGAGGTACAATGTGTGGCTAAGTAGCCTTGGCTGAGTAGCCTTATTTGCAATGTAAAAAACAGAAATAACTAAGGGTAGAAGCGTCGTAGCTGCGCGACGTTCCAAGGGTTGGAGTATGCGACTCCTGTCTCTAAATATTTAAGGCGATAAGCGCTACCTGGGATTACTTCTGTAATCACGTATGGTCCCTCCTAGGGGGACTCGAGCTTGAGATGCCCTTGTTGTTTCAGTCGCAGGACCAGGTCGCCTTCAACGAAGGACCTGGGGCGTAGCCTTCTGATGTGGTAGTTGCGCAGGTTCTGCTGGTAGATCGTTGATCTCTCCGCGGCGATTTCCCTTGCCTCGTCAAGGAGGTCGACGTAGTCTTCGAGTGCAAGAGTTGACTCTTTCTCGCTGTAAGCGACCACACATGGTGCTTTGTATTGTACTTCGGCGGGTAGCACCGCTTTAGCCCCGTGCACCATGAAGAACGGGGTGTACCCTGTGGCGCTGTTTGGAGTTGTGCGTAGGCTCCAGAGTATCGATTGCAGCTTGTCTGGCCAGCAACTCGCGGCCTGTTTGAGTGGCCTGAGGAGTCGCTTCTTGATGCCGCCGCAGACGAGCCCGTTAGCCTTTTTGACCTGACCATTGGTCTGTGGATGCGCTACGGAGGCATAGCTGACGTTGATTCCTAGATTCTCGCAGAATTCCTGGAACTCCTTGGATGTGAAGTTTGTCCCATTGTCCGTGATGATGCTATGTGGCACTCCGAAGCGATAGACGATGGACTCGAAGAACTTGACTGCGATGTATCCTGACTGATTAGTCACTAGCGTGGCCTCTATCCACTTGGTGAATTTTTCGACTGCGACCAAGAGGTAAACGTAGCCTCCTCGTGAGGACCTTGGGAGTTTGCCGACCATGTCGAGTCCCCATTGCGCGAAGGGCTAGGCCAATGGGATTGGTCGGAGCTCTGCGCCAGGTGCGTGCAGCTTGTCCGTGAATTGCTGGCAAGCGTTGCATTTTTGGACGATGTCCTTGGCGTCAGGCATGGCCGTAGGCCAGTAGAATCCAGCTCGTAGAGCTTTGGCGATGAGGGCGCGACTGTCGGTGTGGTGCTCGCAGGTCCCCTCATGGATGTCAAGGAGAACAGCTCTTCCATCGGCCATGGAGACGCATCGTTGGAGTACTCCTGTGATGCTGCGCTTGTATAGTTTGCCGTTGATAACGGCGAATGCCTTGGATCGCCGCGCGATGTGCCGTGCGTTAGTCGGATCGTCCGTCAGCCTCTTGCTGAGAAGGTACGTAATGTATGGTTGAGTCCAGGATGGCTCGATCATCATGACGCTCATTGGTCCTTCGAGTCCTGTATCCAGCTCCAAGTCGTCGAGTGCCATTGGCTCATTGGGTGGCGTAGCCCCCGAGTCTGTTACTGTGCTTGTTTTCTTCTCTATGGCCTTTGGCTTGATGGAGCATTCGCAGATGCGCTCGAGAAATGCCCCAGGTGGTATGGGGGTGTGGGTAGAGCCTATGTTGGCGAGTGTGTCCGCCTCTTCATTGCTTTCGCGACCTATGTGCCGCAGCTCGCAACCGTCGAAATCCCCTTCGAGTGTGTCGTAGAGGTCGCGGTAGGCGATGATGTTGTCGTTCAGTGCGTCGCACTCGTGCATTGTCTGGTTGATGACCAACTTGGAGTCGCCATATATTATGAGCCTCTTGGCGCCGTAGGCTTTTGCCATCCTCATCCGTGCAGTAGGGCTTCGTATTCAGCTTCGTTGTTGGAGGCGGTGAACTGCATTCGCAGGATATATTTCAGCTTGTCTCCCTGGGGCGATGTCAGTATGACACCTGCGCCGGCCTCGTCTTTTCGCTTGGAACCGTCGAAGTGCATTGTCTAGAGGTAGGACATATCTGGTTTTTTAGGGAGCTGGTTCTCCATCCAGTGCACGAGGAAGTCAGGAAGAACTTGTGACTTGATTGCATCGCGTTTTTCATATGTAATCTCTCGTGGAGACAGTTCGATTCCCCAAAGCGCGACTCGTCCGGTGGCATCGGGATTGTTGAGGATGTGCAGAAGCGGGGCGTCATTGACTACCACGATTGGGTGCTCCTGGAAGTAGTGCTGCAGTCACCGGGCTGTCATGAAGATGTCGTATGCCAGTTTCTGGTAGTGCGGGTATCACTGTTTTGTTGGCGTAAGTACCTCGCTGAGGTAGTAGACTGGGCACTGTACTCCGTGGACCTTGTTTCCTCGGCTCGTTCTACTACGAGCACCATGCTGACCACCTAGTTGGTGGTGGAGATGTATAGCAACAGTGGTTCCCTTTCGCGTGGGGTCACCAGTACTGGCGAGGTGGATAGTAGGCGCTTGAGGTCTTCGAATGCTTCATGTGCCTCGTTGGTCCACTCGAATTTGTCGGCTTTGCGGAGGAGTTGGTAGAAAGGTGCCCATTCGACTGATGAATCGACTGAGCGCCGCGATTCGCCTAGCCAGCTGTTGGACGCCTCTTATGTTTTTCGGCTTCTCCATGGCCAGTATGGCTTTTATATTCTTCGGGTTCGCTTCGATCCCTCTTGCGGAGATAAGATACCCGAGTAGTTGCCCAGATGGTACGCCGAAGGCGCACTTGTCCGGATTGAGCTTGATCCGGTAGCGGTCGAGGTTGGCGAAGGTTTGGTGCAAATCGTCGATTAGTGAGGCTTCCTCTTTGGTCTTGATTACTATGTCGTTGACATAGACTTGAATGTTGCGACCAAGTTGGTTCTTGAGGAAAGCTTACATGCATCGCTGGTAGGTGGCTCCTGTGTTTTTTAGCCCGAAGGGCATTGTGTTATAGCAGAACACACCAAAAGGCATTGTAAACGCTGTTTTTTCTTGATCTTCCTCCTTCATTCGAATATGGTTATAGCCTGAGTAGGCGTCAAGGAAGCAGAGGCGCTCGCATCCCGCGGTGGAGTCGATGATCCGGTCAATTCGCGGTAGCGGGAAGTGGTCCTTCGGACAGTGTGCTTATTCAAAGAGGTGAAGTCCATGCACATCCACAGGATATCGGTGTCCTTCTTTGGTACTAGCACCGTGTTGGCGAGCCAAGTGCTTTCCTTGATCTCGCGTACAAATTTGGCGTCGAGGAGTCTGTTGTTCTCCATTCCGACTGCCTTTGATCTTGGTTCAGACAGTCGCCGAATTGTTTGTTTGACTAGCCTTCCGTCTGGGTTAACATTGAGTGCGTGCTCGGCAAATTCCCTGGGAACTCCTAGCATGTCCGCTGGACACCAGGCGAAGATTTCCCAGTGCTCACGGAGGAATTCGACGAGCGCGAGTTCCTATGCGGGACTCAAGTTGTTGGCTATGAGGGCCGTCTTGGCGGGATCTGATGGGTGGACCTGAACTTTCTTTGTGTGCACCGATGAGTCAAAAGATAGGTCGGGTGAACTTGGCCGGCTCAGGGGAGGAAGACTATTGTCTATCGTCTCCTTTAGTCTCGCAAGTTCTTCCTGCATGCCAAAGGACTAAGAAATTCTTTTGAATTCCCTGTCGCAACTGTCGGACCTCTCGAAGCTCCCGTTGACTGTGATGACGCCATTAGGGCTTGGCATTTTCATCTGCAGATATGCGTAGTGTGGCACTGCCATGAACCTAGCGAACGCGACTCGTCCGAGGATGCAGTGGTACTGTGAGGGCCAGTCGACGACTTCGAAGTCTATGCGCTCGCGCCGAAAGTTTTTTGGCATGCCAAAGATAACGTCGAGGTTGATTTTGCCAAGGGGATACACGCCCTTGCCTGGGACGATGCTGTGGAATGTTGTGTCTGAGGCCTCAAAGCAAGTCAGAGGGATCCTCATTGCTCACAAGGTACTCACGGATATAAGGTTGATGCCGCTTCCGCCGTCCATGAAGACGCGACTCATGTCGAAGCCTCCAATTTGTGCCTCGAATACGAGGGGACAGTGGCCTCGACGAGGGTACTTGGGGCGGATGGTCACGCTTGTCGAAAGTGATGCAGGACTTGCTTCCATTGAGGTACTTAGTGGTAGATGGTGGTGAGTTTGTTGCCAGATTGACTTGGCGAGTGATGGCCTTTTGCACCCGATTCGAGGGGCGTCCCTTTTGGATCATCATGGTACCCATGGCCCGTGGGTATGGTTCGCCTCCGTGGTGCTGCTCTGGTGCAGCTACATTTGGGGGTGGTCCAGGTGGTGGTGGCGGAGCTCCATGTGCCACGGCGCCTGGGGCGGCTCCGTAGCCCCTTTCGACTGCGTTGCAATTCATCCGAGCCAGTCCCTCATGTAGTTTGAGGAACTCGCGGCAGTCCTTGAGGAGGTGGTTGGACTTCTTTTTTCTGTCGTGCTTGTCGATGTAGAAGTGCACAGTGCATGGCTCGTCAGCTTGTATTCAATGGATGTTGCGGGTGCCTCATCGCAATTGCGGTGTTGCCATACTTGCGTGGTTTTCCCGGAGTCGCGGTATCCACCGCTGCGGAAGCCGCTGTTGCGGTTGTCGTCACGTCTGTCAGCGTAGCCGGCTGCGACCATGTTGATGTCGCCGCGGTCATCGTAGATGCGCATGCGGCGTTTGCTTCGGCGGTCGTGTCTGCGTTCGAGTTCTTTCTCGTCGTCGGAGTGGACGCGATTTTTCACCGAATCTTCTCCATCTGCCCAGCAATTCGTGATTTCCATCAGGTGGTCGATGGTTTTAGGTTTCGAGCAACCCAGCTCCTCCCTAAGCTCTATGCGGCGTACGTCGCCGTTGAATGCGTCAATCGCGCGATCTTCCGAGATATTCTCTGCGGAGTTCTTGATGATGGACCACCTCTGGATGAACGAGCGTAGCGACTCGCCTGACCTTTGCTGGCAGCATCTCAGCTCTTCGATTGATGTGGGCCTTTTGTAGGTGCCCTTGAAGTTGCGCACAAAGTTGTAGACCAGCTCTTCCCAACTGCGAATGGATCCACGTGGGAGGTTGTTGAGCCGTGCGCGGGCGGCACCCTGCAGCTATAGCTGCAGGCATTACATAGCCGTGCTTCAACTCCCGTCGTGGAGCCTAGCGGAGGAGATATGGTCCTCTAACCAGATTTTTGGGTCCTGTAGACCATCGAACTTTGGGTTCTCTGATGGGAGCTTAAACCCCTTGGGCATTCGCTTTTGTCTGATGGCCCTGCTGAAGCATCTAGCGCCACAGAGCTCCACATCTTCGTCCTCTGAGTCAGTCGACCGGGCACATCGCGCCCTTGATTTGTCAATCTTGCGCTGCGTGAGGTCATCGCGCGCATCATAGTCGTGGTCGTGTCGCCGTGAGCGGCGATGTCGAGACAGATCGTGACTGTCATCGCTAGATGAGGGCGAGGAGTAGCGTTTTGCCAGAGCCTTGCCTTTCTTTGGTTCCGATGCTGGCTCCTTATCGAGGGCAGCCTCGATTAACCCCAAGCCTGCGATCGTAGATCGGTGCATGGCAGCTTGAGGGTCTCCAGCTGGTGGCTGGTTGTTGAGGAGGTACATGGTGGCCGCCATTACCGCGGCTTGTGGCGTTTTTGGGAGCATGTTGCCACGCGTATCCCTCGTCATGGAGCCGAAGTCGAGGACTTTGGTGGCTTCTACACGTTCTTGTTCGGTGAGGTGGGCGAGTCAAGATCGTCTCTTGTTGGCGATGTACTCGTTGCACCTAGAGGAGGATCCTCTGTGGGAGGAGAGCCTAGCTCGTCGGAGGCTTGATTCATCAGCCGCCTTTTTACGCGCCTCGAGTTGCGCGATTGTTTGTAGTTGGCGCTTGTATTCCTCTTTCAAGAGCCAATGGTAACCCATCAGCAGTTCTTGCAGGGAGCCGAAGGGTAGAGGGTGACCTCGTAGGGCTTCTCGGCAGCGAGCCCACTCGAGGTCGTTGAGCCTGATCACGACGCGTTCACCAGTTTGCTCGTTTATCATAGTTGGAGGTTCGACTGCTCCTCCGTTGTTGACGGGGGCGTCGTTTGGCGGTGGTCCTCCATTTGGCGGTGATCCGCCATTTGGCGGTGGTCCGCCATTGGGTATGCCGCCATTTGGCGGGTCGGCTCTGTGGCCACCGTTGCCCATGTTGTCGCGATTGGCGGAGGAGTCGCCTGCGTTGATGACGGCGCACATGAAGTGGTTGGGGAAGCTGCTGCTCCCACAACTTTCAGATTCGGAACCGTAGGCTCCATCTTCAGTTGCCAGATCGCCCAGATCGGATTCGCGACTACTGTCGCTGACCGTATTCTCGACGGTTGTCGAGGCGTTGAGCTCACTGAGGGTGCCAATCGGTGGAGGGAACCACGATGCTGGAGCAATCGATGGTGTCGTCGGCTGGTCAGGCATGCGAAGCGTTCCCATCTGACCAACTTGGAAGCGGAAACTCCCGATCACCAAGGTGATTTCGTCACCCACAGACTCGAAAGCGGGGCGAGTGGCCGGCGTGTGGACGGTGAAGTCAAACGCGCCGAAGAGCTAGCGAATCTCCGCTGTTGCGGAGTTGTAGATCGCGGTTGATGGGGCTAAAGAAGCCACAACATCAGCACTCCCAATTCCCACAGACGGCGCCAATTGACAAGGGTTTAACTCATCAATGCCCATTGTTATGGACTTGGGTTTTGGAGAAGGAGGGAGCACTGGAGACATCTATCGGCTAGCAAACAAGCACATAGGGGACTCGAAAATTTACCCAGGTTTAGGCCTCGTAGAGGTCCCTACTCCTGCTTGTCTGCTCGTGGAATTATTGAAGGAATCGAGGATTACAATGGTGTGCAGATGCAATCTGGCGAGGGTTGTGGAATGTAGGGTTGCGTGTGTCCTCCTCGCCGCCCCCTCCTAGCCTTTATATAGATAGGCTAGGTCTTGGGTAGCGGGTCGAGTCGGTTACAGGTTAGGGTTTTCCCCTTTGAACTTTCTATCTTTAGCTTCTTCTTGTTCTTCAAGCAATCGAGAGTCTGTAGGTTACTCTAGTTCTCCATTTGGGCTTTGGCGACACTGTGGGCTTCCGCTGTATTCAGGCCATATATACCAAGCTCGAGTACCTGTAGGGTATACCCATGTCAGGCGGCCCATGCATTTCTCTAACACACATACGTAACTCCATGGACTTACAAGCTCCCCTTTTATTTCACACCGATGACATCCGCAAACAAAAGAGCATGATATCAACTTGGTATATATTTATAGGTATTGAAAGCGTTCTCCGTGATAGCACGGTTCTGCTAATCCCCAGCCTATAATTTGCAAGCATATAACTTTCATGGACAGTCACAATGGTTCAGGTTTATTAAGTGCAAGAAATAAAGTGTGCCATCAAGTTCGTGAGAGCTTTACTAACTAACTTTCTCATAACAAGCAAACATATTATTCAGAATAAAACAAGGCATAATAAATATGCAAGGAGTAGCAATGATGCTAATAGGTAGATATGGTGGACTCTTTTGGCAATATTGGTTTTGGGGAGTTGGATGCACGAGTAAAGATTATACTTAGCACAAGTGAAGGCTAGCAATAGAGAGGGAGCGACAAACGAGAGAGCAATAACTATCATAATCATGCTTGCAACAAAACAGGACTAATCATGGCATAAAAGTGATTGAAGACCCCTGAGGCAAAATAATTCATCGAGGCTTAACTGATTATTTCAGTCATATGCATGCGTGAGCATGTGCCAAGTCAATTCAAGTGAAACATTCAGACGAGGATACCACAGTGTCATACCAAGTTATGAATAGAGCAATGCAAGCAAACATTCATATGACATGCTACAAACTATTAGCGGGCTGGAACTAATCATAAGAAAGCAAAGAACTACTAAGCATCCATGAATAACATACACCCTACATGAACAGACTAAGAATGCCCACAATGATGAGTATATGTACAAAAATGAAAACAAATAGAGTTCGTTACCAGCCTCTTACCACACCTCAAGTTGTCATTAATCCTCATTATTGCCCTTCACTTATGTGGCTTAAATAATAACATGAAAACCAAACTCCACTGAGGACTGTTGAACCCTACAACGAACTTCACAAAACCAAAGAAGAACAACAAATATTTTTGGTGTTTTTGAGTTTTAAAGGCAAGAGCAAAAAGGAAGAACAAGCAAAGCAAAATCTTTTTGGGTTTTTCGAATAATCAAAACAAAACCAGAAGGAAAAAAGCAACCTAAGGAAAAAAGAAGAAGAAGCAAACAAAGAGAACCAACAGAAATATTTTTGGTCTTTTTGTGTTTTAGAAAGCAAAAGCAAAGAAAGAACGAAAAATAAAAAGAGAACGAAGCATGGATATACAAAGTACCGACTAAACATGATATGGTGATGAGTGTGATGTTGGTGTACCTCCCCACAAGCTTAGGCTTTTAGCCTAAGTGGGTATCAATCCCAAGCTGGCCAAGGTGAAGTGTCTCCGTGGTACGACAAGGAGGTACCCTCGTCCTGGTATGAGCTCGAGGACGCCCCACCGTAGTGCACAGAGTAGTCGTAAGAAGGCACATCCTCCTAGTGCTGCCTGTGGAAACCAAGCAGACGGAGCTGCTCGTCCACCTCCTCCTTGGAACGCGACCACGACCTCCTATGAACACTGAACAAAGTAGATTGTGGCAAAGGAATCTCCCTTTCATCCCTATCAGTAAACAACATCATGTATACTAAACGTCCATGTCAGAGTCAGTAGTGACGAAGTGATGTGTTTTCATGGCAGCAAGGTCAAGCCTTTGTGGTGTCAATATAGTATCATTAGGATCCACAGAAAGCTCTAACGCAGTAACCATATATGAACCAATAATGCCTCCATAAATAGGTCCCCTAGCAGCTAGGCGGCGAGCAATGAGAGAGAGCCAAGATTGTACCGAGTATCATTATTAAGTGCAGCAGCAAGGAAGGCTAAATGATAGTTGGAGATATTACTTGTATTCTCCCTACCAAGAATGCTAGTAGCAAGATAATAAGCAAAGTATCTAAGAGCTGGGAGTTGGATGTTTCTTATCTTCCCGCGCTGAGCTACGCGGTCATCGTCATTTTTCACACTTCGATAGAGTTCTAGCAAATCAGTGGGTCACCCTTGGATCTTCTTCACGGTCCCCGTCATGCCTATACCTATAATGCTGCAAAATCTTTCCAATGGCATGGTAAACGTCAAATTATAAATTCTGAAAGAAACAGTTGACTAATAGGGGGTGTTAGTGAAAACGAAACTCTCAATGAAAGTTTTGGTGAGCACAACATATTGCTCACTCTCATCTTCCATGTATGAGGTCAAACCGACCCTCTGAACCAGTAGTAAGAAATCATTGAGGATCCTTGCAGCTTGCAAGAATGTATAATAAGGAAAAGTAGATGGGTGAGCATCCCCCTCATCTCCTTCATTGCCAAAGCGTGGTGCAATGATATCTTCATTGTATGAAGGCCTAAAATGAGAGGCTGATCTTGAGGGCCTTGACCTCCTAGGTGTTTCCCTCTCAAATATCTCTCCAAATGTTTGGTTGTTCATCTTTGATATTCTGAAATTTCAACATCCCTTAAACAAGTGATTGCAAAGTGAATATATGATGAAGGGCACTACTCATAGGGACTTGTAAGAGGCCTAAACATGCATCAAAATAATATCTCTAAGCATTGAACAAGCTTACAAGCTCTCATAACCTGTCACATACAGCAACAAAATACTCAAGATATAAACCACTAAACACAAATCTAATTGGACAAGCAGAGGAGTCACATACCAGAGAACAAATGCTCCAAAATTCAGCAGCAAAGATGGGCTGAGCAAGGAGATCGAAAAATCGTGGGCAAGAACAGCAAGAACGCGATTTCGAGAAAATAACTGATGTTTTCTCGGGAGAGAGAAGGCAGAGGCAAGTGAGAGAGTGAGTGGAGGGCCAGGGGTGGCCCACACCAAGGCCAGGCGCGCCGCTGGGCTGGCCGCGCCACCAAGTGGTGTGCCTGCCTGGTGGGCCTCCCTAGTACTCCCCAGGCACTTCTCTGCCCCTTTTTTCACGTAAAAATTTAATATGAATTTTCTGGAATTTTCCAAGACACTTTATTTTTGAGCAATTTTCAGGGATAGATGAATTATTTTTCTGCAAAAAAATGATTTTGAAAAGATGCAACAGTTAAACAAAGCTAAACTTCAGAAGTTCTAAGACACTCTAACAAGCAAGCAACTAACAACAGAAAAGTAAACTAAACGAAAGCAAAAGCTAAAATAGATAAACTAGATGTAAACAGAGATAATCATGGTGAAAACATTGTTTTGTTCATTGAAATCCTTTTGTTAACAAGGTTGATCAGGTCTTGTTACCAAAACAATTCCATATGAAACAAAACTTTGTATTCCACTCAATGATTATGTTACCTCAATCTTGATAGCAATGGTCCCAATCATAATGATTTCATATTTTTCTCTTGGCATGGGACAATATATTTCTCCAACTTGAAAGCCCTCAACATGTTCAATTGAATTCAAACCATAAGTCCTATCAATCTTCTTGGGGAAATAGACAGTATGCTCCTTGTCATTAACATCAAAAGTCACCTTTCCTTGATTACAATTAATAACAACTCCTACAGTATTAAGAAAAGGTCTCCCAAGAATAATAGACATATTATCATCTTCAGGCATTTCAAGCACAACAAAGTTAGTTAGTATCAAGCAATTATGAGCCACTTGAACAGGTACATCCTCACATATACCAACAGGAATAGTAGTAGATTTATCAGCCATTTGCAAGGTATTAGTTTTTCCAGTTGAAGTCTCTTGTAGAGAGAAAAAGGCATAATACTAACTCCTGCTCCCGAATCACACAAAGCAGTTCTAACATAACTATTTTTAATAGAGCAAGGAACAGTTGGAATCCCTGGGTCTCCAAGTTTCTTAGGAACCTTACCATTAAAGGAATAATTAGCAAGCAAAGTAGAAATTCTTCATTATGGATCTTCCTTTTATTCGAGACAATATCCTTCATATACTTTGAATAAGGAGGCAATTTAATAGCATCAGTCAAAGGAATTTGCAAGAATAAAGGTTTCATCCACTCACAAAACTTATTATAGTGTTCATCTTCGTTTGACTTGTGTTTCTTATCAGGGAAAGGCATAGGTTTTTGGACCCAAGGCTCTCTTTCATTACCATGTTTCTTAGCAACAAAATCTTCTTTAGTGTATTTAGTATTCTTAGTGTGCTTTTCAGGTTCTTCTTCAACTTTTTGTTTATCAGGAACATCGTTTTCTTCATTACCACTTTCAGTTTCAGCATCAGAGACAAATATACTATTAGGATCTATAGCAGGTTCAGGAGATTCTACAATAGTTTTATGTTTCTTCTTTCTTTTCTTAGGAGTAGTACCACTTTTTTCAGCTTGTTGAGAATCCTACTCAATTCTTTTAGGATGCCCCTTAGGATATAGAGGATCCTGGGTAGCAGCACCACTTCTAGTTCTAATTTCATAAGCATATTTTTCTTTGGCAACATTAACTAGCAAGTCTTTTTGCACTTTAATAATTTGATCTATTTGAGTTTGAACCATTTGAAAATGTCTAACAAGCATTTTAACATCATTAGAGGTTCTTTCCACAACATATTTTAACTCAATAATAGCTCTAGAGTTTTCCATTAAATGATTTTGCACCCTTCTATTGAAATTATCTTGCTTAACAATAAAAATATCGAATTCTTCTAAGCATTGATCAGGAGGTTTAGAGTAAGGGATATCACCTTCATCAAAATGTTGGAGAGAGTGTACCTCAATAGTGGATGAGTGGGGGATAGGCTTACATAATTCTTCTATAGGAGGTAAATTCTTGACATCTGTAGCTTTAATACCCTTCTCCTTAAGACATTTCTTAGCTTCCTTCATCACTTCATTATTTAGTTCAATAACTCCCCTCTTCTTTGATGTTGGTATAGGCACAGGAATAGTTGGTTCAGGTATAGTTGTTTCAGGTATAGTTGGTTCAGGAGGAGTCCGGTCTTCATAGTTCTTGCTTATTTTAGCCATTAATTCCTCAGCTTCCTTGGGAGTCCTATTCCTGAAAACACAATCAGCACAACTATCCAGGTATGTCCTAGATTCTTCAGTTAGTCCATTATAAAATATATCAAGAATCTCATTGTTAGGTAATGGACATCCAGCCTGTGCATGAATCAAAGCACAAAACCTTGCCCATGATTCAGGCAATATCTCTTTTGCTCCCTGTTTAAAATCAAAAAGTTCCTACAAAATAGCATGTCTAGCACTAGGAGGAAAATATTACTACAAGAAAGTACTAATTAAGCAATCAGGGCTATCAATAGATCCAGGAGGTAAATTATTAAACCAAGTTTTAGCTTCTCCTTTCAGTGAAAAAGGGAAAATTTTAGCAACAAAGTAGGTGCGCATCTTAATATCATCAGAAAACAGGCCACTTATGGTAGAAATCTCAGTCATATGTGCTACTGCACTTTCATTCTTAGTCCCACAAAAAGGTTCTTTCTCAACAATAGCTATATAAGATAGATCAAGAAAGAAATCATAATCCTTATCTTTAATGCTTATGGGAGAAGCAGCAAACTTAGCATTATGGGACAATTTGGGTTTTATAGTACGCCTCTAAAGGAGACTCTTAGCAGCACTCCTATCATGGGTGTTTTGACATTCTTTAATAAATTCATCGGTCATCTCAATATAACCGTCTTCAATATCATAACTCTCTCTAGACTCGGGTGAACTAACAGGTGTAGTAGTGTCTTCATTAGGAGTTTCATTATTTCCAGCTATAGTTCTAGCAATTGTAGCATCTAGGAAATGACCTAATGAACCACTCTTATCAAGCATAGTAGAAGTAGCATCATAAGTATTAGAAGTTTCAGATTCAGCAGTAGTAGAAGTGTGTGTAGCATGTGTATGTGGTGGTGTAAGGAATTTACTCATAATAGATGGTGAATCAAGAGCAACAGATGTGTTCAGAACCGTACCTCTTCTTGTAGTGGATGGTAAAATAGGAATCTTGCCATCACGAGACTTACCCATGATGGATGGATGGCAGCGAACAATAGTGATTCCAAGTGAACTTGATAAATAAAGCTATGCTCCCCGGCAACAGCGCCAAAAAATAGTCTTGATGACCCACAAGTATAGGGGGTGTATCGCAGTATTTTCGAGGGAAGTGAAACCCAATTTATTGATTCAACACAAGGGGAGCCAAAGAATATTTATAAGCCTTAACAACTGAGTTGTCAATTCAGCTGCACCTGGAAACAATCTTGCTCACAGCAGTTTATCAGTAGCAACATTTTTGTAATAGCAATAGCAAAGTAACATTAGTAGTAAAAGTAAAGACAGTAGTAACAATAGCAGTAAATAGTAGGATTCAAGCGCGGTAGGCATCGGGATGGATGGACGGGCGTTGCATGGACAAGACAATTCACGTGGCAATCAAGACATAGGGAAATTGCAGATAAATAAGATAAAGCATCCAAGTACTAGATAATCATAGGCATGTGTTCCATATATAGTCATACGTGCTCGCAATGAGAACTTGCACAACATCTTTTGTCCTGCCAGCCCGTTTGCAGCGGGGCCTCAAGGGAACTACTGGCAATTAAGGTGCTCCTTTTAATAGAGCACCGGAGCAAACCATTAACACTCTATGAACACATGTAATCCTCACATCAAAGCCATTCCCTCTGGTTATCCCGATTGCTGTCACTTCGAGGCCATTGGTTCCGGACAATAACATGTGTATACAACTTGCAGGTAAGACCAAAAACAATACTATCGTAATGAATCAATAACATGTTCAGATCTAAAATCATGGCACTCGGGCCCTAGTGTCAAGCATTAAGCATAACAAGTTGCAACAAAGTCAAATAGCACTAATAATAGATACACCATGCCCTAACAATCCGATGCCATTACATGAACAATCTCATCCAATCCCTACCATCCCCATAGCCTACAGCGGGGGATTACTCACTCATAGATGGGGGAACCATGGATGGTCGATGGAGAAGCGATGGTGATGATGATGGCGATGATCTCCTCTAATTCCCCGTCCCGGCAGGGTGCCAGAGCGGAGTTTCTAGAGCTGTTTCGCGGAATCTGGTGGTGGCAGCAGAGCGGAACTCTTTCTGGAAAAACATCGAACCCCCCTTGGTTTTTAGGTCAAGAGGCAACTTATAGGCGAAGAGGGAGGCCGAGGGGGTGACCGAGGCGGCCACACCACCCCCAGGCGCGGCCTGGCCTAGCCCGCGCGGCCAGGTGGTGTGGGCCCCTCGTGGCCCTACTCCGTCTCATCTTCTGGCTCCGTGAGTCTTCTGGTGAAATAGGATTTTTGGCATATTTTCCGGGATTTTTCCTGATAGTTGATTTTCTACACAAAAACTAGACACCAAGGTAATTCTGCTGAAAACAGCGTCAGTCCGTGTTAGTTGTAGCCAAATCACACAAGTTTAGAGGAGAAACAATAGCAAAAGTGTTCGGGAAAGTAGATACGTTTTGGACATATCATGCCCCTCCTAGCCTTTATATAGAGAGGCTAGGTCTCGAGATAGCAGGTCGAGTTGGTTACAGATTAGGGTTTACCCTTTTAATTGCTATCCACACTTTGCCATGTCCTTCAAGAAGTCGAACTCCTATGGGCCACCTGAATCCTTAATGGGCTACGTTTGTACCGTGTACTCCTTCCTAGGCTGGACTATATAGGCTAATCTTGAGTACCTATAATATATACCCATGTCACCCTCCGCTCGCCACCGCTGAAGGACGCCGCTAGGAAAAGGCCGTGTGGCTGACGGCAGTGGCGGGCCTTCCTCCTCTCGTGCGACGGGTTTTGGGCAGGGGCCTCTCCCCATCGGGTGGTTGGAGCTCCGGCTGGAGCGGCATGGTCGCCCTAGACGGTGCGACGCTTCTAGCGGAGTTGGGCGCCAGGGCGGCGATCCCGGGTTCCTCGGCGGTGCGACGGCTGTGGTGGCCGCCTGGGCGGCACGACGGCCGGTCCTGGGAGCTGATGTCTACGCACGCTTCTATTCTTGTAGATAGTGTTGGGCCTCCAAGTGCAGAGGTTTGTAGAACATCAACAAGTTTCCCTTAAGTGGATCACCCAAGGTTTATCGAACTCAGGGAGGAAGTGGTCAAAGGTATCCCTCTCAAGCAACTCTGCAATCAAGATACAAGAAGTCTCTTGTGTCCCCAACACACCCAATACACTTGTCAGGTGTATAGGTGCACTAGTTCGGCGAAGTGATAGTGAAATACAAGTAATATGGATGATTATAAGTGGTAATTGCAATATGAAATAAGAGTGGCAGCAAGCAAACATGTAACAAGACTGATTGTAACCGATGTTTCAATGCTTAGAAACAAGGTCTAGGGATCATACTTTCACTAGTGGACACTCTCATATAAATATATTCTCTTCATTATTCTACCCTGAACTACTCTCCAGTTGTACAATGTAGGGCTATAACGACACACCTTAAAGTTCGTATTCTCCATCTAGATAACCCCTCACAGTCACCTTGAGCGCTAGATGGTTCCAACAAACACCACAATCTCATAGAGACATCCAACTCAAATTATACTTATGATAAGTATTTATGTAACCTTATCCAAAGTGCCACACAGTGTGCACACTATCAACTTCACACACATGGGGATAAGCAGAGATTCATTAAAGCACTTGAGTAGCAGAATAGATCTATAGATTACAAAGATCATGATCTCATAAGATCACGCATAAAGAGAGAGATGAACACATAGCTACCAGTAGAGCCCTTAGCCTCGAGAGAGATCTACTCCCTCCTCATCATGGGAGTCAGCAACGTCGATGGAGATGGCGGTGGAGTCGATGGAGATGGCTCCGGGGGCACTTCCCCGTCCTAGCAGGGTGCCGGAACAGAGACTTCTGTCCCCCCGAATCTCCTCTTCGGTGGCAGCAGGGCTGCGGAACTTTTCATGGATTTTTGATCTTGTATCTAGGGTTTTCGTCCCGGGGGGAATATATAGGCGAAGAGGTGATGCCAGAGGTGGTCCAGGGTGGCCACACCCCTGGTGGCACGGCCAGGGGTGACCCGCGCCACCCTAGGGTGTGCCTACCCCTGGCTCCCCTCCGTCTCGTCTTCTGGCTCCGTGAGTCTTCCGGTAAAATAGGAACTTTGGCTTTTGTCTCGTCCAATTCCGAGAATATGTTTTTTCTAGCTTTTCTGAAACCAAAAGCAGCAGAAAACACGCAATTGGCACTATGGCATCTTGTTAATAGGTTAGTTCCAGAAAATGTATAAAAGTATCTCAAAATGTAGACAAAACATAAGATAGTTGATATAAAACAAGCATGGAGCATCAAAAATTATAGATACGTTTACGACGTATCAGGAGCTCGCATCTCTGGCTGACGGTGTTTGTCCTCGAGCCCCGCATTAGTGTTGGTTGATGCCCCTCTCTTTGTGGCGTTCCGGCAGTGCCCATGGTGCTCTTTGGCGGTTCTCTGTCGGTGGCAGGCTGGTGCTACTCGACCTCTCTTCTCTGCGTGGTACGGTTGGTGGCGACCATGATCGTGGAGCTCTTCGGTCTGGTATGGTGGTGGTGGTGGCTACATGCGGGATGGTTATGGGGGTGGCTCTTCGCCCTGTCCATTGGCTTTGATGGCGGACGTCACGGTCTATTTGGGCAGTCTGCGTGCGGGATGGTGATGGTGGTTGATAGCTCCAAATTTCATCACTTTTCAGTATTGATTTTCCTCTTATTTATTGCCTGATTTTACTGAAGATTGCCCATTTGTACTAATGTTAATATCACAATTAGCGAATTCTTGGTTTGTTGTGATGGTTTTCAGGTAATGAACATTTATTGGAGATCTAATATCATTTATAGGCTAATTGCATCCAAAAAAGTAAATCCCCAATTGGAGCCCCTTTCATTGGAGGCATTCAACATGCTTAATGACCATTGGTATGGTCGGGATGCGCCCGTACCGCCCGCCCGTACTACACGCCGACGGCTCCCTTATATCAATAGAAGCAACATTCATGAAGGAAGGACGATGAGAAGAACAACAGAACGCAAAATACAGCTGCCGCAAGCCATCCACAAAGGGTCAAATCAGATCTGGAAGAGGAGAATAACTTCACCTTGTTCCTCGTCGATCTCCAACCTCTAATACACACAATCCATCATCATTCCCATCATTACTTAGAGAGAGAGATTGGCACTTATAAGATTAGGGTTTGATACTTTGATCTACCTTTGGTTTGTATTTGATTTGATCTTTCATCTCTATTGTGGTTTGCTACAATAACTTTGAGATAATTCCTACTTGCAATACAATTATGCCTTTGATTTGTCTTTCTCTCATGTCTGAGTAAATCCCCATAGGCGTGGGAGATGTAGGGGATTGGTGAGATGTGTTGTGCCTCCTTTAAATCCATCCATTTGTGATCATTGTAGTGTTTATTTAATAGTGAGAATGATTATCTATGTTTGCCTAATGCTTGTTATCTAATTTAAGGGCCCAGGTAACATGATCCAAAGATCTCATAGGTATGAGCTTGTATGCTAGTAATTTGGCGACCCGCGAGTGACACAGACGATATCAATGAAGAGCTAGTACTACTCGAGGACAACAAGGAACCATCAAGATTAAAACCTTGATCCGGTCGCAAGACCTTAATTAATGTGCAAACCATGGCCGTGGTAACATGCAGATGGATCATTAGGACTAGGGAGAATTGACCATGAGGACTCCTAGTCGGTATATGGGTTATTTTCCTATTCACTTATAAATAAGAAATATCACTATCACTTATTCCACTTTATCTATTTGGCACTTTGACTATCATCATGAACTGTTTCTCTCCACGCCTAACTTCTCATCTGTAGGACCTTTACACACTTTTCGCAACTTTAATTTTATGCAATTTACTTATTTCCTAAGCAAGTTTCCTCTATCTTTTACTCACCACTTTCACCATTAGCTTTTGCAGTCAATTCACTCAAGACCCGTGACACCTTGAGTGCGACAGAAACACCGCATAAAAATACTTACCTAGGCTCCTTATTGGGATCGATATAAAAAACTAGAATTAATACTTATGCAAAAACATTCTCTGACGAACCTGTGCACTTGCAGGCCATCATTGGTCTGGCCGGCCCTCGAGTGGAGGGTGTGAGGTTGCGACTCTCTACCGGGCGAAAGTCTTGTTCTAGATGCGGCCTGAGCCGACGACGGCGACGCCTTTTAGTGTTGTTTCCTCCTTGGAGGCGTCGTCGTGGTGGTGCTCTTGCGCCTCCGCCCGGGTTCTCTAGGGGAAACCCTGATCCCTCGCGGGATCGGGCGAGGGCGGCACTTTCTTGTGTCGTTTGGCCTCCTGGGTCCTCGCCTTGGATGCTCCGTCGGCTAGAGGGACTAGTGGAACGAGTTGGTTGTTAGTGTCGATGAGCTGTTGGGCTTCTTCGACTTGACGATCATGCAGACATGACTTCGGTTTGGTGTGCTTCGGGTGAAAACCCTGCACCGGCCTTAGTCGATGCCGGTGATGGCAACGCTCTCGGTCGTCGCTCCCCTCACTGGAGGCATCACTTTGGTGGCCCTTCCCTGCAAGTGTTGGTGTTCGGTATGTCTGTCTTGTTTGTTTCATCCTCGGCCCGTCTTTGGCTAGGTGGTGCGCGGCCCTAGGGGTCGGCGTGGATGTCGGAGCGGCGGCTCCGAGTTTTTGCCTCCGCCTTGTTGCGTTTTGAGGTGTTTTGGGTGTCGGCCTTGGCCACTTGGGTGGCTAGCCTGTCGGCTCGTGCGGTGCGCGGCCTCGGGGCCGGTGTGTAGTGTTGTGTTGTATCGATTTTCTAGTGGTTTCCCTTATAAATTGGCCATCTCTCTTCTACTATATCGATGAACGGCAAGCCTCTTGCCTAGTTTAAAAAAAGATAAGGGCCCCTTTCAACTGTTGGCATTTTCAATGGTAGTTTGCCCATTTCACCTAGCGTACAATTCAGGAATTTAATTATTCAAACATCCATCCAATTCACAACAAAATTTTGAAACACTAAAGACATAAGTAGTTTTCCCATTTTACCTAGGTTAGAACTAATGAATTCAATTATTAAAAATTTACCACAAAATCTTGAAAATTACCTCAATGTGTGGCCCAGCAGGGCAGCAAGCACAATTCTACCGAACTGCTCCGAGCACAGCCCATTAGGTCGCTTTCCTTTTGTTTTTCTTCAAAACGAACATAAATTACAGAATATTGTACATAGAGAGATATGCCTATATATACGATTGTTTTTGCAAAAAATCAAGGTAGGGCAGGTGCCCTGCCTTGCCCAAAGGGGAGCTTCACCCTACTACTATGTCGGACACCTACCCTCCACCATCCCTTGCCAGAGACGCCGGTGAGAGAGGCTTTGGTCAACCCCGGAGCTTCTCTAAAGTCTCTCAGCAACTGTAGCAGGGGAGGGAGAGAAGGGAGAGTCGACTTGCAGGGGCTCACTCGGTTAAAGTCGAATCCAACTCCAATTTGTGACTGTGTCGACCGGTGATGCTGGATGCGAACTGCTTTGTACGCCTGTACTGAACCCAATTCGAGTGTCGAGTCTGATCGGGTGATCCCCTGCCATTGCAGGTTTTGGAACCTGAATCAGGAGGATTCTTTACCGTACACGAACATGACTTGCAACTCGCAGGATGACGCAAACAAACACGCGTCGAGGTAGGGACAAAACCCCTCCGTGACCGCCATCCGATCACAGCAGCGACGGTCCAGATCAGCTCTCTCTCCCCTCCACGTCACCGACGCCGAACCAGAGCAAGGAGCCAATGCCAATCCACCCAACGCAAGCACGCGGACAGAACGTGCCGGGCCCGGACCCCCAAAACCGGGTCCCTGTCAGAACCGGCCACCCCACCCCACCCCACGCAAACCCTACCCTATCCGTCTCTGCTTCCTCGCTCCCCTCTCCTCCTATATCAGCCATCCCGACGACCTCCGCTAGGCCACCACGACTCTCTCCAATCCACCGCAACCCACAAGCATCCATCGTTTCCGAGGCCCAGGGTTTCGAGCGAGAGGATTCGCCTCCAAGCTTAGGGCGGTTCGGAGGTCGCACCCATGGATCGGTACCAGAGGGTCGAGAAGCCGCGGGAGGAGGCGGCCATAGGCGCCAACGAGATCCGCATCACAGCGCAGGGACGCACCCGCAACTACATCACCTACGCCCTCGCCCTGCTCCAGGTAAACCCGCCGCCTCGCTTCTGCTTGCTCTCCGCTCGGTTATAGGGAAGGGGGCAAATCGATTTTCTATTTTCCTTTTTCGGTGTGAGCCGATTTTTGGCGTAGGGTTTAGTGTGGGTTCAGTGCGCTACCGGCGCAAGTGTCCAATCGGGAGGTGTCTCGAGATGTTGGTTAGGTGATTATAGGGCATCCAACTGCCCAAGTTCACTGTTCTTGTTACGGCTCTATTGAGGTTGCTGCTTCTGCTATACAGGCGTTGGTTGACTAGTATTCGCTCTGTTATTTGAACTCTTTCAGGCAGGGACCGCTTTGCGTTGCCATGATTTGTTTATTGCTGTTGGTGGTGGCTATGTAGTGCTTGCTTTGGGATGCAACTTTTAGGAATCTACGGTACTACGTACCTATGCTACCTACTAATCGAGTTTGCACTTGCGTATTGAGATCTTGTTTTGCTATTAGTTATTATTATTACTAATATTCGGTGTGGATGTGGATACATTAGAGGCCAGTAAAATTCAGCAGTCAGTAGGCTGTATTCTGTTTGGGCTGTGTGCAATTGTTGGCGCGTTAAATTTTAGAACAATTATATTTTGGAAATATCTACATCTTTGTAATAAGTACCAAAATCATCTTAACTCTCTTTTCTTAACAGGACGAGGCCACGGATGAAATTGTTATCAAGGCAATGGGAAGGGCTATCAACAAGACAGTGGCCATTGTAGAGCTTCTCAAGGTAAAACAGGAATTTCATAATGCCACTTTTTAACAATTGATACACCTTCCAGCTATGATGAGTTTGCTTATTCTTCGCTCTGTCCCTGAGAAGAGAAGGATTGTTGGTCTCCATCAGAATAACTCCATCGAGTCGATTGATATAACCGACACCTGGGAGCCGTTGGAAGAAGGCCTTAACATGTATGCACTGGATAATTTCAACTTCATACTCTTCTTAAGTTGGGTCGACAATGTGTTTTGATGCTCTTGCCTTATGTCCTTTGACAGTCTTGAGACTACTCGCCATGTTTCCTTGATTACCATTACATTGTCCAAGAAGGAGCTGGATGCATCATCTCCTGGGTTAGTAGGATCTGCCTTCCCCCCTATTTTTGTTTGTTTGTTTGTTGGTCCAGTCCTATGGTTTGAAAATCGCTTCAAATATCTTTGTAGTAAATTCTTGCTTCAACAGCACTAGCCGTTTACAAAAAGAAATTAAATGCTCCTTGTTTGCTGTAGTGATCAACTTTGTGAATTATCTGTTCATAGATTCTCTTAGCTCAGTGCTGCTACTTCTATGCAGATTCTTCTCTCCATGACGTATTCTAACACAGCTTTCACTTTTGCAGTTACCAGCCACCGTTACCTGCTGATCAGGTCAGGCCACCAACTGACTTTGATCAGGATGCAGAGGACTTACCAGGTGGGCGTGGAAGGGGACGTGGCCGCCGGGGAAGGGGCAGAGGTAAATATCTGCCTGTTTAAACTATATTTAAAAGTTGATATGTCTCTGCAAATTATGGATTATTATGGTTGGTCTTGTTCCTATTTCCTGATTCTTCTATTTTCCTTACATTTGGAACATTGTGATATAGGTTTTAACAATGGAGGGGCAGACTATGATAATGAGAATGGAGACTTTGAGGGCCCACGGGGACACCGTGGCAGAGGGAGAGGAAGGGGTAGGCGTGGATCCTTTGGGCCTGGAAGGGGTTATGGAGGTGATGGCTATGTAAATGAAGAAGCTGGTGGTTATCATGGTGGGGAGTATAACACACCTCCTGCACAAGGATATGGTTAGTTCTGTTTAAATTTTACTTACCTAAATGCTCTCATCAGTATTTTGGTTCCAAATTATCTTTCTGTTTCTTGCTTCTGGCTCTTTTGATTCATTATTATTTGTTATTGCTGATCTTAGCACCACATTACTGAAAATGACTTCTTAAAAAGAGTAGTGATTGATGTTATAAATTCTTTTTCTCCATATTTGCAAAGTTCTGTCAGTTGTGGCTAAAGTCACTTTTTTCTGTACGCAAACAAAACTTACAATTATTTATCTCCTTTGCAGAGGGTGACAGGGGAAGGGGCCGAGGTCGAGGCAGAGGACGTGGTTGTGGCCGTGGCCGTGGACCTCCCCCTCAAGGAGCTCCACAAGAGTAGATTGGGCTATCAACTATGGAATGCGACAAGTCTCATCTTTGGTAGATTAATGTTATCTTCTGTTGTAACTTTATATCTGCTTAGGTTTATGTTTAAAGTTGACAGTGACTCCAGTGTGGGGGATGAGGCTAGTTATGATTTTGTAGCTAGGTTATTCTTCCATTTGCTTCTATATCAGACCTGGTATCGTTCCAACTGTGCATTGTAGCATCCTTAATGTGTTTATCATCAAATCTTAGCCCAGAAAGTTCTTTTTTATGATGTTTCACTGTGTTGTTTTGAATGTGTGCAAACGTTGTTGAACTAGATTTTTGATTTAGTGCTTCGTACTAATGCACCCAGTACGTGAAAAAAAAAGGTCCATCTTCAGTATATCTATGTAAGAAAAAAAGGTCCATCTTCAGTACAGCCTGCAGAAACCTTTTCTATATTTTCAGGTTTGAATTCAAACCGAATAAATGTAAATTTGTAGGACACCCGTGGCAAAATTTCACCAATATGCTTGGAGAACAGGCTAGATTATTGGGACAGTTTTTTCTGAACGACCCTTGCAAAGTTGTTTTTGTAGTTTAATTTAAACTCCCAAAAATACTGTAGCAAACAATACACGTCTTACCAAAATAACTGTATAACATAATGATGTCGAAATAACCTAGACATGGAAAATGTAAACACAATAAAAGTAGGGAAATGATGGAACTTAGTTGGATCCAACAACACAACCTGGTGTGTCTCCCTCTCCTCCCCCTCCTTTGCAAGGCAACGCTTTCTCCTCCCCCTCCTTTGCAAGGCAACGCTTTGAAAGCGTTGCTTCCCCACCCCCTTAAACACCATAGATGATTCCATGGTGAGATTTTGCCACAAGCTCGAGACCAAGAGTGGGCCGAGTGGAAAGGGTATGTGGTCGTTCGATCCAAGCCTGTTTCGTGGCCGCCGAGTCCAAATTAGCAAAGGGTAGTGCCTCTTTTTTTTACAACTTATCTCTTTTTTCATTTATAATAACAGTTACTCCTTCTGTTTTATAATATAAGATGTTTTAGCTTTATAAAAATAATGTATCTAGACACCTTTTACTGTGTAGGTTCGAAGAGGTTTACTCTGAATCTATACACTAAAAGGTATATCGATGCATTACATTCATAAACCTAAAACATCTTATATTTTGAAACGGAGGGAGTACATCTTTAATCAAAAGAGGTACGATACCAAGAGGGGATTTCCAGCAAAGTACTAGAACTGGAAAACCTAGCCATGATAGCTAATTCATGGGCAACTCGATTAGCTTCTGGATATACATGTTTAAATTCCACCATTGCTAGCTCCTTTGCTGCATAATAGCAATCAGGCCCCTGTTGGGTAGTTGGCCCGAGGCGTAACTTGTGGTTGGCTACGCCTTTGATAGCAATCATCAAAAATGGCAGCTGCAACTCCAGCAGAGTTTCCTCCTTGCATAATTTTGATCGCGTCATGGTCGTCATCATAGCTTATAATAATTCTGTTACATCCCAATATACATGCTAGCTCAAATCCAAGCTTCATGTCATGCGCTTCTGCCGAGAGAACATGACATGATCGAGCTTTGCATTACACGCAGCTACAAAATGTCCCTTACCATTCCTGGCTATAGAACCCATACTTCCCTTTAACATATCAGCATCAAAACTGGTGTCAACGTTTATCTTCACAAAATCTTTCTCGGGTTTTCCCATCCCTCCTTCCTTATTTTCGGTTTGGTGAATATGCAACTGTATAATTAGCACGTACTCCCTCCGTTCAGAAATATAAGACATTTTAGCTTTGTGAAATGAATGTACCTACGTTTTTTATTGTATAGGTTCACTCTAAACCTCTACGAATCTAGATAAATTCAATTCACAAAGCTATAACGACTTATATTTTCGAACGGAGAGAGTAACACTGAAATAGTCATTAACGCACACTCCGGTGTCTGAACTTGTTCCCCATGAACAACTTGGCGCCTCTCCCACGACAAGTACCAGCTAGCTATACCGAAAATTTTGCTGATGATTGTAAGCCTAGAACTGATGAACTCAGTCGTGAAAAAAAGCAGAAACTCTAATACTGCTGACCCTGGTCTATCAACTTCACATGTATCTTTGATCAATAATTCAAGTCCCATACATCGCCAAACCTCCGTAGCTCTTGGGCATTCAAATAAAAGATGCTTAATATCTTCAGCTCCTTCTGGGCAAATCGGACATTGCACACTGATTTTGATGTGCCGATTTGCTAGCACGGCACAAACATGAATTGTTCCATGCATAGCTCTCCAAAGGAATACTTTTATCTT
The DNA here is from genome assembly GCA_910589775.1 of Avena eriantha. NCBI lineage: Eukaryota > Viridiplantae > Streptophyta > Magnoliopsida > Poales > Poaceae > Avena > Avena eriantha. Next base: position 440,624,326 of record OU342740.1, on the reverse strand, counting down.
AGCAGGGACGTGCATAGACCATATCAGACCCGATATGGGATGCGGTTTGGACCTACCCTATTGTTGTCTGTGATCCAATCTTCCACCAAATTTTGCTTCCCATTCGGCGTAATATGCAATTCTGATCGTGAATATGTCCGTCTTCGTCAAACTCTAGGGCACAAAATCTGACATTCCAAAAGATGGTAAAGGAATTGCCAAAACTCTCTTTGCATCATCAATAGGCCAAAGAGTTTGGTTAACCAAATTCTTCATCAAATTGATTAGTAACAGGATCAATCAAGTCACGTACCTTTGAGATAAGAGTATGCCCTCTCAAAGTGATGGTTTCCCTTGATGAGAAATTCGGAATCCACTCATCTGTCCATATATCTATAGTGTTGCCACCACCAACTCGCCGGATATGCCCCAATTTCAAAGTTTATTCCAAAATATATGCTCTGCCAAGTAAAAGAACTCCCTTTCTTCAATTCCACACTCAAAAGATCTCCCGAGGGAAAGTATCTTGCTCTTAACACCCTTGCGCACAAGGAGTTCCTTGTTGATGGTGGAAGTTAGTGATTTTTTGGAAATTTATATGTTGCAAAGGGCGGCTCAACACACTGAATATGTATGATGATTGCTGTGTAGTCATTAGAAACATATTGCAATGATTCGGGTATATGGTTCAAGGGATTTTGCAAGCGAGTTTCTTAGTCATTGTGTGCATTGGCCACATAGGCAACATGTGTTGCGACACACTTTCAATTCTTTGTTGCAAAACAACAGGGATTTGTTGCATACTCATATTTGTTTGCTTATGGGAATATTTTATTGTTGCTACAAAATTTTGATGATTTTTATTGGATCGCAAGAATATATGTCACAAGGATATTACAATCAAATAAAAATGGTGCAAGCGGGAGTTTTATTTTGCAACCATTGAGTCACTCATACTAGCAATTTTAAGTAAATCAAGCGGTGGGGAATGCGGTTGATCTTCCCCATCCGTAGCCAGTCGATGCCTAGCTGCGTCAAAAAGTGGAAAAAAGTATGGCAAGGGCCACGATGCCGACTTAGGAAAAACACAAATAAACATGAAAATACTAGTTTTTCATAGCAATGAATTTGAGATAGTATCATCTACACTAAGTGATATTTGCCCCTTTGTTCGACGATGAGATCTCCTTCCGGCGTTGATAGTGGTTTTGAAAGATTAAGCTTCTATAGGTATGGTCTTTTAGATCTTGTTTCATCAGACTGATTTTAGATTTTTTTTCTCATTGTTGCAGCGAGGAGGATTATTCTCGCAATATATGTCCCAACTTCTATGTTCTCGATAATGGCGATTTGTACTCTCGGTTTGCCAGCAACGTGATCACTCGCTTGCTTTTCCCTGTATTATCGGTGTTGATACTCATGCTAATGTCGATTGTGCGAGCACATAGGCTTGACAGTGCGACTTAAATTAAAATTATGGTACAATCTTTGTTGGCTTTATAGGTTATGGTTTGGTATCTATCAATTTCAGCTGTCTTCAGGAAATAGACGATTATGTCTTAGAAGAAGAAAGAGTTCGAAGACCCCAAAGATTTGCTATTTTTTCTAGACTTTGTTGTAATAGCCGGAGACTTCTTTATCCATCTCTACCATGGAGTATTATTTTGCTACTAATGAATATATAATGGTATTGATTGTAAAAGGACTATTTTAATAATTAATTAGTTAAATAATAATCATTAGATCACTATTTTTTTAGTGAATAACTGAATTACTGGAAATTGGCAAACCAGTATGACATTTTGGATTCAAACTGAACAGTGCAAGCTTCAAAAATCAAACCCGAACAAAGCCATCCAAAGTAATTGGGCTGGTCCATAAAAGAGCTGGTTGGGCCAGATCGGAGAGTTTGATATATACACATCCTCTGTATTCACCCCGGAAAAAAGACACCAGAAACTGCCCCCAATTTACTGGAGTCGAACAATCCAGAGGCCAAAACCCTCCTCCCCCCGTCCCCTCAGCGCCGGCGATCTCCTCCGATGGATCTCTCCACCGTCCACGCCGCGCTCTCCGCCAAGTCCTACCCCGACCTCGCCCCCCTCTGCGACGACCTCTTCCTCCAGGTACGCACACGCCCCTCTTCCCCCGTTCCACCCGCGTAATGGTTACCGACGAATCGTCTCCCCAACTCCCCTCCCCTCACGCGTCCCACGAATCGACTCGCAGGTCGCGTCCCAGGGCGCCGCCACCGACGGCTGGCCCTACGCGGTCCACCTCCTCGCCCATCTCTACCTCAACGACCTGTACGTGATTTGCTCCCCCCCCCCCCCCCCCCCCCCCCCCCCCCCCCCCCCCTCTTGTTTTTGTTAAGTTCTGCGTCCGGATTTGGGTTTTAATCTAGGGTTTTTGTGCTAATGCTCTGTGGTATGTGTGTGAGCAGGAATAGCGCGAGGTTTCTGTGGAAGACGGTGCCTCAGGAGGTGAAGGACGCGCATCCGGAGCTTGCCGCAGTCTGGAAGATTGGCCAGTGCCTCTGGAATCGTGACAACGCTGGCGTCTACACGACTGCCCAGGGGTTCGAGTGGGGCCCTGAAATTGCTGATTTTGTGTCCGCCTTCATAGGTATTGCTCGTGTTTTTGCTGTGTAGCATGGTTTGTATGTTTGCTTTGCTAGTTGTGTAATGTAGGGTGGTTTGGATTGCTTGCTTTGATAGAGCTGTGGCACCTCTGTTTTGTGGTGTGGATGGGGGGCAGATAGATAAGAGGGTTCTCTTTATGTAGTATTCATGGGGACTTTTTATCTGTGTAATTGGACAAGATCGTCACTTAATATGAATCTGACATTGGTAGTAGAGGTTTGTGCTATTATATGGTCTGGTTGTTGAAGAGCTTACTATATATGAAATATTGGTCCAATAGATGTCTGTAACACTGGGTTTATATCTCCAATGTATACACATGGTTTTAATAGTGTTTAGATAAGAGATCATTTTTTCGTGCCCAAGTACTGCAGATTTGGACTGTTTGTCTAATTAACAACATGATGCAACAAATGGAAGTAATTAGTCTGCACTTGAGAAGCAAGTAGTTTAGTCAATTTTTGAAGAGGTTAGTGGCTTCAACCTCACACAACGAGGGATAGAGGCAACACCTTTTGACGCCAAAAACTCCAGTTTAGACTAAAAGTGCAGGGGCAATAAAACCACACTTCAATGCATGCTTTCATCTGAAGTTACAGTTTGGAAAGTACAGTTAGGCCAGCTACAGTCTGTACATGGCACTGATGTGGTACTTTTATAGATATATAGAGGGCAGTTTCTTTTATAAATCTTTACGCCAATGTCTTGCCCAAAAAAGGTTGACATCTGAACTTATCACGTGGTTAAAATTTCCCTGTTGCTTGCATGGTTATCTCGTCACATGTTGAAGTCATAATACTTGGTAGTAATTGTATGTTTTTTTTGTTATCGATTACGTTATTGCCTTGCTGGTTACCTCGGAATTTTCACTTTTGTTTCTCATATGTAGAAAGCTACAGAAAGAGGATATTTGAGCTGTTGATTTCTGCGTATTCCACAATCAGCGTTGCAGATGTGGCTCACTTCATGGGGATGACTGAGGAGGATGCTACTAACTGTACGTTTTGGTATCCAGCTAGTTAATAAATTTGCAATTATTATTTACCTATTGAGCGTTCTAAGATATTTAGTTAATTGTTTTGTCTGAAGCTTGTGCATTGCATGTCTTCATCTTAGATTTCCATATGAAGTGTTACCCTCATACGTAAAACAAACACTAATTTTGTTACCGAGTGAGGTGATTTGCTATCTACAGAAGGGGAGTTCAGTTATCTGTTGAGTGGTGCTATCCTTGAGGGGCAAACATCTAGTTACCTATTTCAGAAGTCCCATCCTTCTGATATACTATCTAACTTTCATTACGATAACAGCGCACTCCTACTCTGTCTATCCATCTTCTATTTTACCATCTATCATGTATATATTCTACGTTCCTTCTGACAGTGATATGAGTATGATTTATTTGAAGGTGTAATTGCTCTTCTTCCCATTTAAAATATTGGTAACTTTAGGTTTACGACCCCAACGATTGGCACTTTATCATTTCCTAGCTTCGTCGCATTGACATGTTGCCTGGGCCCTGAGACCTTATCGGGCTATAAATCTTCAAGGGCCAATCTTTTGACATGTGATGTGATGCCCCTTTACACTTTACACTTTACACGGGCATAATGTTCTTCTGCTGTAAGGTTGAATTTATTACAATGTCCTTGCCATGCTTTCGTGTATGGTAGTAAATTCCATTTCAGGCTATCAAATATTGTTCACGTTTCTTCCTGGATTGGACACTGCACATTCACACTGTTGTTTGCTCTCCAACTTGCCTAGCAGTGCAGATTTCTTGTGACCCAAATTTCTGAGCCAAGTGTGTGACCCAATCATTTTCTACATATTCATAGTTAGAATCCTTTTTTTAGAAACATTTGGCAGAATTTTTTTCTGAACTAATAGAACAACAGTAATGTTGCTTGCACAATTAGGTCTTGTTTGATTCAAAGGAATCTCATAGGAAATTTGGAGGATTTTGATCCATAGGAAATTTTCCTCTGCATCGTTTGATTTGTAGGATTAGAATCTTAGGATTTTTTCTCATAGGATTGCATTGCACTGTGTTTTGGAGGAAAATTTTCATCCACCCAAACCTGATGTTACAATTCCTCTGTCTTTCCTATGATTCAAACACTCCTTCAAAAAAAATCCCGTGGACTCCAAATCTTGTAAGATTCAACTGGACAAGACATTCCAATCCTGCACTTTTCCTATTCCTGCATTTTTTCTATCCTGCGAATCAAACATGCCCTTATAAAGTTCTTGGATTTTATAAAAAAACAGGAACTGTGTGGTATTATTTAATTGATATCTACATCAACTTGCTGATAAGAACCACCGTGCAGAGTCAGTGGTCATGTTGGATGCAACCAACTACTTTTGTGTTTGCAGTTTTACTTGAATTATCCAGCGCATCATTTCTTACCATTCTAATTTACGAGAATTCCTGGTAGGTAGTAAGATAAGCCGGTAAACTATGTTTGATTAGCTATTCGATTACATTACTACATAGTTGCTTTTCCTTGATCAATATCACACATAAAATAATTATGCACATGCTTTTCTATCAACTATATATTGTTGAACAGTTGCTTTTTACTTGTGTCAGAATTGTTTCCTTATTCCTCAATGCAGATGCTGTGCAAAATGGTTGGAGTCTGGATGCAGCAACCAAGATGCTTACTGTCAGAAAACAAAAGTCGCAGACGAACCAGAAGCTCGATGCAAGCAAACTGCAGCGTTTAACTGAATGTGTTTTCCACCTGGAGCACTGATGTCCTCCGTTCCTGGCATCCCTTACCTGTTCTACTCTTAAGGCACCTATTAATCATACATGGTAGTAGCATAATACTGTACGCTAGATTGTGTTTTGCTGGAAAGGAATGTCAGCCAGTACTTAATATGCGTCCTTGATCGTCTTCTGGTTAGCGAGCTGGCCTTTTCTGTCTCATTTGCTTCTTAACATGGCTGTTTGTGCAATCAAATGTACACTGAAGCGAATGATACTGTTCTTAGGTTGAACCAGATGTTTGTGTTCATGCTTTATGCGATATGAAGTTTTGAATTGTTTCAATTCACTTATCCATTTTCTTGGGGACTGCTACAGATTGACCAGGCGATTGTTTTTGTTTTAGATCCCAGTTCATCTAAGATCTAAAACCAATTTTTTTTGCCATTAGTCATCTCCCTTGAGCCTTCTTTATCTCTTTTCGCCATTAGTCATCTTCCTCAAGCCTTCTTGATCCAGCACTGCCTTTGCTGTTTGCTTTGCAGCAAGTGGAAATAAAATAGCCTTTTGGAATTTGTAGGATCACATTTCGTAGAAGCTTGGATTATGCAACATTCAAATGAACATCTAATACTAGTAAAAAACATTGAGGCCTCGTTCGTTTCAATGGGATTGTAACCAGACGTGGAATCTATCCAGGCATGAAACTGGTTAATTTCAACCCTCCACCCAATCCACAACAAACCCACTTAATCCCTTCCTCCCAATCTCTCGCATGTATCGAGTCGTTCGGTTATACACTGTTAGCTCGCTCAATCGTACTGGGAACGGTTCCACGGGTAATCTGACGATAATATTTTTCCAGACCGGGCTAGTACAAATGGATGGGATTGATCGGGCCAGAAATTCTGTCGTGGAGTAACCGAACACTCCAACTTTGATGGGCTGGATAAAATAACTGTCCGGGCTAGAAAACCGGGATCGGCCCAAAATCCAGGCCAATCCAACCCTCTGAGGGATTAAACGAACGGGGCCTGAGGCCTCGTTCGGTTGCTGTTGGAAAGAAACCATGCATGGAACTGAGCCCCACATGGATTTAGACATTTGACTTAATCCCTTCGTTCCATTATCCTAGAAACCTGGTTTTGAAAATAAAACTGCATGGCATCACATGGAAATAATCCACACGTCAGGTGGCATGTAGTTTTTTGCATGCGCAGAATGAGGAAATTGAACATGATGAGTTGGTACAAATTCTAACCAAGACTTAAACAGGAACACTTATTTATTGGGTTGGAAAAGCTGCATGGCCAGGCTGTCCAGCCGGAGTTGGAACGAAATCCAGGCCAACCCCGCCAGGTTGGGTGTAAACGAACGAGGTCTTATTGGATTGGAAAAGCTGCATGGCCGGGCTGTCCAGGTGGAGTTGGAACGAAATCCAGGCCAATCCTGCGCAGGTTGGGTGTAAACGAACGAGGCCTGAATGTCATTTTGATTTTCCTGAAACAATTGGCACATACAGACACAATCATATCAGTCGCAAGGAGAACACACCCGTTCGGCAGGACTGAATTCCGGATACCTTCCAATATACTACACACACGGGTACACCACTTGTCCATGGCAAACAATGCTTTGAACATTGAGAACTAGGCGCTGGCCCGGTGGCTCAAAAAAAGAACTCCAGGGCACACTCTGTGCTACCACCGTGTTCTCCTCATGGCGCCTGCACATTCCAGGAGCATTGCATGCTCTCAGCCGTGTCTTAGGCTGTGTTTGTTTGAGTTGTAACCGTAGAAAATCAGATGTAGAAAATCAGCCGTGGAAAATCAGTTGTAGGAAGCAGCTGTTAGAAGCAGAGATTTGGTGTTTGGTAATAGTACTTTTGATAGCTATTGTTGCCGGTTCCAGGAATGAAATGTCTAAAATGCCTCTAAGTGCAGAAGATGTTGGTAAATGTTGATTTGAAATGTTTCTGGCCGTTTAAGAGCTAGATTACCTCAAATTGTCTTTTTTAAATTGTAAACACATTTTTACGAGAATATTTAGGTGTTTTGTTGGCTTTCTTTGACTTTTGACTTTTGGCTTACAAGAAATTTTGGGAACATTTATATTACTCTCTCCGATCCATATTAGTTGACTTAGATTTATCTAAAAATAAATGTATCTAGTCAAATTTTAGTGCTACATACATTTGTATCTAGACAAATTTGAGTCAACTAATATGGGTCGGCGTGAGTACATGACTTCCCATATGTTTTTAATGCTTTTGTTTAGTCATTTGTGTAAGCAAAAGACATCATATATCACATCGACTTTCAAGAACAGATCAGTTAAATTGAAAATATTTGAATCCAATTTCATTAAATTCCTAAACGAGGACGAATCCCAGGCTGTCGTCAGCGAGGAGCAGAGACGCCCAGACGCTGATGCCCCCATTCCTCCCCGCAGCCGTGATGTCTGCTTGCGGACGCCCGCATATGCACGCGCAGGAGCTCGCCAATGCTGGCAATCTGCAAGAGGTCGTCGACGAGGAGGTCCAGAACGATGGGGGTGGGGGGGGGGGGGAGCTTGGACGGGGGAGGGGAGCTTCGATGCGACCGGCGACGACGAATAGAGGCAGCAGCGGGAAGGGAGAGGGCAGGAAAGGTGGCGGCGGGAAACCCTAGCCCTGCCTATCCATGGCGACAGGAGAGAAGGTCGGGGGTCAGGCGTCGTGGATGGGCGAGGTGGCAGGTTCTTGTAATTTTTCTGAAGTCCCGAAGGGCAATTGGTCCGTTGTATCTCGCAAAGTGCTGAAAAGCTCGGGAAGCGGCCCTTGCCCCGCTTTCACTCGCCCGCGGTCGCCAGTACGTTTTCTCGACTTGATTCTCGCAAGCGCCATTCAGAATTTGCCTGTTTGTTTCGATGTTAGATTCTACGACGCAAAAGCAGAAGCGGTAACAAACGGACCCTTAAAGATAGTCGCTGGTTTTTTTTTTCGCGCAACCGTGCATCCTCATTCATGATCAACCACTCCTTCGTGATTACCGTATTTCTATTAGCTGCCACCTCTCCTAGCTAGCCGCCGCAACACCTCCTCCTCCTCCATAGACAGGTTCCCCCCTCCTCTGGCCGGCTTCGCCGGGTCGCGAGGGGTCGGGAACCCGATCTATTGGTGGAGTTCTCAGTAAAAGTAGTGTTTTTAGAAGATTATATTAGAGTTTTGGTAGATATCTTCTTGACGTCTATGTCAATGGAGATGTCATCGTTCGCAATAAGTGATCTTCGGTCCTTTGTTCGACGACGAGATCTTTCTGGCGTCAATGGTGGTGTTGTAAGATTGAAGTTCTATAGATATGGTCTTTTAGATCTTACTTCGCCAGATCGATTTTGGATTTTTTTCTCTCATGGTTGCCGCGAGGAGGATTATTCTCACAATATTCGTCCCGACTGCTACGTCCTCGACAATGGAGATTCGTACTCTCGACTCCCCTGCGACGTTGATTAGGCCGTTCGGTTTCTTTTCCGTGGAATACTAGTGTTAGTACTCTTGATGATGTTGTCTGATTACTCTAATGGTTGTGCGCGTGCATGTAGCCTTGGCATTGCGGCTCAAATTAAAATTATAGGAGAACACTTGTTGGAATTTATATGTCTATCGCTTGGCATCTATGTGATGTTAATTGGGCTGCCTTCTGATAAGTGCAAGATTATGTTATGGAAGAAGAAGATTTTGAAGACCTTTAAATTTTACTCGTTTTCTTTTAGGCTTTCTAATCGTTGGAAATACTCTATGCATCTCTAAAATGTACTATTTGCTACTATAAATATACCGTGGTATTGATTGTAAAAAAAACACTCCTTCATGATCGACCACTACATAAAGAGCACATGCATTCGGCTCTGCTTGGGAGCTCAGTATTTGGAAGATACTATAGTTTCTAAAGAAACAGTGGTATCAAATATTTTGAGAATTTTTTGAGGCAATGAATACTGCAGTTTAAGATACTGACTTATCCTCTAGATTCGTGGCATTTTTATAGTTTGGAAACTCTACACATGACCTCTTTTTTTCTAAACCAAAGTATTCTCTGCACCAGCACATAATATGGTTTTGGAATACTATGGTTTTAGAATATCCGTGCTACCAAAGGAAGCCTTCACATGGTTGTACTGGCACTCGTATTACTATGCCTACATTAAGGCATCGATCGTGCAACTCGAGCGGGCATAAGAGACCCTAAAAAAAATAAAGGATATTAGTTGAGGTTTGGTTGGTCCAAGGTAATTCAAAGAGCCGAGCCTGGTTGGTCACGCTTGAGGTGTGGTTAGGGTTGCAAGCGGGGTGGGCTTGCGGGCAGCTGTTTTGCCTAGCTAACATGTACGTAGTACAAGTTGGAGATAGATTCTAATCATTGCATGCTGTATAGTTTGTACTAGCCATCTCGTTTTGCAGGCTTAAGCGAGCCCCGCACTTGCAACCCTAGGTGTGGTTGATCACAAGGAAGCAACCGAAACAACTAATTCCTGCCACAAATCGAAGACATGCAATGGATAATTAATTGATATTAGGAATTGCGGACTGCATATTGTTGGATCCAGTCAGTTTGCTCTTTTTTCTATCTAGAATACCAATACAGGAGCACCATCATTCCAAGTAAGTTCAAGGAAGCAAATATATACTTCCTCTGTTCCATAATCCTTGTCACCACAACAAGGATTATGGAATAGAGGGAGTACAAGCTAACTAGCCCTTTCTATTTGAGAGGCAATAATGAACTAGCCCTTCCTATTTGAGAGGCAATAATGCCAAAGTGCCAAACCCCCTTCCAACCACTATGATATTTGTTCGTCAATTTATACTTTTCATCCCCCTTCTACCATGTGGCATCTTAGAAATATATAAAATCATATTATGGGTTCCTAAATAGTATCATTGATAGGGGTTAACCTCAAAGGGTGGCACGATCTTCACGGATCTCGCGGTCAATTGATGGGAGAAAGTGTAGGGAAAGGGGGATAGGTAGTGGAAGCGGAAGCGAACACACACCACACGAAGAACATGTTGAACACACTCAAACACAACACGATACACGACCTATTGCTCCCTCCAGGGGCCACTAATCCGATAGAATCCTCGGAAGGAATGATCGGTCAACCTCCTCCTTTCAATCCCATTCGGAGAGGGAAGAACACCTTAGAGAGCGTCTTGACAACTTCAACCCAGGACACACAAGACAAAGGCCTTGTACAACTTGGACACCATCAAGGTGACATTCAAAGAGGTTTGTGATGATAAAGTCTCCCTTTGTGATGGAGGGAAGACACAACTACAAATATCCAATCTTAGGGTTATCATCTATGTATTAGGATTACAATAGAGGGTGGGGGCATATATATAGGCCAACCACTTAAACAAGGGTACTTTGGGTATAAAACTAGGGTTGTGAAGGATAAAGGGATACATGGGTCGTGGCCCATCCTTTATGCAATTAGACCCATCACTTGGGTCGTAGACTTCGGGTGCGAGGGTGGAGACTCCGGGGTAGACTCCAGGTGGGGGGTTATGGAGCTCCTGGAAGTTCGATCGGTCTTGGGAGGTTGAAGACTCCGAGATTGATGTGCTAGAGACTCTAGTCTCGGGTGGAGACTCCAGTGCGGTGGTTTGAGACTCTAGTCTCAAAGCTCTGTTTCTTCATCAGTCTCTTCCATGCTTCCATGACGTCATCCTTTGAGTCCTTGGGCTTCCTCCCTTGTCTGCGTACTTGTCAATGTGAACTTATCATTGTCACATTATGGAGTATGAAGCTCGCATAGAGGATATGATACACCTCTGAGGACCGTGACACTTGGATTGTGTTGAAGTGCTTGATATGACATCGATCGTAGGTCGAACTGTATCATACCCCCCTTTCAAAAAGAGTCTTCCTTGACTCTACACGCTCATCACCATGTAGAGGAGGTAGATACACATTCTTGAACTTGGGGTTCGCCATGTAGTCATCCTTTAGGATATTGACTTGAAACCTTTTTAATGTTTATTCACCTTCCATGAAGCCTACAAAACTCACAATAAAAGCGAAGAAACACTCAGAGAGTATCCAATTCATGAAGGTTATAACACGAGTCCTTAAGTGGGAGGAAGTCACCTTAGTAAAATGTTGGTGTAGATATAGTTTGCTGAAGCTCATCCAACTCTCTAAAGTTCATCTTGTCAACTCTTGGTCGGTAGAGGTTGACATTTATACATTTGTACCTTCACACAACAAAAACCAAGAAAAATATTTTTTGCGTGACAGAGGAGCATGTCAGTTGTGTCATGTCCATTATTGTCCACAACACCATTGGCACAACATAAGTATAGCAAGTGAAATGCACTTGCAAGGTCAATTTGCATGTCACATATCGTAACACAAACACCAAGGATGGGATTCAACCCCTTTTTGTTTGGTGGAGGGCGCATGAGACAACGAACACGGCCAATGCAGCCTACAAATCACGGCTAGCACACAAGACTTTTTTACCTAGGTCCAGGCTGCCTAGAGACTAACAACCACTACAACACGGAGCTCGGCGTTAGCGCTTATAGACGCCGAGGCACAACCTTAGTTGTCGTGCTCGCGCTGATGTGGCAAAAAAGCCGCCACGGATAACTGCGTCGATGATTGTGCAATGGCGGCGGATTTTTTGATGCGATAGAACGTGATCCGCTGATCTAGTGCTTCCATGGCAGCAAATCGTTTACGCCACAACCCATGTAGGGAGGCACTTCTTAGGTGTCGTGGCAACTGTGAGAGGATGACACAAAGATACTGCCTGATATGATATGTCTCGGCGCATACCTTTTTGGATAGCAATTTTAGATTCACCGCACCATATTATATATGGATTTAGAACATCAATAAGAAAAGAAAGAATAACCAAATATATTATATCACACGAGCACATGATACATCGTTTAGTGCCATATACACGTGACTGAACCTTTACATATACATTTATATAGTGTACATTCTACTATATATATCCTATATATGGCTACACACCTTCATGGCTTGGTCATCTCGTACACTTTGGAACATGTTTCTTGCTGTCAAACAATAAAAGAAATGATCAGCACAAAAATGATAGACGTGGGAATGAGCATACAAATATATATATATATATATATATATATATAATAGCGTATGATAATTACCTGGTATCATAGTATAAGGATATATAGTGGATGTATTGAGATAACCATAGAACTTATTCCACTCATAGTTGTTCACATCTAATAAGTATACACCTTTCTTTATCCGTATAACCAAGATATCTCTATCTTTAAATGTGCACAGTATCTTTTGTTTGCATTTCCCATCATGTGGAAAATATATACCAAGGGATAGGAGATTAGACAAATCAACTTCTCTATCAAGTGACCACACGTGATCACCTACTGACCTGACACTGCTCCAGGTTAGTAGGGTGGAACCTTTTAGAACAGCAAGGCCAACATCTCCATGATGCCCTTTAAAGTTGTGAAGTCTGCACTGGAAAAAATCATCGTGTGTATCTTATGGACACTAGACATACCATATATCCTTTGTAGTCTTGTCAAATGCAAGGATATATCTGGATATCGTTACCCAGTACAGAACACAACCTACGAGAGTAGCCGTACTCGATTCACGAACCCATGACATTGCTATCGATGCAATGGATGCAACTGAATTCCATCTGCCTGTCTCCTATGAGTACCTTTGTACCTCTACTTGTTTAGTGTTTGTTGTAATCCAAACAATCAGGAAATTGCTTGTGTGGCAATTGTGGGTAAATGGTCCAGCATGGTTGTTGGAACAAAGAACTGTCCCGTTGAACTTAGTCTGGAACCTACGCCATAATGGTTCACACACAAATGCATCACTGTTCCTGATTAGATCCCGGACTAACATGGCTAAGTAAGCTGAAGAATATAGTAGCATACACCCATGCCGACATGCAAAGATACGCAATGTTCCATATACCCCACCATCACTATCACTATCACTATCATCTCACCGACAATGTCTTATCTCTAAGGGGCAACTTCGGCAAGATGGTTGGGTCAAGATGATGCTCAATGATTAAACAACGAGCATTGTCACTGCTTCGGTAGAAAAATCCTAGCAAAGGGGTTCCACCATTGTGTGACAAGGTTAGCTATCTGAAAGCATTGCTTCTGATCAGTCCCCTCCAATCAGAATAGACGGCTGATACCGTCAGTAAGCTGCGAGGATGTGGAGGAATTTTGAGAAGAATCTGAGCGACTACGTCGAGTGGCAGTTTGCCTAATGTTGTTTTGCTCCGAGTGAAGCTCGTAGTCTTTGCCAATGCCATTGCCTAGCACATGACTGTAAATGGAGAGAAATACAAAGCATATCTGGACTAGTGTAAGGCCTTAGCTGGTGATGTACCGGGGAGCGAGACTACATGGTCGATGGAGGGCTGCGCGACGAAGGGGAAGAAAGTGAGGCCGATATAGGGCGGCACCACAGTGAAGAGGGAACGACCTGGTCACGAGCAGAGCCACGATGAAGAGTGGAAAGGTCCGGTCGAGAGCAGCGACGCCGAGAAGAGAAGCAGCTGCACGAGGCTCGATCTGACACCTGAGGTGGGTGGTGCGGCGTGGATTCGATTTAGGGTTTGACACCAGCGAGCTCTAGGTGAGTGGGGAACTTTGTGTGCATAAAGTTTGACTAGTTGACCACTAGGTCACTCCACCCTTTTGCAAACTAATGTTGTGGACCCACAAAGATAACACGCACATATGTACTCAACTTGCAAATAAGAAAAACAAACATACTACATAGTGCATAATAGTAAAACACTAGCAGCTTAAGAATAAGAAAAAACAAACATACTACAAAGTGCATAATTAAATATAAGTACTTGCTAATAAGTAGTTCAGAAAAACTAAAACAAACTTTATTCATTGAGAACGACTTTGAATACCATGTTATCTAGTGATGTCATAACCGGCCGTAGGCCAGGACTAATTATGTTGCACACAGTCTTAATCACACTCAACGATTAACTGATCTCTTTATTTGGTATAATTTTTGTGTCCTCCTCGTACTCTTCTTTTTCGGTGTCATCCAAAGCTCCAACTTCCGACCATCGATCATCGTTTCCTTCCCTAGTTAATCTCTCCAACGTATGCTGCATCACTTCTGAGTTCGGATCATCAAGCAAATTAAAGTAGCAGTACCTCGCTTTTTTTATAGTTGCAGCCAAGGAATCTTTGGCCAGTGTGCTTGCCCCCAATGCGACATGCCTATGGCTAGGCCTTTTATAGTAGCATACTGTTTCATAGTTATATTGTAACACGACACCATCGAATGTATGATCATGGATCCACTTTGGCACTATGTCGCGTTGAGAAAACCCAAACTAAAGTTTGTGAGATCCAAGAAAAAAATGTGAAGAAAAAACCCGATATGATATTAATTGACAGAGAACGAACGAATAACTTACAAATCCCCCACTGATCTCAGAGCCTATCGCCGTCTTCACGTCTCACCGACGGGGGACCTCACCTCAATCAATGCCACGCCGCTGCTTCCTAGGTCGCCAAGGGAGGATTAGGAGATAAATAAATTGTGGACTATGGTTGCGCTATTTAGAACGAAATGCTTGGACGTGGTGGACCACACCAGTCAGTGATGTGTGGTGTGTGAAGTCAAATCCACGACGTGGGGGAAATCCGCCACCTCTCACCTACCGCGTCATTATTAAGCGTCACTCCATCTGGCCACGTACCAGGGTACTAAAATGTGCCAGCGCCATGTCGGCCACGACGTATAATTGTCCGCCCCAACAAAATGGTGCCGTGAAAGCCCATCCGCAGCGTAACCAATTTTTGCCTGTTCTCTTCACTTATGCCACCCCAAAAATAAGCTGGGTATGGGAGGCATTTTTGTAGTGAGCCCTACGTCCTGCATGATTGAGTTGATCTTCAATATGTGGGTGTTTACAAGAGGATGAACTCTCTTTCTCACTTGCCGGGGAGGATGAACTATCCTTGCTAGCTTCCCAGGCTCTCTGTTTCTTATTTCTAATCTCAACTTAGTACTTGGCTTTGCCAACATCCATTCTATTTGTTTTTCCTTCAACCATCTAGCCTTCTCTACTGTGGTGATGGCCCTCATTTTATACACGGGGAGACCATAGTCGCTGGTGGGCCCGTGCGATACGAATGTTGCCGGGATCTGACTTCACGTGCCACATGGAGTGGCCAACGAGGGGTGGTGCTACCCGCTAATCCCTTGGCGTCGGCGGTGCACTACTGCACTTGCTATCGACAAGACCGAACATCATCGTCCGTACTTTTCTTGCCTTCCAGGCAAGTCGTGGTAATAAATGAGGGAATAGAGTCATAGGACAAGGGATGATAGGTGTCCCGCATGCTGCCATGCGTGCTATTGCTGCCACATCGATTGTTGACTCCGTGTCCACCCAGCCTCGGTAGATGGGAAGGATGGGCTCCAGGCGATGCAAGCCGGAAAGCCCTTGAGGGCCACGTGGGTAGGGCACGTCATGCCACGGACGCCTCCTTCTATACTCCTAGGAATGCTTTCGAGAAGGGCTCTGTGGAGATTGTGGACATGCTCATGGTGTTTCCCTTGAATATGTAGATCTGTTACATCTCCATGCTCCTCTTGTCCTTCTTCCTACACATCATAGGAAGTTCACACCTATATCTTACCATTAGAGCATCGTCCACTTGGCCGATGTGGCTCCATTTTCAACCATCCCCAGGAAGCAGAGTGCCGCATTGATACGTTGCAAACGTATCTATAATTTTTGATATTCCATGCTTGTTTTATATCTACTTTCTTATGTTTTGTCCACACTTTGGAGTATTTTTACACATTTTTCTGGAACTAACCTATTAACAAGATGCCACAGTGCCAGTTGCCTGTTTTCTACTATTTTTGGTTTCAGAAAAGCTAGTAAGGAAATATTCTCGAAATTGGACTGGACAAAAGCCCAAGTCAATATTTCACCAGAAGGAACACGGAGTCCGGAGGGGAGAAGAAGCGGGGAACCAGGGCGGCCACACCCTAGGGTGGCGCGGCCAGCCCTAGCCGCGCCACCAGGGGGTGTGGGCCCCCTAGTGTTGGGGGGATACCCCCGGGTAGGGTAACACCGGGGTATAAGGGCTAAGTTAGCCGGGGTACGGCACGGTCAAAGCAAGTGCTGACCGAGTCACCTCAAGGCAGGCCGAACCACGGAGTGACCCGACCCATGGAGCATCCCCATGACTATGGTCCGGCCGACATAAAATATATGCGGGCCATGTTTATCTAACTGTTTTGCAGGAAACTTGATAAGCCGGATTAGCTATATGCTAGCCGGACTATCTCGTGGATTCCAAGAGAAGGAATCCCCCGCTGGTCAAAAGGTGGCTTTATTAGCTGTAGCATGAGCGAAGCAAAGTAAAGAAGAGGACCAGCGGGTCAGGGGCGACCAAGGTGACGCGGGCAATGTCGAATGACGTAGCCCGTGTCTGGTGACACCAAAAGACAAAGATTAAGCTGTGGGTTACGTCCAAAGCCCGGACGAGCCGCTAAAGAGAATAAAGAAGCATCTAGCTTTAGTCGAGGGGCATATTCAAAGAATATGCTGCCACGTGTGCCCTAAATTTGTAACCTGGGCTATCCTATAAAAGGAGCACCGGGGCCTCCATAGAGGGGGATCGATCATTCTCTCTGTCGAAGGTAGATCTCTAGGGCTAGTTTGTGTGTGTGTGTGGGGGGGGGGGGGGTAAGAGACTCTGTCTCCTTCTCACCAATAGCTCGAGGAGCATTTGTAAGCACAATTGATAGAGAGGAATACAAGAACTTCCGTGCGTGGAATCACCACGTTCTCCCTCCCTAGATTCCCCTAGCACTCATTGGATCCATCTTTAGCCTATCCATGGCATCTGCCGTGCCACCACCACGACAGTTGGCGCCCACCATGGGGCTAGCGGTGCTAATAGGGGTAAAAATCCGGACGGGAAGCATCTTCGGCACCGGCGAGCGCGTCGTCTCCGGCCTGGTTCAGCGTTTTAGAGCGCTGGACTACGTCAACGACAACGCAGGGAGCTTCGGCAGGCGCCCCCTCCGTGGAATGACGTCTTCATCAAGCTTGGCACGCACAAGATCTACGTTGGCGTGGACGAGTCCTGCGTTCATCCGCGGCACATCGTCGAAGGAGGCGAACCACCTCTCAGCGCAGTTCGTGGTGTGTGTATCGGTCGCCCCACCAGCAGCGTTGAAGTCCTGATGACCGCACCTGACGTAGAACCAAGCAAGGACCCGGCACCAGAGCCGGAGGTAACGCCTAAGCAGACCAGGTCAAGGTTTCCTCCACTAGAAAGGCCAGAGAATGTGCTCCAACAAGCAATAGATAGCCTAGCGATGCTAATAGCGCCTGTAGTAGATCCGGCTCAGGCTCAAGCTGAGTTAGAGGAAACTCGGCGGAAGGTGTTAGCTGGGGCAAAGAAGGTAGCGGAACCGCATCAGTCCTTGAACATCACCTTGAGAGAATATGCTAAGGCAAACCGCATAGATGGAGTAAAAATCTGGGGTAGGAACCTGATTATAGAGATTGACAAGGAGTATGAGCCTAGGCCGGGTCAGACAGCCACGATAGTAACAAGAGGGCTGGATCGGTACAGTACTCCGGCAAAGAACCTCAGGGCAGCAAATGCGGCTGCGGCTGAGTTAGAAGGTCTAACTGGAGAGGCCCGGCAAAGACATCAAGAGAGTGAATCATTTGCTGAGAGTTGCTTGCCAGCAAAATGAAGAAATGAACAAGGCAAACCCGGCGCCACCAGGAGCCTCACATGTGGTACATTCAGCCAGGAATAACCTGGCAAGATCCAGAGGAGCTGCATCGTCTCCGGGTCACAATCCTAGGAGAGAAGAAGTAGTAAACTCTAGGAGAAGAGACAAACAGATGGTTCCCTATGATCCGTAAGGGCCGGGAAGGGCAAAGCAACACAAGTTTATGAAGATCGGCATAGTACCAGCCGAGGTGTGGTCGGCCGAGGTAATCATGACCAAGGCAATGCCGGTCAGATAAATGTTGCCAACGACAATGCCGGACAACATGATCCCATGGGAGCGGGGCAAAATGTACCTCAGCAGCAGCAACGACGCGCACCTCGGCAAGAGGGGAGCGCAGGACAAGCAGCACAACAACAAAATGCTTGCCTGGATCAGGAAAGGTATGATGATGGATATTCGGCTATGATCAACGACGGATACACCAAACCAGATCACCACATAACCGGGTCAAGGCTGGGAAGCAGGAACTTGCAACCAAATGATGCGAGGTTGAAACTGGATAGGATTTACAGGTTGGAGCTAATAGAGATACAAGGTCCACCTGGTCCGGCATGTTTTGGGTCCTGGATTATGAAGGAGGCACCAGTGCCAAACTTTCAGCTGGCTAGAGGAACCAAAATTTATGATGGAAGGACAAGGCCAGAAGATTGGCTGATTGATTATGCGACGGCAGTCAAGATCGCAACAGGGAATTTAAGATGGGCAGTGAGATATGTGCCATAGATGTTAGAAGGACCAGCGAGAGTTTGGTTGAACAATTTGCCACCATGAAGCATTAACTATTGGTTGGATTTTCAGGAGTTATTCGTGAGCAACTTCTCAAGCACGTACAAGAGGCCCAACATGCCACAGACCCTGGCGTTGTGTCGGCAGAGACCGTATGAGCCAGACCGAGACTTCCTGACTCGCTGGTGTAACGTGCGTAACTCGTGTGAATGAGTAATTGAATCACATGCTATTGCGTGGTTCGCCCAGGGGTGCAGATATGGAAGTATGCTGCGGCATAGGTTACAGCGAGATATGCCAACCACTTTGGCTGAGACGATCCGGATCGCATATTCGTATGCTCTAGGAGATCCAACACAACGATAATGTCGAGCGAGGCAAACGAGGAGTATTACAACCGAGATATCTCTGGGTCATCAAGAAGGAATGATTTTTGAGGAAAGAGAAGGGACGAACGTCCGAATTATAGATATAACTCACAACAGGTAGTAGCGGTAGACCGGGATCAGCCCAATGCCGGAGCAAGCCAACGCCAAAAAACCAGAGGACAGAACTGGCAAAAGAGAAACGAAGGGAAAAAGCCTTGGACCCCGGAGCAGAAGAAGCAATGGTAGGAAAGTAAAGATAGACCGAGGTATACCTTCGAGTCTATGTTGGATCAACCTTGCAAGTTCCATACACCAAGTCCAAATAGTCCGGCGAATCATACAACCCGGCAATGTGAGTGGATGAGGAAGTTAGAACAGGGCAGTTCGGGGAATGCTCAAGCACCTCAGAACGAAGCGCCTAGGAATGAGGCACCGCGACCACCATTGTTAACAGGGGGAATGGACAACAACTAATGTTGCCACCACCTCCACCGAGATACGAAAATCAGGAAAGAAGGGATGCGGTACATCATGTAGACAATAGCCAGCAACAAGGTCATGGTTACCGCGAGAACGAAGGGCGAAACAAGTATAGGGAGCATCACCAGAGCTATTGCGTATTTACCACGGAAGAAAATGACCGGAAAATCTTGCAGCGCCAACATATGAAGGTAAACACAGTAATGCCAGTGGTAGTGAGATACATGCCTTGGGAGGATCAAGAAATTACGTGGAGTAATAGGGATCACCCAAAGATTATGCCTAGCCCTAGGACTTACGTACTGGTTCTGGATCCAACGTTCATTGGAACGAGCCGCAATGTAAGGTTTTTCAAGGTACTAATTGACAATGGAAGCAGTATCAACATAATGTACAAGGATACCATGCACAAGTTGGGGATAACAGAGAACATGCTGCAAACAACGAGGACCACCTTCCATGGCATTGTGCCAGGCATTTCCTGCGAGCCAATTGGGAAGGTCCGGGTTGATGTGTTGTTTGAAACAAGAGATAATTGCCGGACCAAAAATTTGGAGTTCAAAGTGGTAAATCTGGAGAGCGCATATCACGCGTTACTCGGCAGGCCAGCGCTGAGCAAATTCATGGCAAGTACTCACATCAGTTACCTTAAGATGAAACTGCCCGGACCAAGGGGAGTGATAACTGTATCGGGGGAATTCTGGCATTCGATCG
This sequence comes from Avena eriantha, assembly GCA_910589775.1. NCBI lineage: Eukaryota > Viridiplantae > Streptophyta > Magnoliopsida > Poales > Poaceae > Avena > Avena eriantha. Next base: position 440,603,859 of record OU342740.1, on the reverse strand, counting down.
AGTGCGCCTCAGCCGGATCTAACTTGGCCGAGTCACTCGTGATAGCTCAATAAAAAAGGAAGATACTAGAGGTAGCGGCATTGGCTCAATTCGCGCAACAGCATATGCCGGCACTGACCAACCCACATGGAAGTGTGTCATTCCAAGCAACCAAAGACACAAAGAAAGTACCAATCGATGACCAGTTCCCAGAGTGGACCATAACAATTGGTCCCGGGTTAACCAGCAAATAGGAAAGCGAGCTCGTCAACTTCCCCATGAGAATCGGGATATCTTTGCTTGGTCTACTCAAGATCTGCAAGGTGTACCGAGGGAGTTGGCTAAGCACTCATTAAACATAAGACCCAGGGCAAAGCCGGTAAAGCAGCCTCTCAGGCATTTCGCAGAAGAAATAAGGAAAGTTATTGGGGATGAGATAACAAGACTACTAGCAGCCAGGTTTATCATGGAAGTACTCTATCCGAATTGGCTCTCTAATATGGTGCTGGTGGAAAAGAAGAAAGATGATCCGAACGTGGCCGTGGTATGGCGGATGTGCATTGACTACACGAACCTGAACAAGGCGTGTCCCAAAGATCCATTCCCACTCCCTAGAATAGATCAAGTCATAGACTCGACTGCTGGATGTCAACTACTGTCATTCATTGATGCGTACTCTGGTTTCCACCAAATACCCCTGAATCCGGATGATCAAATAAAAACTGCATTTATTACCCCGTATGGGGCTTATTGCTATCACACTATGCCGGTTGGACTATGTAATGCAGGAGTAACATACCAACGATGCATGCAAAAATGCTTACACGACCAAATAGGTGGGAATGTGCAAGTTTATGTGGATGATGTGGTGATAAAGACCAAGGAAAGCAATACGCTCCTTGATGATATCCGACAAACATTCGTGAACTTGAGAAGGTTCCGAATGAAACTAAACCAGAAGTGCACCTTTGGTGTGCCCACAGGAAAGTTACTCAGTTTTTTAGTATCCAGTCGAGGTATCGAGGCAAACCCGACAAAAATCCGGGCCATAGAAAGAATGGAATTGCCAAAATGCCTTAACGATGTGCAGAAGTTCACGGGTTGCCTGGCATCATTAAGTCGGTTCGTATGTCGGTTGGGAGAGAAGGCCTTGCCCCTCTACCAACTAATGAGAAAGGTAGACAAATTCACCTAGACACTGTAGGCCGACCATGCATTTAAGGAGTTGAAGAATATGTTATCCAATGCTATGATCCTAGCAGCACCACTACCCAAGGAGCCAATGTTGCTCTACATAGCCGCGACCAACTGAGTCGTAAGTGCAGTAATCGTAGTAGAGTGCGAGGAAGAAGGAAAGTCGGTGCAAAGGCCGGTATATTATCTGAGCGAGGTATTATCAGCCTCAAAATAGAACTACCCTCACTATCAAAAGATGGTGTATGGCGTATATATGCCGGCCAAGAAACTCAAACACTATTTTGAGGAACATCCCATCAAAGTGATATGTGAGGCGCCCATATCAGAGATTATGAGTAACAAATCTGCAAGTGGGCGGATAGCGAAATGGGCAATCGAATTAGCTCCTTATGCACCACAATTTGACAGAAGAGATGCTATAAAATCACAAGTTGTGGCAGATTTCTTTGTAGACTGGGCCGAAATGCAATACGAACCACCTCTGCCGGACTCCAATTACTGGTGAATGCACTTCGACGGATCAAAATTGAAAGATTGGTTGGGCGCCGGAGTAGTGCTTACGTCGCCCAAGAAGGATCAACTGAAGTATGTCCTTCAAATCCACTTTAGTGCCTCAAATAATGTTGGAAATATGCCCTAGAGACAAATAGTTATAAGGACTATTATCATATTTCATATAGTTTATGATTAAGTTTTATATCATGTTATAACTGTATTGAGTGGAAACATCAATACACGTGTGATATATAAACAACCAGGGGTTCCCAGTGAAACTCTAGTCACTGGTTCATTGGTCAACAGATGATCATGTTTCCTGATCATGTGGCATTTATGCTAGTTGGAAATGGAGTCATCTCATTCCGAGAATGAGATGATGAACCAATACCCAACCTAAACATCGTGACCCGATCATGTCACGAAGTTCAAGTTACGATGATTAGAAATGGATCCACGTAGACTATTCCTTAGACCGTGAGGCTATATCAATCACTGTCTCCTGAGAGTACTTAGATAGCATCAAACGCCATCTGGTAATACGGTGGTTATAAAGGTGTGTTCAGGGATCAGCCCAATGCCGGAGCAAGCCAACGCCAAAAAACCAGAGGACAGAACTGGCAAAAGAGAAACGAAGGGAAAAAGCCTTGGACCCCGGAGCAGAAGAAGCAATGGTAGGAAAGTAAAGTAGACCGAGGTATACCTTCGAGTCTATGTTGGATCAACCTTGCAAGTTCCATACACCAAGTCCAAATAGTCCGGCGAATCATACAACCCGGCAATGTGAGTTTATGCAATGAGACCGGGATCAGCCCAATGCCGGAGCAAGCCAACGCCAAAAAACCAGAGGACAGAACTGGCAAAAGAGAAACGAAGGGAAAAAGCCTTGGACCCCGGAGCAGAAGAAGCAATGGTAGGAAAGTAAAGATAGACCGAGGTATACCTTCGAGTCTATGTTGGATCAACCTTGCAAGTTCCATACACCAAGTCCAAATAGTCCGGCGAATCATACAACCCGGCAATGTGAGTGGATGAGGAAGTTAGAACAGGGCAGTTCGGGGAATGCTCAAGCACCTCAGAACGAAGCGCCTAGGAATGAGGCACCGCGACCACCATTGTTAACAAGGGGAATGGACAACAACTAATGTTGCCACCACCTCCACCGAGATACGAAAATCAGGAAAGAAGGGATGCGGTACATCATGTAGACAATAGCCAGCAACAAGGTCATGGTTACCGCGAGAACGAAGGGCGAAACAAGTACAGGGAGCATCACCAAAGCTATTGCGTATTTACCACGGAAGAAAATGACCGGAAAATCTTGCAGCGCCAACATATGGAGGTAAACACAGTAATGCCAGTGGTAGTGAGATACATGCCTTGGGAGGATCAAGAGATTACGTGGAGTAATAGGGATCACCCAAAGATTATGCCTAGCCCTAGGACTTACGTACTGGTTCTGGATCCAACGTTCATTGGAACGAGCCGTAATGTAAGGTTTTTCAAGGTACTAATTGACAATGGAAGCAGTATCAACATAATGTACAAGGATACCATGCACAAGTTGGGGATAACAGAGAACATGCTGCAAACAACGAGGACCACCTTCCATGGCATTGTGCCAGGCATTTCCTGCGAGCCAATTGGGAAGGTCCGGGTTGATGTGTTGTTTGAAACAAGAGATAATTGCCGGACCAAAAATTTGGAGTTCAAAGTGGTAAATCTGGAGAGCGCATATCACGCGTTACTCGGCAGGCCAGCGCTGAGCAAATTCATGGCAAGTACTCACATCAGTTACCTTAAGATGAAACTGCCCGGACCAAGGGGAGTGATAACTGTATCGGGGGAATTCTGGCATTCGATCGAGTGCGCCTCAGCTGGATCTAACTTGGCCGAGTCACTCGTGATAGCTCAATAAAAAAGGAAGATACTAGAGGTAGCGGCATTGGCTCAGTTCGCGCAACAGCATATGCCGGCACTGACGAACCCACATGGAAGTGTGTCATTCCAAGGAACCAAAGACACAAAGAAAGTACCAATCGATGACCAGTTCCCAGAGTGGACCATAACAATTGGTCCCGGGTTAACCAGCAAATAGGAAAGCGAGCTCGTCAACTTCCCCGTGAGAATCGGGATATCTTTGCTTGGTCTACTCAAGATCTGCAAGGTGTACCGAGGGAGTTGGCTAAGCACTCATTAAACGTAAGACCCAGGGCAAAGCCGGTAAAGCAGCCTCTCAGGCATTTCGCAGAAGAAATAAGGAAAGTTATTGGGGATGAGATAACAAGACTACTAGCAGCCAGGTTTATCATGGAAGTACTCTATCCGAATTGGCTCTCTAATATGGTGCTGGTGGAAAAGAAGAAAGATGATCCGAATTGTTTAGAAGAACACACATGCAATGACATTGGTGGATCCACATGTGGTTTATGCAAGTAAAAGACATGCAATGGCACTGGTAGATCCTTATGTGGTTCATGAAAAGAACAGACATGCAATGACACTGGTAGATCCTTATGTGGTTTATGAAAAGAACAGACATGCAATGACACTGGTGGGCCCATCCTTATGTGGTTCATGAAAAGAACAGACATGCAATGACACTGGTGGATCCTTATGTGGTTTGTTTAGAGGAACACACATGCAATGACACTAGGTGTAGTTCATGAATAGAACATACATGCACTGACACCGGGTGTGGTTCATGAAAGGAATAGACATGCAATGACACTAGTGGGCCCATCCTTATGTGGTTCATGAAAAGATCAGACAGGCAATGACACTGGTGGATCCTTATGTGGTTTGTTTAGAAGAACACACATGCAATGACACCGATGGATCCACATGTGGTTTATGGAAGTAAAAGATATGCAATGGCACTGGTAGATCCTTATGTGGTTCATGAAAAGAACAGACATGCAATGAGACCGGTGGATCCACGTGTGGTTCATGAGAAGAACACACATCCAATGCCTCTAGTAGATCCTTATGTGGTTCATGAAAAGAACACACATGCAGTGACACTGGGTCTGGTTCATGAATAGAACAGACATGCACTGACACTGGGTGTGGTTCATGAAAGGAACAAACATGCAATGACACTGGTGGGCCCATCCTTATGTGGTTCATGAAAAGAACAAACATGCAATGACACTGGTGGATCCTTATGTGGTTTGTTTAGAAGAACACACATGCAATGACACCGGTGGATCCACATGTGGTTTATGGAAGTAAAATACATGCAATGACACTGGTAGATCCTTATGTGGTTCATGAAAAGAACAGACATGCAGAGAAAATGGGTGTGGTCCATGAATAGAACAGACATGCACTGACACTAGGTGTGGTTCATGAAAAGAACAAACATGCAAGGACACTGGTGGGCCCATCCCTATGTGGTTCATGAAAAGAATAGACATGCAATGACACTGGTGGATCCTTATGTGGTTTGTTTAGAAGAACACACATGCAATGACACCGGTGGATCCACATGTGGTTTATGGAAGTAAAAGACATGCAATGACACTGGTAGATCCTTATGTGGTTCATGAAAAGAACAGACATGCAGTGAAACTGGGTGTGGTTCATGAATAGAACAGAGATGCACTGACACTGGGTGTGGTTCATGAAAAGAACAGCCATGCAATGACAGTGGTGGGCCCATCCTTATGTGGTTCATGAAAAGAACAGACATGCAATGACACTAGTGGATCCTTATGTGGTTTGTTTAAAAGAACACACATGCAATGACACTGGGTGTGGTTCATGAAAAGAACACACACGCAATGACACTGGTGGATCCTTATGTGGTTTGTTTAGAGGAACAGACATGCAATGACACTGGTGGATCCACGTGTGGTTCATGGGAAGAACACACATCTAATGACTCTGGTAGATCCTTATGTGGTTCATGAAAAGAACTGACATGCAATGACACTGGGTGTGGTTCATGAAAAGAAGAGACATGCACTAACACTAGGAGTGGTTTATGAAAAGAACAGACAGGCAATGACACTGGTGGATACTTATGTGGTTTATGGAAGGAACAAACATGCACTCACACTAGGTGGATCCATATGTGGTTTATGGAAGTAACACACATACAATGACACTGGGTGTGGTTCATGAAAAGAACAGACATGCAATGACACTGGTAGATCCTTACGTGGTTCATGAAAAGAACAGACATGCAATGACACTGGTAGATCCTTATGTGGTTCATGAAAAGAACAGACATGGAATGACACTGGTGGATCCTTATGTGGTTTGTTTAGAGGAACACACATGCAATGACACTGGGTGTGGTTCATGAATAGAACAGACATGCACTGACACCGGGTGTGGTTCATGAAAAGAACAGAGATGCAATGACACTGGTGGGCCCATCCTTATGTGGTTCATGAAAAGAACAGACATGCAATGACACTGGTGGATCCTTATGTGGTTTGTTTAGAAGAACGCACATGCAATGACACCGGTCGATCCACATGTAGTTTATGGAAGTAAAAGACATGCAATGGCACTGGTAGATCCTGATGTGGTTCATGAAAAGAATAGACATGTAGAGAAACTGGGTGTGGTTCATGAATAGAATAGACATGCAATTACACCGGGTATGGTTCATGAACAGAACAGACATGCAATTTAACGGACATGCAATGCCACTGGTGGGCCCATGCCTGGTTTATGATAAGAACATACATCCGATGAACTCTAGTGGATCTATCTTGGCATAATTTGATTTATTCCACGATGTATTTCATTGTACAAGACACTTTCCATTTTTATACTACTCAGTTTTGCCCTTGGTTTTATGTGGTACTACTTAGTTTTGCCCACCCGCTCTCTCTATCTTTCGTAGAAGCCAAAAACTGTGCTCACCCTGTCTGCTACTCCTTGATTGGTTGTCACAGTTGTCACGCGGATCGTGCGCACCAATCGTTGATTCTGTGCGATCCAACGATGATCGTTGCACACCTCGTGCCCTTCACAGTACAACGTGAGACAGCACAGACGTCTCCCTCCGCGAGATTTCTACAGGAAGGAACACGATGCCGTCCATGGAAAAAGTCGTCGAGCGGTCATGTCAAGTTTAATCAAGTCTGAAAAGCGTACTACTGCTACTACAACTCATGCACAGGGCAACAGGGTCATCGAGTGCACGGTTGTCGATGGGACACTGCAATTTATTGCCACTTGATTTTAATCAGACATATCCCATTTATACGTAGCGCTCTCAATCTCACTTCCAACTGGGCCCTACCGCTAGTAAATTCCATGAGTCAAGGGCCCCCCTCGAGTAGATCTAACATTGCTAGAAATTAGTTCCGCGCCACTTGCATGCAGTGGAATCGAGGTCTGCCATGAGCGTGTTTTCAATGCAGCTCTAAAGTGGAGATCGTGGCTGTTTCAAAAAAAGGGAACCGAAAAAAGGGTAGAGATCGTGGTAGCCCCCCGCCCCCGCCCACCACAGATGTCCACTAGAGGACTACGAACGGTCCGGTGTTTATAACCCCCCTCGACCTTCTTCTTCCATGCGCCCGTGTCATTTCCCTGAGTCTGTCTAGTCCCAAGACCCCAATCTACGCCTGCCGCACACGCCGAATCTCCCTCGTTTGCACTACCTCTTTCTCTTGGTGTGCCATGAAGCGTACGCGTGGAGAAGATCCGGAGGTGAAGCCAGTTGAAGGTGAAGCAGCAGATGGCTCGGTCGTCGCCAAGCAGACGGAGTCGTCTTCTCCGGGCACGAATGACGCTCGTCGCCGCGCCGTCGAGGGTGCGAACTCATCCGTCCAGCCAGTAGCCATCGCCGCCGAGCAGCAGGTGGTAGCCGTCGCCGCCGAGCAGCAGTTGGTAGCCGTCGCTGCCGAGCAGCAGGTGGTAGCCATCGCTGCCGAGCAGCCGGTAGTAGCCGTCGCCGCTGAGCAGCAGGTGGCCGACAATGTCGTGGTGCCAGCGGCAGATCTGGATGGGGGGCAGGCGGCAGGCGGAGGCAATCCGGTGATCTACATCGACGACCCCATCGCCGTTCAAGCAATCTTCGACGCAATCACGGAGAATGATGAGTTCGAGGAGCAGGTCCCTGACAAGGAGTCCGAGGTACTACATTGCTAGCTTCTCTAGTCCCAGCCGTAGTTTTCACTGTTCATACATAGGATTTGCACAATCGTGTATAGATTCTTTTGCTCTTGAAGTAGGGTAGTATATATATGATTCGATCGGTTGATTGATGCATCTGCCATCTAGTCACAAAACCCCAATCCGTCTAGTCACAAAACCCCAATCTTCTCATCTGCCATCTAGTTGAGTTTGCTAGTTGAGTCTTGATTTCGATACACAGCAGGCCTATAACATTACATTTCTATTCCTCACTGAGCCCAATGATTCAATTTTGCCCCAAAATAGTGCAAGGGCATCTGATGGTGTCGTTTTCTTAGGGATGGTTAGTGGCCCTGAGGCAGCAATGCACATAAACAATACAGGTTGTGTTGTTGGTATTTTGGTTCTCCGACTCCACCGCTGAAAAAAATGAGGCCCTAATTTTTTCTCTCATATGAAACCTAAATATATAATATTTGTATTATTTCTGATCTATGAATGCGTTGTATGATGCATTTGTATATCCCTGAATATTGTTTGGTACGATTACATTTCAATTTCTTATTGTGGCCAATGATTCACATTTGCCCCAAAGAGAGGCAGACACATTGGTGTCAAATTTTTACAGGGATGAGTGAGCGAACCTGGGGCCATGTACACGATCAATATAAGCTATTCAATTGTTACTTGGTTCGCTTATGCCATCTCTGTAGAAACTTATGAGGCTGCAATCTTTATTCTACATTCATAGAACTATGATATTTGAATTATCTATTCTGTGCATTCATAGTGTATAAGAATTACATTTTAGTTTGTCACCGAGGCCGATGATTGAAATTTGCCCCAAAAGAGTTCAAGGGGAGACACGTATGACGGTGTCGTGTTTTAGGGATGGGTTGGTGAACCTGAGGCAACAATGCACACAAACAATATAGGTTGTGCTTTTGGTACTTTGGTTCCCCAACTCCATCTCTGAAACAAATTATGAGGCCCTTGATTTATTCTCATATGGAACTACATATATGATCCTTGAATTGTTTCTGATCTTTTAATGATTGGTATGATGCATATGTATATGAATGGTTTTGACCATAAGTATTTTTAACATGTACCTGACAATTAATTGTTTGGTTTTTTATTTATAATTACAATATTTAGGCTTGTTTTTGTACCTGACTATGTATATCGCTGAATAATGTTTTGTACGATTACATTTCAATTTCTTATTGTGGCCAATGATTCAAATTTGCTCCAAAAGAGAGGCAGACACATCGGTGTCAGATTTTTTCAGGGACGAGTTAGTGAACCTGGGGCGATGTACAAGAACAATATAGGCTGTGCAATTGTTACTTAGTTCACTTACGCCATCCCTGTAGAAACTTATGAGGCCTTAATCTTTAATCTACATTCATAGAACTATGATATTTGAATTACCTATTCAATGCATTCAGTGTATAAGAATTACATTTTAGTTTGTCACCGAGGCCGATGATTGAAATTTGCCCCAAAAGAGTTCAAGGGGAGACACGTATGACAGTATCGTGTTTTAGGGATGGGTTGGTGAACCTGAGGCAGCAACGCACACAAACAATATATGTTGTGCTGTTGGTACTTTGGCCCATTTTCATATTCTCATATGGAACTACATATATGATCCTTGAATTGTTTCTGATCTTTTAATGATTGGTATGATGCATATGTATATGAATGGTTTTGATCATAAGTATTTTTAACATGCACCTAAAGATTAATTGTTTGGTTTTTTATTTATAATTACAATATTGAGGCTTGTTTTTGTACCTGACTATGTATATCCCTGAATAATGTTTTGTACGATTGCATTTCAATTTCTTATTGTGGCCAATGATTCAAATTTGTCCCAAAAGAGAGGCATGCACATTGGTGTCAGATTTTTCCAGGGATGAGTTAGTGAACCTGGGGCGATGTACAACAACATTACAGGTTGTGCAATTGTTACTTGGTTCACCTACTCCATCCCTGAAGAAACTTATGATGCCCCTAGATTTATCTTACATTCACTCTGATGCAATTATTTGTCATTGTGTTGAGATGAAATGATATATGAACCGATCAAACTATTGCTAAGATGCTTTATCTTTGATATCCACAGATATATTGTCTTACATATACATGTTGTCAATTCTTGAGTTATAATACAATTCAATCATATGTATGAGTTCTAAGTTATGTTCTTAAAAATCAACAGGAGGATGATGATGAAGTGGACGCTAGCAAGGAATCCGGGGACAACAAGAGCTGCTACGTGCTGAGGCGGTTACGGTGTGGGCTAATCCGTTTCCACCGTAGGGGGAGATTGTTTTGCCCATTCTGGACCTCAATAGAATGATCCAGCACGCGGAGGGTGTTGGAAGAGGCGGAGGCAGAAGCCATAGGCCGATTACCTTGGCGCGGCACGCAGCCTATGGCAAATTCCTCCGGGAGTATGTCAGGACTGGCCTGTATCCCATCGACTAGGCTGTCGCTGCCTCCTGCTGATAAACCCCTGCCCTGCTAGGCGTCTCCGTGTCCCGGCCTCCTGCTGCATCCCCTGCTTTTATTTTGTTCTAGTTAATTATTACCTGTGTGTGGCATGTAAGACAATATATCCGTGGTGTCTCTAGTGAACCTTATATATTAATCTACTCCTTTATATGGAGTGCCTTAAAGTTTCTAGTGTTCAATTATTTACTGATCATGCTCATGCATACTACATATTTCTAGTGCTCGATTATATTATAATTATCAAGAAATACATCAACAAGTTAAATTGGTCGAAATTTTGTATTGAAGTAACTAAATGTATCACACGCATAATAAACTAGAAACTAAAATCTAGTTCAAACACATAATGTATCACCACCACTTGTTGTCGTCCTTGACTTGCTTCCCCTTCAGCCGCTTGATGTCGCCATTGTCCCAAGATCCCTGCTCGTCCTGAAACCACTTTCTGTCCTCCTCGCGCTTCTTCTCCTAGGCTAGCTTGCAACCAGGGCATAGCTCTCTCGCGAAAAACCCCGTCTTAACCATCCCATCTTTCATGGTAATGAGCTTACTGTACAACTCGTACGCCATGTTGGCGTCTCTGGCTGCATACTCGAGGTGCACCTGGCTCATCGGCTTCCACTCCCAGTAGTCGTGATCGAGTCGCTTCAATTTCTTCAGTTTTTCATAGGATTTATCAATGATTTCCACTGCCAGATCACCCATGCCATCCTTCGTTGGGTATGGTTTGATCTTGTACAGATTTTGGATGTCTATGTGGTGCCCCTCTGGGATTTTTATCAACGCACGAGAAAGCATAATTGTGTCATTTGTGATATCCACGCTAGTGAAAGTTATCCCTTTCCTACACAAGAACTCGACCAAAGCCGGACAACACATCTCAGTTGGTTTACTCCTGCACTTAGATGGTTCTAGGGATGTAAGGGAACAAGGGATGCAGAAGTGGTGATCTCAAATTTAAATTTCACATATCCGCAGAAGTGGTAAACGAGGACGTCCTCATGTATGGCGATTTGCACGACAGCGATCTCTTGTGGAGGATTTTTTCGCTTATTTGCACGGGTGTACTCCAAGTCTAGCCCCACAAACTTGTGCTTCTCTTTCTCAAGCAATTGCTCAAACCTGGCGAGAGTTGTCTCCACAGTCACTTCATCATTTGTGTACACCACTGTCAAAGTCGTGGTGCCGTGGGCAGGGACCAAGTGGGTCTCTGTTGTGCGTTTCCCATCATCCATGCCTGCAAGGAAATGGGTGAAAGGAACTGCCTGCAAGGAACTGCCTTCGAGAGGAAGAACAGAGGAAGAAGAAGCGCCCAGGAAAACTGCAGAGGAATGACTAAGGAAGAGGAATGACTGCAGAAGAAACGTGGTAACTGCAACTTTCGGTTCGAGAACTCACCGTGGTTATGTGGAGATCGTGGCGGTGCCGCAGATTCAACAAGTGGGGCCAGTTCCTGCGAGAATATGAAATTAGCTGTGCATTTTTCTATGCGAGAAATTGAGAGAAGTCATTTATATTTTGTCTTTCATAATTAAACACAATGAAGTTGGTACAACCCAAGAGATTTGAACAAAAGAGATTTGCTAGTTTAACGTACAACAAAACTTACAGGCCCAACACGGCAAAACTTGGAGAGCCCCAGATCTTGAGATACCATAGAGACCTCGGCAGAGGTGGCAGAATTGGTGCGGGTGCAACCACGGCGACGGCGAGCTCGGATTCTAGAGGAGGAAAACAGAATTGAGCATGGTTGACAAGGTGATAGATCTCACCGGGAACCAATTCTCATCCCCGACCGTGCCATGGGTGCGTCCACGGTGAGGGCGAGCTCTGACTCGGGATGGGGAGGAGAGCGGGGCCGAGCAGCTTCGTCACTTCCCAGCTCTGCGCCTTGGCAGCAACCACAGATTGCCGCTCCGGGGAAGAAGACGAGTAATGGAGGCGCTAACGCTGCAAGCCTACAGGGAGGAGAGCTGGGCCAAGCAGGTTCGTCCACGTCCCAGCTCCGCGCCATGGCTGCGACACCCCACAGATTGCCGCTCCGGGGAAGAAGAAGACGCGTAATGGATGCAGGCGCCAACGCTGCAAGCCTAATTAACACCTAAGTGACGGGAGTGACAAGAGCGACATAACGGCGAGAACTGACAGGGGGCCCAACTTGACGACCGTTAGCCTGATTTTTTGTATTGAAACATAAAGTTGAATTCGTGCCAAAAAAGACCCTCTGAGTATTTGGCACGCCAACTATAGTCATCGCGGATGATATCAGGGAACTCGGGTACCGTGTTGCCTGGACACCCCAACTTTCGGGCCGCAAAATGATATTCTCTGTGACCTTGGTCCCAAGTCTGGACTGCACGAGCGAGAGACATCTTCACCGCGGAGCACCGTCGCGTTGCGGGATTCGGATCCAGGAGCTCTACTTCCGCAACTGCTGCTGGATCAGGGAAGCGGGAGTCATCGTCAGGCACCGGACGTGTGTAACTCCCCGCGAGGTGTCGCACTTGAGGCACTCAAGTCGTTGGAGCCAAAGGAGCGCGAGGACTTCATCACGACCTTGAGGTCGGCTTCTGCTCGTCTACATCAACCACGCTCTCCTGAGCATTGACAACGCTTTTTGGTCTTCAAGGGTAAGTTCGCGAAAAGCCCCTCCCGTTACTGTATTACTAATAGATAGGTCCTGGCAGCTTCAGGGGTTCAGGGGCGTAGAGTAAAATTTATTGTTTTCATGCACGGAACCCCAACAAATAACGTTGCGGAGTACGAAGCATTGGTACATGGTCTCAAATTGGCGAAAGAAGAAGGGATATGCTGGATACAATGCTTTGGAGACTCGGATTTGGTGGTGCAACAAGTGTCTGGAAATTGGGATGCCTTGGATGCTAACATGGCCTTATACAGATTCCATGTTCAGAAGATAAGTGGATTTTTTGAAGGGTGTGAATTCCATCACATACCTCAGATTGAAAACGAGGCAGCAGATACCTTGTCCATGTTAGGCTCATCTCGGCAGCCGATCCCGCCAAATGTGGCTTTGGAGCACCTGAGAAAACCATCTATAACGCCCTCACCCGAATCAGATTCAATTTATATCTCGACACTCTCCGGATCAGGAGCTGCACCTATGGAGATAGAGTGGGGAAACACCTCAGCAAACCTGGGGACTGCTTCAGCAAACCCGGGGACTGTCTCAGCTGACCCGGGGACTGATCAGCCTGATCCGGCAGGGGTTATGTCGGTGGATGCAATGGAAATTGACGAGGAACCATTTCCCATCCGAACTATACCAACTTGGCCCAAGCCAATTTTTGATTTCCTGAAAGAGGGAACCTTGCCAGATGACGAAATAAGCTCAAGGCAGATCCAGAGAAGGGCAAAGGCCTATACAATTATCAACGCCGAACTATACAGAAGAAGTGTGACAACAGTACTGCAATAGTGTGTTGATCCGGAGGAAGGACTTGACATACTCCGGGATATTCACCAAGGGGAATGTGGCCACCATGCCTCCTCAAGGGAATCAGTGGCAAAAGCTTTCGGGCATGGATTCTATTGGCCAAGCACTTTGGAGCAAGCAGAGGATCTGGTGAGAAAATGCAATGGTTGTCAAAGATACGCCACGAAAACTCATTTACCAATGTTGGAGCTGAAAACTATCCCCATTACCTGGCCATTTGTTGTCTGGTGCCTAGATATGGTAGGGCCATTTAAGCCGACAAAAGGAGGGATGACCCATATGCTAGTCATGGTTGACAAGTTCACCAAATGGATTGAGGTGAAACCAATTCGGAAGTGCGACAGGGCAACAACAGTAAAATTCCTCAAGGACATAATCCTAAGATATGGCTATCCCCATAGCATCATAACCAATAATGGAATTTTTTTTGCTGAAGGAGCATTTGAGAGGTTCTGTCAAGAAAAGAAGATCTGGCTAGATGTCGACTCAGTTGCCCACCCCGCATCGAACGGGCAAGTGGAAAGATCCAACGGACTGGTATTATCCGGGATAAAACCCCGGCTCATAGAGCCGCTGCAAAGATCAGCGAGGTGCTGGATAGAAGAACTACCAGCGGTACTGTGGAGCTTAAGAACAACTCCAAATTGATCAATAGGCTATACGCCATCATTTCTGGTATATGGGGCATAAGCTGTATTACCAGCCGACATAGAGCATGATTCACCAAGAGTCCCCAATACACAGAAGCTGAAGTGCACGAAGCCCGGCAAAATGATGTTGATCTGCTGGAAGAAGCAAGAGAACTAGCATTGTCCAGATCCACCATATATCAGCGAAACCTCCGACGCTATCATAACAGGAAAGTAAACCCTCGAGTCTTTTAGGAAGGTGACCTAGTACTCCGGTTGATATAGCGCACTGCTGGCATGCATAAGTTATCCCCCCCATGGGAAGGACCTTTCATTGTAAGCAAAGCCTTGCGCACTGATTCTTACTGTCTTATTTATGCACAGCACCAGGAAAAAAACAAGGCGGATAGGTCCGGAGAAGAATCTAAGCGACCGTGGAATGTAGCACTACTTCGTCCTTTCTACACCTGACAACGAGATGAATGTATTCGAGCTACTCATATGTCGGTATGTATATTGGCGATGAGATTATTAATGAAAATTTGGCACCCCAAGCAGAGACTCGGGGACTGCTATAACAATTGCCTTTTCTTGTTTTTGCTTTTTTATGTCGGCTGGGTTAAGTCGCTTATGTCTTAGTCGGATCAGTAATGTGTGAGCACCAAAAACTCAACTCTTCGACTTTGCTGCCGTCCAACAAGAATTGGCTTCATGGCAAGCAAGAGAACAAGTTTGGAATGGCAAAACACATGAAAAACGACTAAGGAAAAGAACTTAAGCGGGCCGGCATTGGCTCTTTGACTAAACCTTGGTTTATTGCATTCATCTAATGCCGGATCATTTTGAGCTAATCTCAAAGTTTGAAGTATTGGTAAATCAATTTTTTGAACCTCAGACTCGTAAGTCAAGAAACCGAATCAAGGTAGACGCGAGCCGAGTCAAAAATTGGGAGAACAAGAAAGCGAAACTCAGGGAGTTCGCCCATGATAATCTAGCATTAAGAACGTAGTTCAACACAGTGAATTGTAGCACAACCAAACCAAAGTATTTAGATACATTTTTACCCGGCATCCCGGGGATCTAATAAATGTGATAAGTGTTTTTAAGGAGCAGGAGCAGCAGTCGAGTCACTGGCCGAGGAAGGAGGTACTTCGGAGGGGCGCTAGCCTCGGCGTCATCCTCAGGATTGACCTCGCCATCCTCCAGGTCTTTGGCTTCATCACCAAGCTCGGAGGCCTCACCCTCACTCTCTTCTTCTTCATCTCTAGAAACAGCTTCATCATCAACGACATCGAGATAGCTCGACCCTTCATTCCAAGCGTGGCAGAAGGAATACTGGATGAGCTTGTTGGCACAGGCTTTGCGGCGCGCGGTCCAATCCGGATCTTCGCACCACTTAGACCCGGTGCACATACGAGTGAGCAACCCCAGATCAATTCCCTCATACCACGAAAGGACAAACTACAAGGCAATGTCAGCCCCAGCCCATGCGGCAGATTGACGCCACAAATGCAGCTGCGTATCACACTCCATCAACTTGGCTATGAAAGCCGAGCCCCTTTTTGGAATGTTTTCACCGGGCCAGAAGGACCTGAACATTCGCGTTGCCGCCGGTATAATATCCGTGCCGTGGTTCTTCACTACCTCAAGACGACCGGTGAGGCTCGCCAGTAGATCCTTCGTATTATACGGGATTGGCTCGGCACCAGGGGTAGCAAGAATACCACGCTGTTCGCGGACCGGGTTACGGTAGCGGCACCAGGCGTATCGCTTTCTAGAAATTTGCCTGACAACAGAGCAGAAGAAACAGTAACTAAGAGCACCAGATCCGGAGAAATGAAAGTTAAGCAAGGGCAAAAAACTCACGTGCAATCTAGAAAAGAAGTCGCTGAAGCTCGAAATCGACGCTAGCATTGTGGGCCTGGATTTTCTCATATTCGCTGGTCACCGACGTAAGCTTGACGTCGGCTTCCTCCAATAGGCTCTTATCCTTGGAGATTTGCGTGGTTAAACGGTCTTTCTCCTTGGCAAACTCCTGGTCAGGCTTCTCTAACTCGGACTTATGGAGGCCCTGGAGCCTCTGAATTTCGGCATTCAGCCGAGTGATCTCCGAGTCCTGGAGCTGGGGTCGGGCTATCTCTTCATTTTTCTTCTTCAGCTTTGCCTCATGCTTCCCTGCTTGTTCGAGGAAATGGGTCATCATTTCAGGCATTGTAATGCCGTCCTCGAGGGCAACTGCAACAATGTAATGATCCGGAGGACCCAAAGTATAAGTGTCCACCGGATAAAGGAAGGAAAGTACAGTGATTGTGTGAAGGGGATGAAATTACCTTTGATTTCAGCCAGATTCTTCCACATAATAATATTCTCAGCTTCAACCTTGGCTGCATGGTTCGGATAGCAACTTAGTTCAAATCACGGTTAACTCAAATGAACGAAAACGGAAGGGGGAAAAGTCTAAAGGAACATTACACTTCTTCTGGTGAGCCTCCAGGAGTTTACCGTAACACGCTCGAATGTCTTTATAGGAGTCCAGCAGGCGCTGGAACTCAGCGGATCGGTGGTTAGTGGTAATCTGAAATAAGCAAGGCAATGGCAAAGTTCAAAGGCAAAGTAAAAATAATCCGAAGTCTACAAGATCCGGGCCAAGTGGAACTTAACCCAGCTCTAGGTGTGTGGATATTCAAAGTGTATAAGGTCCGGGCCAAGGGAACTTAACCCGGCTCTAGGTGCGTTGATATCCGAAGTCTACAAGATCCGGGCCAAGTGGAACTTAACCCGGCTCTAGGTGTGTGGATATTCGAAGTATATAAGATCCGAGCCAAGGGAACTTAAGCCGGCTCTAGGTGCGTGGATATTCGAAGTCTACAAGATCCGGGCCAAGTGGAACTTAACCCGGCTCTAGGTGTGTGGATATTCGAAGTCTACAAGATCCGAGCCAAGTGGAATTTAACCTGGCTCTAGGTGTGTGGATATTCGAAGTCTACAAGATCCAGGCCAAGGGAACTTAACCCGTCTCTAGGTGTGTGGATATTCGAAGTAAACAAGATCCAGGCCAAGTGGAACTTAACCCGACTCTAGGTGTGTGGATATTCGAATTAAACAAGATCCAGGCCAAGGGAACTTAACCCGGCTCTAGGTGTGTGGATATTCGAAGTGTATAAGATCCGGGCCAAGGGAACTTAACCCGACTCTAACTATGTTAAAATTTGACGTTGCTATGGACAAAAACTAAATTGTATAAGGAGCATCCGACCGAATAACAAGTTATTACCTCAGAGGCTCGGGGACTAGGGGCTATGTCTACAAGTGCTCAGTTATGCAAAGTATCAACAACAGAGGAAAAGAGTTACCTCCATCATCCGGCCAGCTAAGGAAATAGCCTTGGTAGCGGAGTTCATCTGGGCGCTGAACTCGACTGGGCCGAACTTCTCTAGCAGATCATCTTGAGGGTCGATGAATTCTGCATTATTCCAGTTCTTCACATACTCAAGGATCAGTGGACTGTAACTTTCACCAATGGGAGAATAGTTCGCCACAAGGCCTTTCACGTGGGCCTCTCGCTTGGCGGATTGAGCTACAGCGGGGCTGGTATGCAGAACCAGTTGCCCGCTACCCTCTAACCCGGAGGCGGTAGACCCAGATGAAGTTCCTTTAGCTGATCCAGAAGCCTTCTTGAACTTGCCGGATGAAGGTTGAGGAGCTGGTTGGAAGATATCTGCAACTGAAGGAGTGGACCTGGAGGGAGCGGATGGGGCTTTCCTCCTTGGAGGCTTGGTGGAGGCTTTGGCTGCTGCTGTTGGTGCTGCTGTTGTTGCTGCTGGTGCTGATGCTGCTGCTATCGCTGCTGGTGCTGGTGCTTAGGCCAGGGAATTCGGTTTTAAACGACAATTCAGTTTGATTTTTCGGTTTATTTGGTAGTTTGGGTAATAAGAAATAACAACCGAAATTATTTCGGTTTCCTAATTAACTGGAAGTTCGGTTAACTGATAATTCGGTTCGGTGTTCGGTTTTTAACCGATTTAACTAAGGGCAAATAAAATAAAATGTCTTGTGTGTATATGGCACGCACACACTAGTCTTTTTGTCTCCTTGAATCATAGAAAACACACGAACTAATAAAATACATAGCAGACTGGAGCATATGAAATTGGATAGCTGTTTCCTATACACACTGCGTGCGTTGGCTGTCTTTTTTCTTCTTCACGGAAGTGCATGCACAGGGCTGTCTTTTTTTCTTCGTGGAGATGCATGGAGCTGCCTAGAAACATATGGTATCTCATACGTGCTTGCTTGTTGGGCTAAGAAAATTATTACGAACAAACTATACTGAAGCGCTAGACGGGATGGTTCTAGCTTATGTTGATTATATATTGGTTTATTCGGTTCTTTGGGTTAATTAGGGTCAAAACCGAATTTATTAATATAAATTCGGTTTATCATATTTGTGCACCGAAATTCCTTGTGGTTAATTCGGTTTCAGTGTATTCGGTTTCGGTTCCGGTTATTTTGGTTTCGGTGTTCGGTTTCGGTTTTTTATGCCCACTCCTACTGGTGCTGCTGGAAACACTGGGACAGAAAAACTTGTTGGGGGCGGTGCCGATGAAACTAGCACCTCATGAGTTGGCGCTGAGGCCGAAGAAAAACTGGGGAGATCTGGCATCGCCGTGTCCAGAGCCGCCCCGCTACCCCCCGCGTTGACATTGCCCTCCTCATGACGAGGTGGGCTCTGGTCAGGCGCAGCCACAGAATCCTCTTGAATAGGGCTGAGCGAGCGAATATCATCATCACGGGGGGGGGGGGGGGGGAGGGCTGCTCGGGATTGGCGTGGCTATGCCGGAGCTGCTCTGAGGGATAACCCTAGGAGCTCTAAAAAGAAGAAAAGCATCAAGTCCAAAAGAAAGAGAACCAATGAAAGACAAAGGCAAACAAAGGAAAAATCCAACAGTGCAAGTGCAAAAGGACTTACTTGTCCGAGGTTGCGGGAGCCCGAGGTTTGGGCGCCCTCCAGACCGTGCTCTTAGCGGCCGGCTTAGTCTGAGCTTTAACCCCGGATTTCTTCTGCCTCTTCTTAGGCGGCGGCACCTCCGAAGCTGCGACCGAGGTAGCCGCGCGCTTCTGGGAAGAAGCAGGGACCGGACCACCCGTAGCAAGGGGGAGCCTCGTGGACCTGACCGGCCGGGTTAGCTGAAGATTCGGACATAACCAGATGCGAGTAAGAGATGGGAACCGGATCAAGTACCTCCAGGACCTCAACGTCCGAGTCATCATCATCTGGCCAATCCCTTAGAGAAGAGGCCTTACCAGCGCTGCGTTTGACGACGTCCGGGGTAGGTAGGAAGGT
Source organism: Avena eriantha (assembly GCA_910589775.1). Lineage (NCBI taxonomy): Eukaryota > Viridiplantae > Streptophyta > Magnoliopsida > Poales > Poaceae > Avena > Avena eriantha. Next base: position 440,584,136 of record OU342740.1, on the reverse strand, counting down.
CTCCGGATCAGGCTCCTCCACGTCCTCCTCGGTGCGGTCCGGCAGCCACTTGCCCGCCAATACCTCACTATCCGCCAGTTGCTGCTGGAGGAATTTCTGGGAACAAGACAACAATGGCCAAGTTATGAAAGTGAATCGACATACAAAGAGGATCCGGAAAACAGAGAAGGGTGAGTTTACCTTTGGAGGAGTGTTTTCACGGGTGAAGGGCTAAAGTCTCCACTCCCAATCCTCGGAGAACTCCTTCTCCACATTAAAAATGGATTTAACCCGGCGGAAAACCGCCGAGTTATCGAGCTCGATCGAGGAAGTCCGGTGGGGGTCGAGGGGGCCACTCATGTAACAGATCTCGTGGGATCGCTTCTGAAGGGGGGAGACCTGGCTGCGGATAAAAGTAATCATGATGTCCTCCCCCGGAGCTTCTCCTTGAGCAGCTCCTTGATCCGGCGCTCCACCTGATTTTCCAGGGTCATGGGTCGCTTCGGAATGCTCTCCTAAAGCGAGGTATCAGGAGGGCCAGGCTTGAAGGGGAGGAGCTGGATCAAGTCCACGTTGGTGGTGTTTCAGACATAGAAGAAAGTCCGGGCCCAACCCTTGCAAGACTCGAGTCTGGTGACTCGGGGAACGCGGAGTTCTTGCGGGGAGAAATAGAGGCAACACCACACTGGGTCAAATGCTTGTCCTCCGGGGCAAGCTCCTTATCTGAAACCACGTTCCTCCGGAGAACAAAGAACTTGATCCAAAGTTCCTTGGTTGGCCAGAGGCCAATGTACCCCTCAATGCCAGAAGCAAAGGAGGATAGAGAAGTGATAGCATTGGCGGGGAGATGATGCGGTTGCAATTAGTAAGTGGAAATGAAATCAAAAAAGAAAGCTGAGGTGGGGAGGCCGAAGCCGTGCTGAAAATGCGAAAGGAAAACAACATATTCACCAGGATTGGGGGAAGGAGAGATTTCATCGGAGGCGAGGCGGCAGGCGACGCCGGCGGGGATGCGGCGCGTGGCACGGAGCCAGTCCAGGTCCTCCTCGCGGACGATAGAGCCGTCCCAGCAGCCGCCCTCGCGGCCCTCTGCTCCTTCCTCCTGTTGTGCCACCACCGCTGCTTCCTCCATAGTCATGGTGGATTCAAGATCCTTGAGAGAGAAATCCGAATAGAGGTAACCGGAGGCAGGGAAACGGGAAGCGCAAGGCCCCATGATGGAAATCTTGAGTGGGAACGATGGCGCAAGTGCAAGATGCTGCCTGTGCGCGGTTGCGACGACACCGGTGCAGCAAGAAATGGCGGCGGCGGCAAGGCTACGGCGAGAGAAAAATGAGGTTGGGAAGCAGAGGAAATGGGGAACTTTCCCAGGGGTTGCCCCAGGGCCTCTACTTAACCACGCAACGGGCGCGTAGTGGGATCCTTTGCGGTTGCCACACCGCGCACAACTAGCGTGTACGCAGCGGGATCAGCCAATTAAAGCATGGCCACAGCAAGGGCCACAAGGGCAAAGGATCCCATGACGCGATGTAATGTTACAATTAACAAGGCGCTGCAGTGAAGGGACGTGGGCAGCAGTTATTCCTGACATTGCGACAGTAACCGGAGCATTAAATGCGCGTGGCCCTTAAAATGAGGCATAATGATGATTACCCTCCATGTAGGATGTGGGGAAGTGTAAAAGGGAAGGAAAGGTAACCCGGATAGGCAAGAAAGAGACCCGGCCAACAAGGAATAACTCAGAATGAGCCAAGGGATTGCAAGAAGAAAAACTCCGGGTTACTGGGTAACTTTGCCATAGAGGCAAAGATCCAGATATGAGAACCTGCTGTGGCCTTAGCAACCAAAAGTTGCTAAGACCGCACCAGCTTCGGGGACTAATGTTGGGGGATACCCCGGGGTAGGGTAACGCCGGGGTATAAGGGCCGAGTTAGCCGGGGTACGGCACGGTCAAAGCAAGTGCTGACCGGGTCACCTCAAGGCAGGCCGAATCACGGAGTGACCCGGCCCATGGAGCATCCCCATGACTATGGTCCGGCCGGCATAAAATATATGCCGACCATGTTTATCTAACTGTTTTGTAGGAAACTTGATAAGCCGGATTAGCTATATGCTAGCCGGACTATCTCGTGGCTTCCAAGAGAAGGAATCCCCCGCTGGTCAAAAGGTGGCTTTATTAGCTGTAGCATGAGCGAAGCAAAGTAAAGAAGAGGACCAGCGGGTCAGGGGCGACCAAGGTGACGCGAGCAATGCCGGATGACGTAGCCTATGTCTGGTGACGCCAAAAGACAAAGATTACGCTGTGGGTTACGTCCAAAGCCCAGACGAGCTGTTAAATTGAATAGAGAAGCATCTATCTTTAGTCGAGGGGCATATTCGGAGAATATGCTGCCACGTGTGCCCTAACTTTGTAACCCAGGCTATCCTATAAAAGGAGCACCGGGGCCTCCATAGAGGGGGATCGATCATTCTCTCTGTCGAAGGTAGATCTCTAGGGCTAGTTTGTGGGGGGTAAGAGACTTTATATCCTTCTCACCAATAGCTCGAGGAGAATTTGTAAGCACCATTGATACAGAGGAATACAAGAACTTCCGTGCGTGGAATCACCACGTTCTCCCTCCCTGGATTCCCCTAGCACTCATTGGCCCCATCTTTAGCCTATCCATGGCATCTGCCGTGCCACCACCACGACACCTGGAGCTCCACCGACCTTGCCCCTTAGCCTATATATTGCCCTCGGGATGAAAACCTTAAGTACCCAATCAAAATTCTACGAAAGAGTCTGTAGCCGCCGCCATCTCCATCCCTAGATCGGGAGGGATCTGAATCTCTTCCCGGCACCCTTCCGGAGGGGATAGATCACCCAGGAGGCCTTCTTCATCACCATAACTACCTCCGGTGTGATGCGTGAGTAGTTCATCCCTAGACTACGGGTCCATGTAGTAGCTAGATTGTTGGTTCTTCTCCTTTGTGCTACCATGTTTAGATCTTGTGAGCTCCGTTCATGATCAAGATCATCTATTTTAATCATACATGTTGTGTTTGCTGGGATCCGATGGATATTGAGATGCTATTTCAAATTGATTATTGATTCTATTATGTCTATGATATTTGTGATCTTGCATGCTTTCCGTTGTTAGTAGCTATCTTGGCCGAGTAGATGCTAGCAACTCCAAGAGGGAGTATTTATGCTTAATAGTGGGTTCATGCCTCTAGGAATCTGGGGAAGTGGCACAAATCTCTAAGGTACTAGATGTGCTATTGCTACTAGGGAGAAAACAACAATCCTTTGTTCATAGAACAATCGTATTGTTTACTTTACACACTTTGCTTAATGCAATTATCTATTGCTTGCAACTTAATAGGGGTTCGGATGATAACCTGAAGGTGGATTATTAGTCATAGATGTAGTTGGATTACGGTCTATGTATAATGTTGTAATGCCCAATCAAATCTCATAGGAGTCAATATGATTAGTATATGCATGTATGCTTTCTCAGTGTCTATCAATTTCCCCGCAGTAATTTGTTCACCCAACATGTCATCTATTCTTAAGGAGAATCACCTCTAGTGAACTATGGACCCCGGTCCATTCTTTTTCATCAATCTACAATCTATTTACTGTTTTTGTTTACTTTCTGCAAAGAAATTACTATCTTCCACACAATACGTTTAATCCTTTGTTTTCAGCAAAACCGGTGAGATTGACAACCTCACTGTAAGTTGGGTGCAAAGTTCTATGGTTGTGTTGTGCAGGATTCCAAGTTGGAAACAACACCTTGGAGGTGTTTTCTTGCTCCTACTGGTTCGATAACCTTGGTTTCATAACTGAGGGAACACTTGCTGCTGTGCTCATCATACCTTCCTCTTGGGGTTCCCCAACGAGCTCGATACGTGTTGAGCCGATCATCAAGCTTTTTCTGGCGCCGTTGCCGAGGAGTCTAGGATATCTTCACAAGGGGAGTCCTTCATAACCAATGTATTTACTTTGCTTTATTTGTTTTGCTTAGTTTATTTCTGCTTTGTTTGCTTGTTTCTTTATCAAAAACACAAAAAAATTAGTTGAACTAGTTTGCTTCCTTTATCAAAACATAATTTTTTTATAGTTGTTACCTCGTTCTTAGCTTACCATGTTGATCCCTAAGTTCATCCTGAAAGACCTTTCAATAGGTAGTGGCTCAATAACTGGGAAAGATAATATTGGAGAATTTTTTAATTATGTTAGCAAGCATGAGGATATTGAGGATAGATCCCTTGCAGAACTTGCCCCAAATTATGAAATTGCTGCAGCTTCTTTAGTGCACATGTTGGAAGCTAGGTTTGTTAACCTTAACCCCATAATGCAAGTAATGTTTCTTAAACTTAAAGAAATTGAGGACCCTGAAAAGAGAGATTTTATTCTGGAAACCTTGCTTAAAGAATTCTATGATGTTGTTAAGGAAGCCAGAAAAGTATTTGATCATTTTAATATGCTAGGCTCATGTGTAGATGTTATTGGTACATGATAAAAGATGGATAAAACCAAACCTATAAATGGAGAGGAAATTAAAATACCAATACCTTTTAAACTTGTAGGAATGCATGAAGCCTTAGAAAAGAATTTTGATTGGATTGTTCCTGAAAATCTGTTTGATGAAAATACTGAACCCAAGAGCATTGAGAGAGGATCCTCTAGAACTTATTTGGATGAGATACCTTGCCTTGTTGAAGATATTTCTGGTATCAATCTTAATGCTTCTTCATTTGAAAATACTTGATTCTTCTTGCTTCTTATGCCTAGCTCAAAGGCGTTAAAGAAAAACACTTATTGGGAGATAACCCAAATTTCGTTAGGAACCTTTTTGTTGAGTCTTGGAAGTTATTGCCTCTGTAATAACCGCTCCTTATCCTTTTTGTGTGGTTTTTGTGCCAAGAGTACCCTCTAATGAGAGAGAAGTAAGACTTGGGAAAGTTGCTGTCCCGAAACAGATTTTTGTGCTTCGCTGTAAAAATTTGTGAAAAATCTCTGTATGTCGGTTTGAGCTGTAAGTTTTTGTGCTTCTTCCCCATGGTGTTATCCAACTTTCGTTAGTTCAACACTTTTCGATTTGAGTAACAAAAGGTCTTCGAAAAAATTGGTTTTTACCTGCTGGTCTATTTTGACAGATTTCTGCCATTATTTGCATTTGCCTCTTAATCTCTTTCTCTTTGAGTTCTCTCTGATCATTTGAACTTTTTAAAGAAAGTGATACATTAGCTTGTGTTTTAATGGAAGTTTTACTTGTGCTGAAAATGAAATAAAAGACTTATTATCTTGAGTGCACTAATGTTGCTAATGAAGATTGTGTGAAGTTTTGTATGAAGGAAAATTTTCAGGTGTAGGGAAGAACAATGTGATAAGATGAAGTATGGACAAAAGAAGTACAAGCGTCAAAACTTGGGGATGCCAAAGGCATCCCCTTCTTCATCAATAAAAATCTCAGGTTTCTTCCAAACACTTCATTTTTATTGTTTCATGCACAGTTGTGTTGTTCTTGGAGCGTCTTTGTTTTCGTTCTTAGTTTTTGTTTGCTTAATTTGCTTAGTTTGCTTGAATAAATTGGTTGGACCCTCTCATTCATACATTAGTTTTCAAATAAGTTGGTTTGGATTGGAAAAGAGTAGGAAAAGTTCATGCTTAAGTGGTAAAAAAGGAGTTTGTTTTTGACTATGTCTTAGGCTTTGTCATGTCATGCTTGATATTGTTTTGGCTTTATGCTTAGTGATTATTGCTGTAGCATGACTTGTTACAAATAATTGAGATTGCTTAATGTGCCTTGAAAGAATCATGCGTTGTTTTAGCATATTAAAGCATAGTATTGTGGTATTCTCCTTTGATGCTTTATTTGGGTTGACTTGGCGCATGCTCACACCATGTTAAGACTATACCAAGTCACCATAGCCTCTATGATTATCTAGTTTTCGACTTGTAATATCACTTTATGCTTTAATTAATAATGTTTTGTCGCTTTGCATGATTATGGCTATTATTGCTCTCTTAGTTGGTCGCTCCCAGTCTTTTGCTAGCCTCCATACCAAGTATGAGTTCCACTCATGCATCCAACTCCAAATAAAACCAAGTTATTCCAAAGAGTCCACCATACCTACCTATTAGCATTTGCTATTCCAAGTATATTCATGTTTTTATCTACCTTCCGAATTAAACTTGTTATGTGAAAATTAGTGATTAAAGCTCTCACGAACTTGATGGAACACTTCACTTTTCTTGCACTTAATAAACTTAAACCATTGTGCCCATCTATGTTGCGTATATGCTTGCGTTTTGTAAGTTGGGAATTAGCAGAACCATGCTGTCATGGGGAACGCTTTCAACATTGCACTTTATTTAGTTGATATCATGTTCTTTTTCTTATGGATTCCTGTGGTGTGAAATGAAAGGGGAGCTTGTAAGGCTCATGGAGTTCGTATATGTGTTAGAGAAATGCCTGGGCGGCTAGTCTAATCCATTCCTAATCATGGTGGAAACCTGCAACGTAACCATAATGAGCAATCTATGAAGCATCCTCTTTATAAAAAAAGAAGCCTATGCAAATAGGAAAGAAAAAAAGATAAAAAGAAAAAAGAGATACCTATGCAAATAGGAAATAAAAGGATGCTGAGATGCTTATTGTCTGCTTGCCTTGTCATTTTGATATGGGGATTATTTTGTATCATCGGGCAAGGGGAACCCCGTTGGCAGTTTTCTATGATACACATGTACTTACAATGACAAGAACTTACTTGTGACTAAACTTGAGTATCATGAGGAACGGTCTTCGTAAGTAAGGGGCATGAGATTTTCAGCTTATAACTTGTCAAGCATATCCTCATATTTGTTCAATTTAACCTTAATCACCTAAAATATGCTTATGATAGAGGCAATGAGAGCTGAAAGCTCATAAGTACCATAATTTTTGGAAGCTCTTTATGACACTTGAATCCCTGCTTCCTTCAATGAAGGCCTTTCTTTTACTTTTATGTAGAGTCTCCATCTTCTATCTTTATGCACCTATTAAGAGAGCATAGTGGTCATTCTTAGTTTAATGTGCATTGTCCCAAAAATGTTTGATTGATGCATAACTTTGATATTGCTTGTCCTTAAACTATTTGTATCTAGTCACCCTTATGAACTTTGAAGGTGTCCTATGCATTTATGTTTTGCTACACTAAGAGGGACAAGCTGAATACCATTCTCATTATGTTTTCTTTATGTGAAACAAACAAACGTATTGCAAAGCATTGTTATTCATGAATCTTTTGTTTGTACCTTTTCATGTTACAACATGATTGCTATGTCTTATTGTTAGAACTATATCTTTCATGCTATGTTAAAGTACTATGATCTCAGCTATCAATGTTTTATAAATACCTTGATCAAGATTGTGATGGTGCATGTCACCTCAAAAACTAGTCTTTTATTTTTATCACTTACCTACTCGAGGACGAGTATGAGTTAAGCTTGGGGATGTTGATACGTTGCAAACATATTTATAATTTTTGATGTTCCATGCTTGTTTTATCTCTACTTTCTTATGTTTTGTCCACACTTTGGAGTATTTTTACACATTTTCTAGAACTAACCTATTAACAAGATGCCACAGTGCTAGTTGCCTGTTTTATGCTATTTTTGGTTTCAGAAAATCTAGGAAGGAAATATTCTCGGAATTGGACTGGACAAAAGACCAAGTCAATATTTCACTAGAAGGAAAACGGAGTCTGGAGGGGAGACGAAGTGGGGAACCAGGGTGGCCACACCCTAGGGTGGCGCGACCAGCCCTAGCCGCGCCACTAGGGGGTGTGGGCCCCCTGGCGCTCCACCGATCTTGCCCCTTCGCCTATATATTGTCCACGGGACGAAAACCCTAAGTACCCGATCAAAATTCCATGAAATAGTCTATAGCCACCGCCATCTCCATCCGTAGATAGGGAGGGATGTGAGGCTCTTCCCGGCACCCTGCCGGAGGGGAGAGATCACCCTGGAGGCCTTCTTCATCACCATGACTGCCTCCTGTGTGATGCGTGAGTAGTTCACCCCTAGACTACGAGTCCATGTAGTAGCTAGATGGTTGATTCTTCTCCTTTGTGCTACCATGTTTAGATCTTGTGAGCTCCGTTCATGATAAAGATCATCTATTTGTAATCATACATGTTGTGTTTGCGGGGATTTGATGGATATTAAGATGCTATTTCAGATTGATTATTGATTCTATCATGTCTATGTTATTTGTGATCTTGCATGCTTTCTGTTGTTAGTACCTATCTTGGCCGAGTAGATGCTAGCAACTCCAAAAGGGAGTATTTATGCTCGATAGTGGGTTCATGCCTCTAGGAATCTGGGGAAGTGACACAAATCTCTAAGGTACTAGATGTTCTGTTGCTACTAGGGAGAAAACATCAATCCTTTGTTCATAGAATAATCATATTGTTTACTTTACACACTTTGCTTAATGCAATTATCTGTTGTTTGCAACTTAATACTGGAGGGGGTTAGGATGATAAACTGAAGGTTGATTATTAGTCATAAATGAAGTTGGATTACTGTCACATCCCAACTTCTAGATTTGGTTGCATACATACATGTCATTGCATCATGAGCATCTTTGCGAAAGGTTTCAGTTTTAAAGATTTTGCCAAAACACCTCCTCTTTGCTAGTTCCTCCTAATTGTAAGCTTATTAGGGTTTTTACCTAGAATCTGCTTGGTTGACACTATATATTCATTCCAGATGCTTAGTTGTATAGAGTTTTCAACTACGAACCCGTAGAAACTTGTTTCGCTCAATTCGGAGCTGTAGATCAAAAGTTATGTTAGTTCTAGTGTGCACTGAATTTTCAGTTCAGATAAATTCAGAAAAACAGACAAGTTTCAGAGTTATAGCAGAGCAGAAAAGAATAAAGAGAAAAGAAAAAAACGCAGCCCAGCCGGGCAGCCGCCCGAGGCCCACCCAAGGCCCAGCTGGCGCCAGCAGCCGCGGCTCAGCCAGCCGGCCCACAGCGGCCCTACGCCCCCCGCGCGGCCCTTTCCTTCTCCCCCCTTTTCCCCTTTTCTTTTTTTCCTTTGTTTTCTTTTTTTCTTCCTCACACCGGGCCCCACACATCAGCCGTCGCCGGCGTGTTCGCCTCGGACACGAACTGCTGCCGGATTTCTTGCCCGTTTTCCTCGGGGATTCGGTGTCGAATCCCACGTTTTTGCCCAGCCCCTTAAAGCCGCCACCACGTCGATTCTTTTCCCCACCTTACCCCTAGCCTGCGAGCCGTCGAACCCGTCGGATTTCTCGCCGGAGTCCGCGAGCCGCCGCCACTCCGTCCGCCGTTCGCCGCCGCCGTCCGCCGTTCGCCGCCGCCGGCCGCGCCGACCCCGCCCCTGCACCCGCCGTGCACCGCCCCACGCCGTAGACCACCCGCCGCCCGCCGTCGTCGCCGGAGCACCGCCCGCCGTCGCCGCCGACCCGCCGCCGACCGTCGCCAGGTGAGCCCTCGCCGCAGTCGCTCCTGGCCGCTCGATCGCGCGTGGACATCCAGGATCGGCCGTTGACTGGTCGGTCAACCGCTGACCGGTCAAAGGTCTGGTCAGTGCCGTGTCAGCCGGACCCCACCCGTCAGCGGGAATATTCCTCTCAGGTTTTTCAGAAATTTTATAAAAGGCAGAGAATTAGTATAACTTTAAAAATCCATAGGAAAAGTTCTACTTGGCCAAAAATTGCAAATAAGGTATCGTTGGATTCACAAAATTGTTTAGAATTTTATTATGTAATAATATCTCAGGTTTACTATATGTATTCTCCTAAGATTTTAAAAAGGCTTAAAGTAGTATTAAATTCGCAGAAAAAGAGCTATAAATCTTTTTGGAGTAAATCCTTTTGGTCTAGGCTCCAATTTGAGATACCTGTCCAGTAGTATTTTTGTCACACTTGAACAACACTGTTTACAGCAATAGTTCAATGTTTTGACTAAAAGCCTATTAGCTAGTCCTTTTTATGCTTAAATTGTTTTCCTTTGCATTAAAAGTTTTCCCATGCATCATTCAGTAGTAGCATTGATCAGAGAACATAACTAAAATACTGAAGCTTTATTAAAGTGCCATGCATGCATTGTGTTGCATTTGTTGATCCCTATGTGTGGTTTGTTTATTTGGTTGAATTGCTTTCATGTAGATTGTGAGGATTGTAACCCGTGTGACTGTCCGGACTGTGCTTTTGACTCCGGCAAGTACCAAGGCAAGTGGAGCTTCATAAATGTCCTATTTACTTTCTATATGCATTGTACCTTGTTTTGTTTTACAAGTTTTATCTATTGCTATGCTACATCCTACTATGTCGTAGCCTACCCCGTTAGGTGAGCCGCCGTAAGTTGTTGTGCTTAGTCGTGATTATGTAGACGAGGGTGGGATACACCATGACAAAGAATGTTTTGAAAGAACGTGTTTGGAAAGTTTGAAAACAACTTAATTAATAAACTCTCTTGGTGGATTGGTAATTGCTTGGTTCGTGAATGCCGGGCCCATGTCTATGGTTTACCCGAGTAGCTCACTTGTGGATGGCCACCCAGGTTTCTGAGAAATGATTAGTGTATCGATTTGGTGGCTTACGTGTACATGCATATTCCAGTGAGTTATGGGTGGCTAGATGGACTTAGTAGGTCGTGGCGACCCGAGCTCTTCGTATCCAGAGATGTAGTGAATGTGATAGGTTGGTACGGTGCGTGGATGGGCTTGGGGAGCTACTTCCCGAATTGTCTCTTCTTGGGCTTCTTCCTATCATGACTCAATATGCGTGTCATGGTACGAGCGGGTCGACAAGGTAATATGGATAAAGTGTGTAACCCCTGCAGGGTGTAAAACTAAGTGCTTAGCCGTGTCCCCGGTAATGGACGATTGAGTTGCTGAATTGTGGGTGATATGACATGTTCTCATTCATTCTAACTTGTAACTGCTAAAAACTTGTGGTTAAAACTTAATTGGGTTGTTTGATGAAGATTAAATGCTTTACAAATGTTTTACAAATGGTAGGATAAAGTATTTTTGCTGTTGCAATTAAGCCTGAACCCCACAAGCCAGATATGCATATAGCTATTTAGTCTTGTTGTTTCTCTCATTGTTCCACTTGCCAGTGCATTCCAAGTGCTGACCCTTTGGGGCTGTTACGTTTCATGTTGCAGGTTACTCTTTCGGTTACTCTGAGTAGTAGTGTTGGTTGCGACCCTCCACTCAACATTTTGTTTGCCTGTGGCGTCTAATGGAGACTGGAGCTACTTTATTTTATGCTATCTATTTGCTACTTTTACTTGTGCAAGCGTATTGCTTTGCAAACTTTGTAATAAATGCAATATTCTGGATCATACCATTGTAATAATGATGCACTGTCAATTCTTTGATGTCTATCGATGCTATGTATGCCAATGAACCGATCCAGGGATTGGCGTGATACATAGAGGTGCAATCCTTTCGGGTTGTACCGTTTTAATTACGGTATATGTATAATGTTGTAATGCACAATCAAATCTCATAGGAGTCAAGATGATTAGTATATGCATGTATGCTTTCTCGGTGTCTGTCAATTGCCTCGCTGTAATTTGTTCACCTAACATGTCATCTATCTTAAGGAGAATCACCTCTAGTGAACTATGGACCCCGGTCCATTCTTTTTCCATCAATCTACAATCTATTTACTATTTTCTGTTTACTTTCTGCAAAGCAATTACTATCTTCCACACAATATGTTTAATCCTTTGTATTCAGCAAAATCAATGAGATTGACAACCTCACTGTAAGTTGGGGGCAAAAGTTTTGTGGTTGTGTTGTGCAGGATTCCAAGTTGGAAACAACACCTTGGAGGTGTTTCCTTACTCCTACTGGTTCGATAACCTTAGTTTCATAACTGAGGGAAAACTTGCTGCTGTGCTCATCATACCTTCCTCTTGGGGTTCCCAACAAGCTCGATACGTGTTGAGCCGATAATCACGCATCAACACTTGATGGCGCGACATGAGCTAGTCCACACGCTCAAGGCACAATCCGGGGTACCTCGGTAGCCACTATGCCAACAGTATCCCCTGGGCGTGGACGACAAGCTTCTTCTTAGCGCACGACGCACATGCCCAAGTTGCCGGGATGCACCCTCATAAGCTCGTGGGACCCATACCTGCACAGATTCTTGATCTGGTGTTAGGGTCAACACTCATATGCAGGGAGGTGGCAAGCTTGACCGCACACACTCAATTGGCCGCACGATCAAGGAGACATGCTAATCTTCTGACAGCCACCGCACACTGACTGTGGACGCCCCGATTCTCGCAAAAAGCGGTAACTACAACGGCGTGGAAGTAGTTGCCTCCTTGAGTTGTCGTGGAGTGGGCGATGGTTGCCACCGTGAGGCGGAACTGTCTCTGCCTGGTAACTCTGCTATTGATATAAAAGGACATAGGAGGCAAGAGTTCCTCTCCTGATATTTTGTTTATCTTCCCTGGCCAGCTAATCCATACTTTCCAACGCTCGGTGCCATGTTGGCCTCCAAGAGGAAGGGAAAGAATGATAATAAGGACAAGGTGTTAGAGATCCACGAGATGGAGTACCATGCACACAAGTGTGTTGAGTGGCGGTCAATCTACAACTTCTACCCACCGGTGCTCAACATAGTGCATGCCAGAGATTTCGCATCGGTTTGCACCGTCGTCGGGTACGAGCACGGGGATCCGTCCTCATCCCACCGAGGACACATGACCGCAATATCTGGCCACACCTCAATGTGTGCTTCTTCACCTGCTTCCTGATGGAGAGGATCCTAGTGCTACGTGGGGATCCCGTCCCTAGAAAACTGCCTTGATGAGTCGTGGGAGGCGACTATGGAAGGTGAGGACTGGCGCACGCTGGGAGAGAGAGATACGTAGAGATATCTCCCATATGCCAGAGGATCTAGAGCCTGAAGGTTATCGCGCTAACCAGCCGGCAAGTGGTGACAACGTGGATACAACGCGGGATTGTGCCGCTGATGCTGCGCTCACACCTGGCATGGTAGTACACTGGCATCCATGATGTGACCCGATAACATCCTAGAGTTTTAGATCAGAAAATAAGAGACCACAAGTATGTGCATTGCATTCATGCATTAGAACATTTTGGAGAATTGACGCGCATAATTAAAAGAATTGTAGAGGGATCAAGATTTCTCTTATTCTGATGGAAATGTCAGGGCAAGTGCGACAAATTTCGGCATGACCTCTACTGTATGTTTGTGTTCGAGGGAAAAGTATTTCAAATTTGAATAATCAAATATATATTTGATATTAAAAAGAATTTGAATTTGAAATATAAATAGAATTACAATAATTAATAAAGAACTGAATTCTTATTAAGATATAATATTCACAAATAAATAGTTAAGGAAAAGAATATCTTTATTATTACTAAACAATATTACATTGTTTGTTACAATATCTTTACAAGAGATTCAAAAGGAATAAAAAGAAAGTTTCAAGAGAATTTTGAAATTGAATTATATATGTAAATATTCACAAGATTCATATTACAACAAGAAAGGGAGTGTACTTTTATTAATATTACATATATTATATTGTTTCTACAAATGAATAAAAATAAGATTACAAAATAATAAAAGAAAACCCTAAACTACTTTTCCTATTTATTTCTTGTATCTTCTTTTTCTTATTATTCTTTTGTCCTACAAAACACAACAAAAATAAAAGAAAATAATTAAAGACATCAATCGAATTACTGCGCTATTAAGGGACTTAATCCCGTAAGACGTATCCCATGGCATGGATAGTGTTTCGTGAGTTTCCTCGGTTTCCAAGTTGATACGTAAGGGGTGCCAACAACTTTATAGTCACTGTAAGTGCTAACACACCTCCGCCTACCAACAAGTAGTTCCCTCCATCAAGTCCCCACAAGAGGCAAATATTGAGAGGTCGACTTCTCTCAACATCAAGATGAAGACAATCTAACACATATGGTCATAGCGATGAATATCATAATAAACTTTATCTTATTTCAATGTCATACTAGGGTTTCTCCATCTTTCCAAGAACTAATGATCTACTCAGACATGGAGGCAATCAACATCATGGAAATACCAATGGAATCTATCATCGATGAATAGTACTTGTATAAATCCACAACAAGTATGGAAATTACAACAAGATGTAGATGGGATGGATGAAGATGGTGGTGATGTAGTGGTTGATGATGAAGATCGATGCCTTAGCCTCCCGGATCTGCGCAGGGCGAAGATGGATCCCCGGTGGACGAGTTCCCCCTCCATATGCCTTCTAGAGGCGAGGTTTCAGCGATTTCTGGTTGTTCTGTATGTCGTCTCTCTGATCCCGTTGCACGGGGTGAAACTATTTGAGCAGGCGGTGGCGGCGCCAACTATGCAGCAGGAACTATACGACCAGAAAATTAATTCTCGCCATATAGTTGGTCGTTAAACCTTCTGGATGCCTCGATCACTTCGGGTTTTCTTCTAGTGTTATTGATATTTCCTGAATAAGCGATTTACATTGTGTTTGACTCCTTTTCTCCCCAATACAACTGCTTCAAGAATTGTGTCCATTGTATCCATCATCTGTCCTGATCCTGGAGAAAATAGACATAAAATATGCGCGCGAACGCTGTAAAATACTAAGATCCTACAACTATAATGCGAAATAATAATATAAAACATGATGCATTATGCACTCATTAGTAAGATAGTAGGTGACGAAGCTCAAGCGACTAGGAGCAGTGACCGCAACCGTCGGTATAACCGGAATCAGACGGGAGGCAGCAATGATCAGTGCCAGGGAGGATCGTGTGTGTGTGTGTGTGTGTTCGATGGGTGTGTGCGTTGCGTGTGTCGTGTCCGTAAGAGGGAGACATGCTGGGATCGGGGGTGACCCCGAGCCAGAGTGGGTTGGGCTGGCCTAATAGGCCAGGACGAGATGGACCGGCCGATTAGGCCAACCAAACAGGCCCAAATGAACCAGCTAGGCCTAGCCACTTAAAACATTTTTTAGAAATAAGATATTTAAATATTCCTACACTATTATAAACCCGAGAAAAAATACATAAAAATCTTGAAAATAATTATAAATTACTTTTGGGTGTAAATGTTAACCTTCTATTCCATAAAAAATGCTAAGTATGAAAATCTAAATTATTTTGGTATTTCTAAAAATAAATACTATAAAAGAGTATATAATATCATTTTTTTATGTTACAATAAAAGGAAATTATTTTATTTTATCACCTATATATTAAAATAAACTCCTTTTAGCTTAAATTAAACCATTTAAGGTTAATTGAATGAATAAGTAATATTTTCTCTATTAAAACAAATAAAAGTTAAAAACTTTGAATACTTAAATTATTTTCTTGAAAAGAATATAATTTCTAAAACCTTAATATTTAATTCTTAAACCAAATTCATTTATGGAATTATTAATGTGTAATCATATTGCATTACTATCATTTAAGACCTTTACCATCAAATCCCTAAGTAAGAGCTCATAGTTAGGAATAGATAATACTTATATTGCTTAGGTAAACCATTCTTACTAAGCTATCTTATTAACTCATATCCTAGGAGTTAACCATGCCCTATGCTTAGGACCATGATAGCAAGACCAAGATTTAAACCTTGATCATAAACCAAGACACTTTAGGGCATTATTACACTTTTACTCAACCAAGTAATGTCACTTAGCAATATTATCTTCTTAAAGTATGAGACCATATGCTATTTACCTAAGACCGTCACCATTGCTTACAATAGAAACTATAAGTGGTTAGCATATAACCAATTAGTATTCATTCACCATCCTACACCATCTACCGATCAATGATTTTTATGTAACCCTAACATATCATTCACCTGCATTGAAAGTGTATGATCTCACCACCTTAACCATACTTAGTTTAAATTTTAGAACTTGATAGTACCTTAAGTAAACCATTTCTTTAGTTCATCTATACCTCATAGTTACCTTTAGTTATGTCTTCCATATTCGTTAGACATGCTAGCTCTATACTCTTAGAATGAAGCCAATCCTTATAGTCGACATTCTAATAACCTCTAAGGGATTGCTTACCTTAGTATATGAAATATTTTCTTCAAAATTTATTATTTTTGCCACTTTGAACAAAACCCTCATATGATTACTTGTCTTAAAAACTATAAACATGACCTTTCATCAAAGCTTAAACCAAACAACATAAATCATCCTTCACTACTATCCTTTACTTGTATACTTTACTTGTATGCTTTGTGTGTTAATTTCCAGGTTCATAGATCTTAATTTTTATGTGAAGTAAACTTGAAGAGAAACTAAATCATTCATGAGTCACCCAAAATCAACTCATACACAACATCAGGGTTATTCCAGGGTTTGACAAATTGCATTGCATGTATTATGCACCATAGAATATTGGTTTTTTAAACATTAGTCCTTACTAGACCAATGATGCTATTTTCAGATATTTGATCTTATATTGTCTCAAAGACCATGATTGCATAATATTATAATCACCAAGGAAAGTTCACACTTGCTCATGTCCTTTTATTATTTTCTATCAAGTATTTGCAAACTCTATTAATGTTATCACCTGCATTTCGAAAAGGATGATAGAACAATATTTTCTTAATCAACTAGAACTATTGGTTACTGATCCAGGGTGATCAGTTAATCTATTATAACTGACAATAGAACCCCCATTGCACGGGAATGTATTCACTAGGATTTAACAACAAATGTTGCCAGTTATTCTTGCGCTGTAGATTACACATTAACCATGAGAACTATATGGACTCTAGGGAAGTCAACTAGATCTTCTTTCTTTTGTATGTCAACGGACGACCTTTACGTGATGCTGAGAATCCTTGGACGGATCCAACAACATGGGTGGGCACGCTTAGAGCCCCACGGTTTTGGTGTCTAGATTATCTGTGTGAGGCTGGTGGAGGTACGATCGGTCATTTTTAAATGGAACCTTCCAGGGGCATAACCGACTCACAGAGTCTTCAGGGGCCTATCAGAGTTATAGCAGCCTGAAAGGGGGCTTAATAGAGATGTGGCGGCTTGGAGGATCGTGTTGGCATATGGGGTCACAGAGAAGGCAGTGATCATCTTAGATCTTGGACTAGGCCCCACACCAAGGAAGTGTGGACGAGAATGCAACCCGGATGTGCAATGAAGCTAAGGTCTCTCATGGGTAAAGCACCGCACCTCTGCAAAGTGTATAAAATTGTGACATGTTAATCCCTATTCCGAGAATGAGCTACGAACGCTGCAGGAAAGGAGCTCCACGAAGTTCTAATCACCCGTGAAGACTGACGAACATAGCTTTTGAGAATAAAAGCTACCTTTGAAGAAATGTTTACGAAAATCTGCATATCCTACGACCGATGGTTTACAGCTGTAGATAGTGCAGCAAACAATCCGTTTTAGTGAACCTATTGAGTACACTCATACTCAATTGTACCTTCTTAACCCTTGCTAGATTTCAGAGCATTCAATGGCGAACTCAGGAGGAGCACTACTTTGAAGGGTTGAAGATATCTGGTGGAGATCAATGAAGTCGACGGCTACATCAGGAGCAATAGAAGAGAAGCTGAATAGTAGTGTAGAGATAAATCCCTAGATACTAGAACCTACTTCTATAGTACATTGCTTTAACATCCAACTCAAACCATAGATATATATTAATAATAGACTTTGAGTTGTTGTTATTGAATTTCTTCTGTATAATGTTTTCCTCACTATTTTGAGGAATGTTTTTTGGATCTTCTGTAAGGTTCTGAGTTGTAATCTATAGTCATGACTTGGACCCGTGATGTTTCTGTTGAACACTCAGAGGGATGTAATTCTAGTAGAACGGTGTTTCACTAGTGTTATGTCAATCACTATAGTGTACTACATCATGCAGTGGTATGCTGGGTCACCGCACCGACTCCATGTGGGAGATGGTTTGGATCCGACTCCCAAAGAAGTCATAAAGTGCGTAAACGCGATATGGGGCGGGACATAGGGAATGCAGCTCCATCTACCCGACATCGTGCCGCTCTCCGATGATTCTAGGAAGATTGATGCCATCCCGGCGTCCATGCTGCTCTGCACCCATTGGGGAATCCACAAGGACTGGATGGCGCCGAAGGACTATGACCGGGTGATCGAGGAAGCATGGAGGGTGTCTGCTCCCGGTGGCGACGATGAGGAGGCTCCAACAAGTGACCTCCTTGTAGGCGTCCCTCCACCCTTGGTGAGACTGAGAGGAGGAAGGCAAAGGCTAGCTCATCCAACACAACTTCCCACGCTCCTCCGAAGATTGAGGATACCTATGATGATCCCGAGGATATCATGCCGCCACCACAACACCGTCCAAGGGGGCACCAGGGACCAGTGCTACTCTACCTTTCGAGAAGCACCCTGGACAAGGAGATGGAACTGGAGGGGTTAGGCCTCCGGGACATAGGAGCACCCCGCAAGCGGGAAGCTTGGCTTCAGTGGAGCCACCCTACCTCTCCCCGAAGAGGTTCACCTTTCAACTGGGGCCCCGAGGGTAATCTACCCCACTTTCTTTCTCGAGAGCCTAGGCATTCCCACTTCTCATAGTCTTACTTTATGTTTACTGCTACAGGACTGCCGGGTCAAGTGCCACCATGAAGAGGCCACGTGACGCCTCCACGGAACCCTCCCAGACAAGCAAGAAGGTGTGCGATGCTCCTACTGCCAGAGCGGAAAGAAGGAGACCGTAGTGCCGAGCTCGTCTTCAAGGCCAGCAATTGGCTCTCAAGGTAAAACTTCCCACAGGGCTTTGCTCCATGAACTTTCTTAGCCACCATCATAGCTCACGATTGCTTCTTGATGATAGGTTCACCACCACCGAGGGAAGCTCCTACCATTTCTAGCCTCCTCGCCGCTAGGAGAGGTGAGCCCGCGACAACCGAGCATCCCCAATCTATCGAGGATAACCCTAGGGCTCGACACCCCGACGTGCCGGGGACGAAAGTGGGTCCCTCCCGGCAAGGGCCGCATGCACCTTCACTGGAAGAGGTCATTGAGAGCGCGATGACTGATCACGACGGCAAGCTAGTGTTGCACCAACTGGCTCAAATCCTAGAAGGACTGCAGGTGGATCCTTCCAACTTTTCGGGCACGTAGAGGGACATCGATCTCTTGGAGAGGGAACAACTTTAGTTCACCCTTGACGCCCTTCGAACGAAGGAGTGACAATGAAGGACGAGCGAGTTCCTCGTGCTCTAGTGAAGGGAGATCAAGGAAGCCTGCCAAGAGCTTTCCCGGGCTCACACATCAGTGCAGGAGAATGCCCTTGCGACGACCACTGCCTCGGCCACTGCAGTCGCTGGCCTTGAGAAAATTCTCAAGGAAGAGAGGGTCTCATGGTGGAGCGATGCATCGTGGATCTAGGAGAAGGCGGACCTAGTGGAAGCCCATCAAGGCGAGTTGGACCTCGCCGATGACCGGGGGATCAACTCAACCTAATCCACGGATATACTATGCAGATCTGCGAGCTCACGGTGGCAACTGCCATGAGGGAATAGAAGGCTGCATGCGAAGCTACTCATCACGAAGACGAGCTTCAACAACAGCTTAAGGAATCCCACAACCAGCTCAAGGCCCACCCACCTGACGGGAAGTAGGAGGATTGTGACACAATGCCAATGTAAACCTACCGCATCCGTCAAGACCATGGACGAGGAAGTTCTCCATTTGTATTTCTGCCCACATCATCTCCCCGCTCCATTGTAGAGCAACCGCATCTGCGCGAGTGCCATGGAGGCAACAAACATTATAGAAAGTGAGGATATATATGAGTGTAAAAACTACGCGAGCCATACAACCTCCTTTCCCTCATGGCCACGATGGTTCCTGCCATCGTTGCGCATGGGCATTCATATGGATGTTCCTAGAGTGGATCTTAGTGCACAACATGCGTGTTAGAGAGAGAATCTTAGCACCCATTCCACCCGACATACGTGGAACATAGTGGATATTAGCGCCCATGCTGCTCCTTTATTCCCGATAGCCCCTGCTCGAGTTGTAAGTAGAGAGGGCGACATCATGTCCAAAGGCAGGAAGGTGCTATGAATCCGCTAGCTAAAGAACATAAAAAGTGCATAATATTCTCCTTCACTCGGCAGACATAACCCTGATGGTAGTAGCCCCTTATCCGAGTTCCGTTGCCTCGAGCCTTTTTGCAGCAGAGGTGACGAAGAGCTTGACATTGACGACAAAGTCTGGCGAAGCTTGCGCGCCTCTACCTGGCGCGCTAGATGTCACGTCTCGTAACACAAACACCAGGGATGGGATTCACCCCTGTTTGTGAAGTGGAGGGAGCACGAGACAACAAACACGACCAACATAGCCTTCAAATCACGTCTAACACATGAAGCTTTTTTACCCAGGTCCAGGCCACCGGAGGCTAATAGCCCGACGTCATGCATGTCTGAGTTGATCTTCGATATGTGGGTTTTTACAAGAGGATGAAATCTCTATGTCACTTGCTGGTAGAGGATGAACTAGCCTTTCTAACTTCCAGGATCTCTCTTTTTTCTCACTGCTCTTAGCTTACTACTTGGCTTAGCCAACAACCAGTCTATCCATTTTTCCATCAACCGTCATGCCTTCTCTACTGTGGTGATGACCCTCCTTTTATACAACAACAAGAGGATACCACAACCGCTGGAGCACCCACACAATATGAACATTGCCAGGATGTGACTCCATGCACCACGTGGAGTGTCCAAAGAGGGGAGGTGCCACCCGCCAATCCCTTGGCACTGGCACCTCTTCCGAACGGATGCGACCCATATTGCGTCTCTTCCCCTTGTATATAAGCTACAAATCATCAATGGAATCAGATCAGTTGATCATTTGTTGTCTCTCTCGTTTTGTCTCTCGATTCCCTTTAACACGTTATCAGCACGCTCGCCGCTGGGCGAATTTTTAGTCTTCCGACGAGAACGGAGGAAGAAGAACCAGGAGTTTGGAAAGAACAGGCAAAAGGTAAGACCGAGAGAATCGAAGTCCTCAATCAACAGAGGTAATCACCGAATTGGTCTGATTCAATTTGGGATGTTCTTACCAACTTGATGACACCAGCCGACGAACAATGTCCTCGACCCCGCGTGTCTCTCCGACGCTGCTTGTCGCACCTACGCGTGCGCCCATGGCGAAGGCAGTACACTCGGTCTTCACGACCGGCCCTCCCGGCCCTCCCGGCACTGCATCTTCCCGCGGAGGCGACCGCCGGCGCTCGCAGCCACGACCTTCGATGCGGCCACCCGCAGCACGACGGCGTCGCAAGGCTCAATCCTTGCAGTGTGACGGCGCCCGCGTCCACGTCCTCCTGGCGTGATGCTGCCCCGTGCGGCAACCCAGCGGAGGACGACCGACGCGGTTCTCCACGCCCCCGCGGCGGCGCCAGCAAGAGCCTACCGGTGCGGCTCCTCACACCTGGCACCATCTCCCTGGTGACTCCTCGATATCCGCGGCGTCAGTAGCTCGGGCCGCCGGTGAATGGCGTCGCGGTGGCAGGTGCGCACAGAGATGGAGGAGGCGTTGACGACATCATCCACAGAAATTGGGGATCGATGCGGTGTGCTCGCTCGCTTTCCTTATCCTATCGTATGTACAGGACGTTTCTGGTTGGGCTGCCGAACGTGGCCCATGTGGGTGCGGTTGAGGCACATAAAGCTTATGCTAATTTACATAATACATTTTTATGTTCAGTTTTTTAGCAAATAGCCTACTAATTGCAGTAGCAATAATTTTGTTCCTGTTTTAAGACCCTACTAATTACAGTACAAGTTTTCTAGTACTGTTTTTCAGTTCGAGTACTATGTGTATTCCTGAAAATATATGATGTGATATATATTTCCATGTTTCCTACATGTCGAGATTTATTACGTCCATTAATTTGCAATTGAGATTTTTAATTTCTTGCATAAGAACCAATTCATCGTCTTAATTGAGTCTTTGGCTTAATACGAGCACGAATTGAAAAATGCAAAATTCAAAGTGACGTCTTCAAATTGATGTTTTGGGACCAATAGGTAGTGTGAAGATCTACTGCATTACAGACTATCTATCACTACTGAAGTGCTCTCCCATACATTTTATTAAGTGATGACATAAGGTAATAGAAACATGAGTATCTACTGATTTCATCAGATTATACTCTCTAGTGCTACAAGATCTACTCTAAATTCTTTTTGGAGATTATCTACAATATGTCACACTTGACAATTTGAAGTTCACACTAGTGATTTCAAGCCTACTTCTTGAAAATATCATTAATTTTGCAAAGTTCATTACAACATAACCATGATGGTTTGTAGTTTACCAAAGCGTAATAATAACCTATGGTTTACTCATGGAGGTAATTGATGGCTTGAAAATTTGAGGTGCTCGCCCTCGATGGCCACAACTATCCTACCTGGGCCATGGACATCAAGATCGCCCTTGCCTCCCGTGGGATAGTGCGTGCCATCCAGAACACGGAGGATCCCCTTCCGATTGGAGTCGCACCGCTGAGAGAAGAGCAGAAATATGCCGCCTTATACATTATAAGGCACCATATCCTCACCTAGATCGTAAGTCTGAGTATATGGAGGAGAAATCCCCACTTACTTTGTTTCAGGCCCTCAAAACGAGGTATGAACAGCAGAAGGCAATTGTATTGCCTGAAGCAATACATGATTGGACCGATCTTTGACTTCAGGTCCATTGGATAATACAATCATGAGGTTCATAAGATAAGTTCCAAACTACGCTTTTACGGAAAGGAACCCACTGATGTGGAGGAAATAGAAAAGACTTTGTCTACTATGCTCCCATTTGAAAGGCTCCTCCAGCAGCAATACAGTGCTGGCGACTACCAAGTCTATTCCGACCTCATTCATATTCTACTTCAGTCTGAAAAGCATGATGAGCTACTTGCTAAGAATAGCTCTCAGCGCCTGGTTGCTTCCCAACCTCTACCTGAAGTTCATATGAACATCGTGAACGGACATAATTTTGATGGTTCCTTCAAAGGCAAACCATCGAAGTTCAGTGGTAAGCGAAAGCACAATCGGAACAACATACATAGAAACTCAGACCTTGGGGAAGGCACCGCAAAGCCCAAGTTTTATAAAACTAAGCTTTATGACAAGTATGGATGCTACACGCATTCTACTAACAAGTGCAAGACCCCAAAGCATCTGGCAATTCTCTACCAGCTATCCCAAGGACGCAAAAGGACCTCAAGGGTAAAGGTTTGAAAATCACTTCAACCTTCATCCAGACAGCACAGATTGAGCTGGTTGTTTGCAAGATGTTTCTCTTGGACCTTGCAACATCATGATTCTCCAGCAGTCAGTGGACCCTATGGGCACGGAGAACATGATGGTTGGGTTTGCCTCAATTAACATGTTAAGAGACTTTAGCTAGTCCCACTATCTTCTTAGTGATCGATTATTCATGTCCATTTACATTGTTGTAATAGAACATATATATTGTATTTCACAATATATTGTATCAGCACTTTGATACAAATAAGATTGAATGTATTCTATATATATGAGAAAAGATTTCCGTAGCGAAAACTCTCCAACTCGACATATAGATTTCTACGGGACTCAATCCAATGGGTGAGGAACAAGTATTTGAAAAAGTACCCCTCTCTATTGTTTGGATTATACTACACGTGCATCCAACCCATAGAACATGTTGCATATAAAGCAATTCCATTGGTTAAAACTTCCTCAAGTTCAAGTTCCCTCACTAGACTTTCTGTGCACCACGTGTGCCACTGTAGGGAAGCTAATTTTGAGGCCCTCGCACCTCTAAATACAAGTTGGACCACTTCGGTTCCTTGAACGCATTCATTGTATGGACCATATTAGGTATTTTTATGATTCATTGATGCATCTAAATGATGATCACACGTGTGCCTTATGTCCACACGAAACCATGCATTTACCACGATAATGAGGGAAGTAATTAAGTTACATGCCTATTATCCTGAAAGTCGAATTTTATCAATTCGCATGGACAAGATGCATAATTCTCCTCATGTGGCTTCAATGACTTGCATGGCCTTGGGGATTGAAGTTCAACACTCTGTCCCATTAGTCCATACTCAAAATGGTTTGGTTTGATCCATAATTAAGAGGATCAAACTCATTGCAAGACCTTTGTTAATGAATTGCAATTACCAACTAGACGTTGGAGTCATGCAGCTTTACGCACTGCTCAATGACTAACTGCATATCGCAGTACTCCTCCTCTGCAATTGATACGTGGAAATCCTCCGAGAATTTCCCATCTGCGTAAGTTCGGAAGTGCTTCACGCGTACCGATCTCACCACCGCAGCATACATCATTGGGCCCACAGACTAAGGATCTATGTGGGGTACAGATCTCCGTCGATCAACACATACCATTGAAAATCCCTCATTGGGATCCATTCATAGCCTAGTATGCTGATTGCTTATATTAAAAGGTGGATTATTTCCAGGCATTAGGGGGAGATTTTATGTATCACATAGAATGCCAGGAAATCAATTGGGACTCCATGTCCCACCTCATATCCACGTATTCAAGAATTTGTACTTTACGTCTGGGATTCACATATTTGCAACAAATTGCAAATAACCTGCCAGATTCATTTACTGATCTCAAAGGTGTTACAAAATCCTTTAGTCCGGCTAGAAATGCGTCCGATAGAGTGGAGGTATCAATCAAAAACCACTCAACTCCCCTTACCTAAAAAGAGGGGGAGTAGTACGACCTCTAACCAGGATCTAGCTCCCCGCAAGCAACAAAGGAAATTGAGGAGATATCCTCTAATTCAGTAAATACGAGTCAACCTAGCGTTGATAAACACATTATGGGTAGTATACACCCAGTGGAAGGGAAACCTCCACAACCCTAGCTTCATCTTGCACATACTGGCTGGGACATCGGAACACCTTGACTCACACGTATTGGGAAATCACGAAGAGTCATCATGGGTGTATGAGATTTCCTCCAACAATATCGATTCTAGAGAATTATAACCAAGACTACAATTGTCGACACACATTTCTCTTGTATGATTGCAAACATCCTTCAGTGATTCAGATCAAAAGACCATGGCCATGACAGAGTGTAAACCACTCGCTCGGACTAGAACAAACAAAGGATGCAATCCAAGCAGAATTAGCCTCCCTCTTCCTTATGAATTCCTTATGGGATTCAATATGTTCTCTTCTAGCAACAGAATGAGAACAACAAGGTGGTGAGAAAGCAAGGCTTGTAGCATAAGGTCGGGTTTCCGCAGAGATCTGATACCTACTCTCTAGACAGGATTGGAATCCTCAAAATTTTCTGATAATTATATCATTGGCATTGCAAAATCATCTATCTATGTAGTTGATAGATGTAGTGACTACATTTCATGTGGATCACTATATTTGGACATGTATGGTTCCCGATGGAATCTCTATCCAAATCGAAATGTAAATGCAACTTGCATTGTGTAAAATCATTAAGTCATTACATGGCTTATTATTGTCGGTATATTTTGGTACAAACGACGTAGTGAGTCCCTTATACACAAGGATTACTCCTACAATGATGATTACCCATGCGTTTTTGTCATACACAAGGATTACTCCTGGAATGACGAAGCACGTGATCATCTAAAAGACGGAATTTGAGATGAAGGATTTGGTTAAACCCAAACAATGCTTGATACTACAAGTCGGGCTACCTCACTCAAGTTTTATGGTACACTAAGTTTCCTATATTATAAATATTGGAGAAACCTAAAATGGACGAGTCATATCCATCTCCCATGTCGGTTATTCAATCTCTAGACGTAGAGAAAGGTTCACTCAAACCACAGGATGATGTAGAAGGGATGTTGGGACTTGAAGTTCCATATCCTAGTGCCTTTGGACCCACCAACACAATTGGTTGGGAATCAAGAATATCTTTCGATATCTCCAAGGCACCACACATTATTTAACATGTTCTTGAAATTTCAAAGAAATTTGAACTCCAATATCATCAGAATGCACTGATGTTGGCTACTTAAATGATCCCCATAATATGTACTTACATGGTAGAAGTGTCACTCCATTGATGTCTTCGAAATAGACTTCGGTGACTACACCTACCAATCATTCTGAAATACAAAGCCACATTGACATGTGTAGCTTTACAAAATGATAAACCACATACATGAGTCATGTGGTATTGGTTATCTTGAATCATCGACCATTATCTACACAGATAATGTTGTTTGTGTTGCATAGATGCAAATATGATACATCGAGAGCAATATCACTAAGCATATTGCCTCTAAATTGTTTTATCTCCATGAACTCCAGAAGAGTTGGGGAATAAACATCTTGCAAGTCAATTCATGCGATGACCTCGCTGATCTATTCACGAAGTCTCTACCAACTTTAACATTACAGAAATATTTTCATGGAATTGGTATTCGACGGCTTCAGCATTTGCAAGAATTAGGGGGAGTATCACCCTGGACTACTCCTATTCAAAGCATCATATTACACTCTTTTTCCCTTTATGAGTTTACTATCCAGGTTCTCATCAAGGTTTTAATGAGGTAGTATCAACACAAGATCATATGTCATACTTTCTATTTTCCCCACCGGGGTTTTTAGGAAAGTATACACGACATATATATTGCTCTCCAAACTCTACGAGGTTTTTCCCTTTGACAAGGTTTTTCTCATATGGAGTTAACAATGAGGCAATAACAATGATATGTTGTATCATTTTCTCCTTATTATCCCACTAGGTTTGAAGGAGTTTTAACATCATATCCAACCATTATATGGTGCATCATTTTCTCCTTATTTTCCCACTGGGTTTTAAGGAGTTTTAGCAACATATCATACATACTACTCCTCACATTTTTCCCACAGGGTTTTGGAGGAGATGATTCCAGAGATGATCGACCGCAAAGACAAGGAAGGATTAGGGGGAGTGTTAGGATTTAATTAATAGATTAATTAAAGGGATAATCCTCCCTTATGTAATTCTCTATGTCGGTTGGTTTGTCAACCGACATGTCCCTTCCTTACACCTCTTTCGAACGGACGCGACCCATATTGCGTCTCTTCCCCTTGTATATAAGCTGCAAACCATCAATGGAATCAGATCAGTTGATCATTTGTTGTCTCTCTCCTTTTGTCTCTCGATTCCCTTTAACAAAAACAACATCATCCGGTCTTTTCTCGCCTGCCGTGCATGTCATGGTATTAAATGAGGGAGCATAGCCATAGGACAGGGGATGCTAGGTGTCCTACATGCTGCCCCGGATGCTGCTGCCTCATTGATTGTTGACTTCATGTCAACCTCGCCTCGGCAGGTAGGACAGATGGGCACCCAACGATGCTGGTCGGGAAGCCCCCAAGGCCCATGCGAGTGAAGCATCTCACGCCGCAAACTCTTCTCTTCTAAACTCCTGTGAACACTTCCGGGGAGAGATCCACAGATACCATGGACACGCTCATGGTGTGTCCCTTGAAGATGTAGATCTTGTACATCTCCATGCTCTTCTTGGCCTTCTTCCTACACATCATAGGAAGTTCACACTTATTATCTTACTGTTGGCGTGTCATCCACTTGGCCGGTGTGGTTACCTCTCTAGCCATCCCCGGAAAGCAGAGTCCCACGTCAGCACTTGATGGCGCGAAGTGAGCTAGTACACGATCTCAAGAAACAGTCCAAGGCTCCCTGGTAGCCACCGCGCCGAAAGTGCACATTCTTTGTTTGAAATCATACAAACTAAACTTCTCTTTGCGCTCCCCAGGCGCGGCTAATAGACAATAAGTTGTATGAGGAAGGATTGATTCACTAGTAAAAAAAAGAGCCTTTCGTTCACCCCTTTAGTCCCGGTTGTGATTGTACCCGAGACTAATACTCACATTAGTCCCGGTTCCAACGGAACAACCTTTAGTCCCGGGTCAAACGGGACCTTTAGTCTCGGTTGGAGACACCAGCCGGGACTAAAGGGGTTGCGGCAGGCTGCAACCGGTACCGACCCCTTTAGTCCCGGTTCGTATCACCAACCGGGACTAAAGGGGTAACCTTTAGTCCCGGTTCGTATTACCAACCCGGACTAAAGAAAATAGGCAAAAAAAAAATCAAATGGCCATAACTTTTGCATACGATATCAGAAAAATGCGTACAACCTATCAAAACATGCAGAAAAAATTTCCTCTTCGATTTCAACAGCCTTAGGCCATTTTGGATTCTTTTAGATTTTGAAAATTTGAAAAGAAAAAAAAGTTATTTCAAAAATTAAATTTTTTAATAATAATGGATATATTATTTCAAAAATTTCAAAATAGTTATTCGTAATTTCGAAAAAAAGTTATGTCATATTTGAAAAAAAGTTATTCGTAATAATGGAAAAAATTTATTTCAAATTTTTTTAATAATAAAAATTCTTATGTCATATTTGAATTCCTCACATTTTTGAATGGATATATAATTTGTCAAATTTCGATTCACAGATTTGAAGATATTATTTATGTCATATTAAATGAATAATTGGCAAAAAATGAATAAAATATTAATTTCGAATTTTTTATTGGACTAAAATATTATGATTACTTATTTATTGTTGTTTACTTAAATAGTTATTCGTAATTTCAAAAAATAAAGACGGTTGACATATTGATATGAGCTAATAACATTGAATACTAGTCTTAACAATAAGGTATAAGAGTCCTTCGCGCGAGGTGGGAGAGATGGAATGGGAAAGTTAAGCGTGCTAGGGGTGGAGTAGTGGTTGGATGGGTGACCGATCGGGAAGTTTGACTATAATTGTAATTTGACCTAAGATTAATTATAGTTAGTGTGAAAAATGAGAGATAAGCGAGTCAGATAATTCAAATGTTCAAAAAAATTCAAAAAAAAGGGGGAGGCCGTGAGGGCCTTTTGTCCCGGTTTGTGGCTGAACCGGGACTAAAGGAGGAGGCCTTTAGTCCCGTCCCTCCAGTCCCGGTTACCAGGACCGGGACTAAAGCCCCTTACGGGCCGGGACTGAAGGCCCCTTTTCCACTAGTGATTAATCCGTGATAATAAAATAAACAACGACTTATCTTTGCGCAGGATAACAATGAAAATGATGAAGCAGATCGGTTTGACTTACAGAATACTGGTTACATGATTTATCCACAGCTTGCGCCCACCTCTAATGATATGTCTACAATATGTTGATGCAATTAAACTAAAGAACCTACATACTACTACGGTCAAGAAAACTAAAGAGGAACTCTTTTCTTGTCGTCACGCTCATAGTCATACACGTACATTTCGTACGCATAATACTTGCCAACGTTGATGTGTCCAACCCATCCAACCCATTTATCATCAGCGTTGCACATGTCCACAGAAGGCACCGTCGATCCGCCGAATGTACTAAAGATCCGTTAGCAGACGGCAATGCACAACAACGCCTATAGCGCACAATCTCGTCGCACTCGGCTGCGCGCGTGTATGCTTCGTGGCACGTGTAGGAGGCTTGTCCCGAGCGACCTCAACTCGACGACTCCATAGGTCGAAGTGGAGGATGTCATCTTCATTCGAGGACCGCGTCAACACGGTCCATGAGCATTAGCCTCTATCCACATGAGGCCTTCTAGAGTTAGCGCAGGATCACCACAGTCAATAGCTTCAAAGAAACCACCGTCGGTAGGTGACTTCCTTCGAGGGCCGCATCCACGCAGTCTAGAAAGATTGCCCTGTATCCATGCCATCTTGCTCGGCTAGAACTCGGGTTCATCGTGGTCGAGGCGAGGCCCGAAAGCATCATTGACAAAGCAAGTCGTGGCCTCGGTACGCCCATGCAGACTCGCTTGGTAAGCAACATCCGACCAGCGGTCACGTCGCATGCTAGGAAGCAACGCATCCAGGAATGACCAGATAGCCACGACGAATCCTTCATCATTGTGAGATGACAAAGGAAACAGAGCTATCAGTGCCTTTGCAGCCACTGAAAATCCTCCCGCATCACCATGGACTAGAAGAAGTCTACCTGCATGTCATCGTATCGGAGTCATGCGGAGCGTGGCCGTGGACTGGGGAGGAGTAGCAAGGAGAGGCGAAGGAGGGTAGATGGCGTTGTCGATGATATATGGATCCAACCCGTATAACAACAGTATATGGTGGCTATCCCCATCCTTCCCACGCAGAGATGAAGACATGTGAGATCGCTAGAGGGCTGCACCGACCGCCTTGGTGTGCGGCGCAAGGGCTGCTGGATGATGAAGACCTCACAATGAAGTAATGCTAGAAGACTTGACAGGCAAAGCAAGAAGGCTCCTCCAACTCCTATGTAAAGAAGACCCAAACTTCCACAAAGGACATATTATTTAGGCTACGTACACGCCATGTACTAAACCGATTTAGGGTTCTTATGCCTTAGCTCGTCCACATGGCCATACTATAAGTCCCTTTCATCTCTCTTCCTTGTTCATATTGTACTTGTTGGGGATATGCTAAATGGGTATCACCATAGCACGTCCCTAATCCGGCTAACCTGGATGGCAAGGCCTATGGCCTGCTAGGCGGCCCAGTTAGACGAATCTAGAAGGGAGGCCCATGCTGGATAAAGGAAGGCTATGTAGAAGTCACCGACATACTCGAAGCCTTGTAGTACAAGACACGGAGACTAGTTAGTATTGGTGTAGGACTCTGTAACCTGTTTGATAAGGTCATTTCCCTGTAACCCTAGGTTCTAGTGCCTTTATAAGCCAGACCTGTGGGAGCCTTTAGGGCACAATTCATAACACCCTCACATAGCGAAGCAATCCTTGTAACTTGGTGTATTGACCTTATAGTGATTTATAGTAGGATTAGAGTTCCGCTACTGTTGTGGGACTTGAACTTGGGTCAACTGTGTTACCTCGTACCCGCCAACTCACTGCCTTACCCCACGTCTCTAAACACGCACTGTGAGGACCCCTCCATGGCGTACTCGTCGACAATACCACGACAACTAGCGTCCACCGTGGGGAAATAGGCGCTTCGAGCTCTACACCGGGCGAGGTCCAAGTTCTTCACGGTAATCGGCGACACCATAGCCATTGGGCGCGTCCTCTTCTCCGGCAGTGTCCCGATCGTCTCTCTAGATGAATCCTTGGTCCCGGCGAAGACAAACCTTACCTGTTGCTCTGTCGTCCCAGTCAGAGACATAACATCTTCATCGACGAAACTAACACGGGTCCTAGCTCCCAGGAAGTGGGAAACTCGTCAAGACCCCCATGGACTGCCTACGGGTATGACATGTTTGCGGAGGAATCTGGGCTATACCTCTCTCTAGAGTATGGCGGCCCAGATCAACAAAATTCAAGGACCACCCAAACCCCCCTGTGCAGGAGATAACGGTGGAAGGACCCCGCAAATCCGCTTGGCTTCCTAGAGCGTTAGATATGCGAAGGTCACACTTTGTCGGTGTTGTCACTATCTTCCACCTGGCCAGATGCATTCAGAGGGAAGGAGAATCTCCCCGCGAATACCTTGCCATATGGATGAGGGTAAGAGAAACCCTGGAGGGTGACTGCGCTGACGAACTTGTCTACCACTTCATGGAAGGGCTCAAGCCCGGAACGCTCCTTTGGCATACACTCCGAAGGCAGCAGGTCAACAGCCCCGTTGCCCTTGGTGAGATGGTCGTAATCATCAATGACTACACGGACGCCGAGGAGAACACAAAGGACATGCCTATTCCCATAGCCAGAGGAAGCAACAACAACTGACCGCCACCATCACCCTCCACATCCATCGTCAACAACACTGAAGCCAACTCCGACTCAGTCCTCGACGCACTATAAGCCGACATCAACATGGATGGCGATGGCTCGGATGCTAACTCATAGGAATACGAAGCTGTTATGAGGGAGATCAAGCAGGAGATGGAGAAGGAGGAGCGCGCCGAGAAAGCCAGCACTTCCCGCAAGGTGCTAGTTGCCATCAGGAGCATGATGGAAGAATACGGAAATGAGAAGTTGCAGGAGTTGATGAAAATGAGAAAGTTCTCTTCGCCACCCACTATCTGGCAGGAGATGCAAGAGCTTGGTGGAATAGTATCCGCAATATGAACCATGGTCAAGTGATGACATGGGAAGCATTCAAGGTCAAGTTCAGCCGCACCCACGTGCCGCAAGGTCTAGTCAACAGAATGAGAGATGAGTTCCGCGAATTGAAGCAAGGAAGAATGACTGTTGTGGAGTACCGTGACCGATTCCTGTCACTTGCCAGATATGCACCTGATGAGATCAATACGGAGGCCAAGAAGAAGGAAATATTCTTGAATGGACTGCATGATGAGATGCAGACTGTCCTCGTCAATATCCGTTTCGAGGATCTCGAAGAGCTAGTCGACTCTGCCATCCAGATGGAAGGGAAGATTAACCAAGCAAACGACAACCGCAAGCGTCGTATGATGCAGCAGTCTGGATCCAACAGTCACCCGAAGTACCGTCCCAACCCTTCACCGGGATATGCACCAAGGAACAACCGACCCCCAAATCCTCACCCAAGCTACCCCAACCGTAGAGGAGGCAATGTGAAGTCCGGAGGAAACAATCACAACTCTGGTAATGCCAACCATTTCAACCGTGCACCTCCCAAGAACAACAACAACAACACTGCACCCAGAACTGGCAGCAATGCTGTGCCTGTCGCAGTCAAGGACAAGTCCCAGATCACTTGTTTCAAGTGTGGAGTGAAGGGTCACTACTCCAATGAGTGTCCCAAGAAGACTGCTGCCAATCCCAATGTGAATGCCCCAGCTCAGTAGCAACGCCGTGTTCAGCCAGGAAGGAGATTTGCCCCCGGGAACCCTCACAACCGCAATGGCCGTGTCTTCCACATGAATGCAGAAGAAGCCCAAGAAGCGCCAGACATAGTGCTGGGTATGTTTTCTGTCAACTCAGTTTTAGCAAGAGTATTGTTTGATTCGGGAGCATCCCATTCATTTGTCACCGAAGAATTTGCATGCACTAGTAAGATTCGTCCAACCAACCTGAAGCATGTCATGATAGTTCAAATCCCCGGTTCAACAACCAAAGCTAGAAAAATTTGCAAAGCTGTACCTATCAGAATACATGGGATAGATTTTTATGCCAACCTAATTGTACTTGGAACCAAAGGTTTGGAAGTAGTACTAGGTATGGACTGGATGTCAAGGCATAAAGGATTGATAGACTGTGCTAAGAAAGCCATCACCATGACCAGTAGTTCTGGAGTCATAGTAGAGCATATCTCTGAAACTTTAACCCGTCAATTCAAGTGCAACCAGAGTGTAGCCTTGCCCACCATAGACCAAGTCAGAGTAGTCTGTGAATACCCCGACGTATTCCCAGATGAATCGCCAGGTATGCCCCCAGATAGGGATATTGAGTTCATTATCGAACTAATCCCCGGAACCGGACCTATAGCCTAGAGACCCTATAGCATGAACCCATCAGAGTTAGTGGAACTGAAGAAGCAGTTGGATGCTATGCTAGCCAAAGGTTTAATTCAACCAAGCGCATCGCCATGGAGATCACCAGTGTTATTCGTCGACAAGAAAGATGGAGGCAACCGTGTATGCACAGATTACAGAAAGTTGAATGATGTCACCATCAAGAACAAGTACCCTTTGCCAAAGATAGAGGATCTATTTGATCAGTTGACTGGAGCTCAGGTATTCTCAAAGATTAATCTTAGGGCAAGTTATCACCAACTTAAGATTCGTGCAACGGATATTCCAAAGACCGCCTTTACTACTCGCTATGGTTTATACGAGTATACGGTTATGTCTTTTGGATTAACCAATGCCCCTGCTTATTTCATGAATCTCATGAATAAGATCTTTATGAATTTCCTAGATAAGTTTGTAGTTGTGTTTATCGACGACATCCTTATCTACTCCAAGTCAGAAGAAGAGCATGAGCAACATCTGAGAGTTATCCTAGAAACCCCGAGAGAGCATCAGTTATATGCCAAGTTCAGCAAGTGTGAGTTTTGGCTGAAAGAAGTAGGATTCCTAGGACATATTGTGTCTTCCGGAGGAGTCTCTGTTGATCCCACAAAGATCAAAGATGTTGAAGAATGGAAAGCCCCAACCACTCAAACCCAAGTCCGTGCCTTTCTCGGATTAGCGAGATATTACCGCAAGTTCGTAGAAGGATTCTCGAGCATAGCCCGACAGATGACCCAATTGTTGAAGAAGGACAAGAAGGTTTAATGGACAGACAAATGTGAAGCCAGTTTCCAGGAGCTGAATAAGAGATTGATATCAGCCCCAATTTTGGTCATGCCAGACATTAAGAAGCCATTTGATGTGTATTGTGATGCATCCAAGATTGGTCTAGGATGTGTATTGATGCAAGAAGGCAAAGTCATCGTTTATCTGTCTCGACAATTGAAGCAGCATGAGCAGAACTATCCTACCCATGATCTTGAGCTAGCAGCTATGGTTCATGCACTAGTAAGATTCCTTTTTAATTATATTTTCTGTTTTCTCTTCTTTTACAAAACCTTTTTAAGTTTGAATTTCTTTAGAAATTTAAATATCCAGAATTTTTGTAAGACATGGATATTATGATAAAGGTTAATTATAACCAATTTCTCTACATTTCTTGTGGTGTATACAAAATGTATTATTATATGAAGGGTTCTTTTATTTAGTGAAGTAAGTACAATTAGGGTTTCAGAGATTTTCTTCCTATAAGAAGATCTTATAGAAATTATTCTAGTTTCACTTGATAATTTGAATGGTAAAAATTTGAGATGTGTATTCATGTATATAGGATCTTGTTCCTACTTATCTTCATTAAGGATTTACATATATACATAAGATGGTAGTAATCTTGGTGATTCATAATGTGATGATTTGGTTTTCATGGTCCACTATATTTGGTGATTTTCCAAATCCTATTCTACTTGATTTGTAGAGTTTATAATTACCATAGAATACTTTTGGTTAGGTAATAATGAACCAATAATAATCATTGATAGAGAAATACTAAGGTTTCTTCCAAGGCTTACAAGATTATAGTTCTTGTATTACCTTGGTTAACTATTATACTTCCAACTACTCCATATATTCATGTTATGCATCATACTCTAGCTTGACTTCTCATGTTCAAGCTAGATAATTCATCTTACTAAGGATTTACCTAATTTGGTATACTCACCTCACTTCTTCATTGTCTAGGCATCTATTCTCAAGTGACTTGAGAATCAGGACCACCAACCCTTAATCAAACAGAGCTTAGGCGCATACTTGTCTGATCAAGATCTATACTAAGCTAAGTAGTAAACTTATATTGGTCTCTCTATAGACTTATCTTGTTAAGCAAGCTTACTCTAAGTCTATATCCACTTGTCCTAACAAGATTACTATTTGATGTACTAATACTATTAGCTTTCTCATAGCTCCACAACTACTATCTAAACTCTTGGGTTTAAATACTTCTCCTAGTTAACTCAGGAGTGAGTTAACTCCTCCAACATCAAATGGTTTGGTCTCCACTAAGGATCTCATTCCATTGATGATGGCACACTCAACTATATCTAGTTCTTCCTTCAGATTAATTTTCTTAAGGTATTTGAAAGGTCAACACAACAAGTCAAAGGCTATTAGTCAATAAGTTCTAGATAAGGAATTGATCACCCCATATTGATGATCAATTGATACTAGGGCTTGGTTAAATAGGAATGCCACCTCTTAATATCATATTAAGAGTATATGCTGGATGGTCTTGGCTTGACTTCCCTTTCTACTCTATTTGAAATAAGAGTTAATGTTTAGAAACTACCATGAGTCTCATGGTAAGAGTAACTATGGCAAACAAGTGTTTCAAGATTTAGCTATAGAGTTTCTTTTACTTAAGTTATATACTTAACTTGGTATACAGAGTTTATGGTAGGTAATACCTTAATATCTTCTTTAGAATATTAAGTATTAATCCTTGAGTTGTGGTATGGAATACCATGTAATGATCTCTAGAAGATCAAGTACTCCTTAATAAGTAGTGTGTTGTGACTTAGTTTTATTACGTTTGATCTATCCTTAGATCAAATTATATTACCCAAAGATAAGGTTTTAGCAAAGGTCATATTGAAACTTATCGTAGTGAACTTGATGATCTACTTCAGTTCCAACAAGTTAAGAGAAGCTTCAATCACTTTGACAAGTTTTTATTTAAAAGCGTGAAAATTATCTAGATTTTCTATGCATGGATGCAACGCACACACCTGTGTTCAGCTTATTTCTAAGCTCTAATGCTGGGGTGTTACACTATCCAAGATGGTCAACATTTGTGAAGACTATCTCAAACCCGATACTCCCCAGGCATGCTCAGTATGCCAAAGAACATGAAACTTGCAGGAAGGACGTGGAGCGGGCATTTGGTGTGCTCCAAAAGAGGTTCACAGTTGTCCGGTTCACTGCTATGACCTGCTCGAAAGATTAGATGTGGGAAGTGATGAATTGTTGTGTGACCTTGCACAACATGATCATTGAGGATGAGAGGAAGGACCCAGTGAGTTTGGTCGAGCAGAACGAGCCATACTACATACATGGACCTCTTGCATACCCTGATCACCAGGTGCCGCCAACCTAGGCCGCCTTCATCGCCATGCGTCAGGAGATCTGAGACCCGATAGTGCATCAACAGCCACAGGATGATCTGGTTGAGCACCTATTGATAAGCAGGGGCAACACATAGATTCCTAGCATGAACTGGCCGAACTAGGCTGAAATATGTTGTATTTTCATTGTTTGACGAACTATGTTTAATTTTATGCCGAACTATGGTTAATTTCGTGTAGAACTATGCCGGACATTGCTCTATATTCATATTATGCCAAAATATGCTGAAAACTGGACGAATTAGAGCCGAATTTGGGGAAACCACGCTGACCTGGGAACTCGGCCTGGGAACACGAGTGGAAAACTGGGCGTTCCCAGGCCGAAAACCGGCTCCGTCCGGTGCTAAATAGCGCCATATTTTGGCATGGAAACTAAGCCGGTAGGGGTGCCCAGACACCCCACATGTGGTTAGCTCGCTCAGTCTCGGAACAGGTGTCAAGAAATCGGGTCCTAGGTGGACACAAGTTGGCGGTTAAAAACCAAATATTGACTATTACCCACTAGTGCCTCTGCATTATATCTATTCCCAACATTTTAATTGATAAGTTATAATGAAAGCCATGATCATCTCCACCATTAAGCATCTACCAACCTCCCAATAACAGTGGAACTCGATGACTCGAACCAACACATGAGCAAGCAACTACAACTCGCAAGGCCAAATGTATACCAAAAAACAGGCAATAGGAGGTGTCCAATGCAGTATAGAGGCGCAAGGATTATAAATGGTACAGAAACTAAAGCATCGCAACACAGATAGAAATAGATCAACAGAAGGAATTAAAGACTATAAAGACAATAAGTAGAAAGAGGGAGAATGCTCGCCTGGTAAACATAGCCGAAGATACATTATCCGAAGGACTTGTCGACACTCGCATCAACTCATCGGCAAAATCGCAAAGAAGAAAAGCACTTAAAGAAACACTAGATACACTATTTAATACTATCGCAAAAGATGGGGCATCATGCATGTATGATGTATGACATGACACAGATGCGATGCAACTAGGCAATATTAAGCGAAACGGGGGTCCCGACAGTCAATTAGATGGTTCATGTTGTTTAGGTACCCCGCAATTTGGATGTTGTATTAATAATGCAAAACATGGCATCGGTTCGCTACACAAATTGAAATGGAGGCAATATAAGATTAGAATAGCCCGTATATGCACTCCATATTTATTTTTTAGATGAATCGGCATAATGCCCCAAATGACAAAGCATGGATGCAATCAAGAACAAATTATATAACATTTTATAAAATAGGGCTCGAAAAAGGGGACCACACATTGGGGTCTGAAGATCTTGGGGTTTCGAGGGATCGGGTTTGGTCTTCAGATCCGGAAAGGAGAACTTGGCGTTCCGAGGGGTTCAGGATCCATCTTCGGGTCTGAGATGGAGACTTGTAGTTCCATGGGGAAGATCTTCGGGTGTTCAATGTCAAGCTTGTAATCGTCATCGGCATCACTAGTAGAAAAGACCCCTTTGGTCCCGGTTCATAAGGGCCATTGGTCCCGGATTTTGAACCGAGACCAATCACTCGGGACTAATGCTGGTCCTCGTTCTGGCACGAACCGGGACTAATGGGTCTCCATGTGGCCCATCGTCGCGTGTGCTTACAGCAGGACCTTTGGTCCCGGTTCGTGGCATGAACCGAGACTGAAGGTCTTTTCTATTTATTTTTTCAAAGAATATTTTTTCTATTTTTTTTAAATTTTTTTTAAATCTATGAATATTTGGACTGGTTAATCTCTCACCCGAAGCCTCTCAATCACACTTAGTTTTTGGTCAAATTCCAAGCTTTGGTTAAACTTCTCGGTCGATCACCCATCCTAACACTACTCCACTCCTAGCACGCTTAACATCTTGGTTCCTTCCCATCCCCCTTCCTATGTACCACTAGTAACCTTATGTCTATACTATACTATTAATGATATTAACCCATGTATCTTGTGAGTCACACATTCTTATAATTTGAGTTACAAACATGATTTTAATGTACACAAATGACTAAGTAATACTAATATTGAATAAATATAGAAATAAAATATGTTTTATTATTATTTTTGCATTAATTCATTTAATATGGCATAATTCATATCTTTGAATCCATAAATCAAAATTCCACAAATAGTATGTCCATTATTATCAGAAAAATGTGAGGAATCCAAATATGTCATTTTTTTATTTTTTTGAATTATTTTTTAAAAAATTAAAAATCTGAATTTTGACTCTTTTGGAATTTCAAAAATCTAAAAAATCTGCAAACGGCCTAAGGCGGTTGCCATCGGTGTCATTATTTTTTTCCGATCATTTTGATATATTATACGATTTTTTCCGACATCGTATGCACAAATGGCGACCATCTGAAGTTTTTATAACGTTTTCTTGCAAAATAAGTCGAAATTCAAGTTTGCTAATTTTCATGACAACTGTATCACTAAATACAACTACAGTTGAAAGGATTTTATTTTTTATTTTTTACAATTTTCTGCGACATGTTTTTGAAACTCGAAGGCGATTTTGGGGGGGTGGATTTTCTCCTGCCGCGGCAGGATTTTGGGCCTTTTTCCTACCGCGGCAAAGAATTTCCGAATTTTTTATCCCGGTTTATGTCCCGAACCGGGACTAAAAAGGGACCCTTTAGTCCCGGTTCATGGCATGAACCGGGACCAATGCTCCGCTGACCATTGGTCCTGGTTCGTGGCATGAACCAGGACCAATACCCTGAGATGAACTGGGACCGATGTCGTGGCAGCATAAACCGGGACCGATGCCTGTCATTGGTCCCGATTTCTTATTCGAACTGGGATGAATGGCTTTGGGGTTGGACCAAAGGCCCCTATTCTACTAGTGCATAGTCTTCGAATAGCCACACAAGGTTCCCTCAGCGACATCAGTCGGTGCCGCGTGGCTTGTCATCTCATTCTTCATGGCGAAGATCTCGTGAGGACCAGAGGCAACGAACTGATGTACCCGGGTCTTTGGCTTCACAACACTGGAATGGGCACGGACGCATCTTAACATGTTGAACAAAAGAGCAACATAGGGGAGCAACACGGCTCAGCATGGTTATGCTACATAGGCGAGAGGCGACGAGCACCTGCAGATGGAATCCATGACATACTTGATGCCACTAACATGATGTAGCAGGGGCGGCACCACGACGTAGAGAGAGGGCAGCGCTCTGCAGATGGCCGAGGCAGCGGCGAGGCAGAGCGGCACGACCCGAGCACGACGTTGAGGAAGGCAGGGCCACAACCGCGGACGGAAGACTATGGCGCTCGCAGTGGCGGTGTGCACTAGAGAATCTCACGTGGCCTAGGACAGCGAGGGAGAGCGAGGGGAGCTCGGGGAAACTCCAGCGATGGGGAACAAGCTCGATTGGCGTTGGGAGCTTGATGTGGCCGGCGCGGCGGCGCTGGAGGATGACGAGAGGCAGAAGCGCATGGGCTCGGGAGAGCTTGAGGGCGAGGGTGCCAGGGCGGAGCTCCGGGGTGGTGGTGAGGGACTCGTGCGACAAAACTTGCTGAGTGGTCGTGGTGGCTTGCGCTGCAGTGTAGCGACTACAAGGAAGGGGATAGGAGCGGCGGCGGCGGGACCTGGGTGAAGGGAATCGAGAGGAAGGTGGGCGGGGGATCCCGTGTCATGGGTGGGGATCCATGCTTGTCGATGGGCAGAGAGTCATGCGCGTGTACACTCGTGTGCGTACGTACGTGGGTGGAGACAGGGCGTGTGATGCATGCAGTGTGTGCGGTGTGCAGCGTCGGGTGTGTCGGCGGGGTAGGTGTGGCTTAGGGACTGGGTCAGGTTGGTTTAGGATTAGGGGTTTTCTTTTAGGGTTTCTTTTGGGCCGGGTGGTAGGCCGTTTGGCCAGTTGGGCCTCTGGCCTGACCGGCTGGACTGCCTCCCTATATAAAATATTTTTTTAAAAACCTTTGCAAATAGTTTTTAAACAAACCAAAGATCAAAAAAAGACCGGGTTTTGATTTGAAATAAATACAGGGGATATTTAGAAGATAAATATAGGCTTAAAAAATAGTTTTAGACAAACATATGCATGCAGACATGAATATGCTCAAATGCAATATGGCATGATGACATGAGCATATAATCAGGATGATGCACAAAATAAAAACAACACGCGATTTTCTAGTAGTGGTTTTACCGGGGTGCTACATCATGTTTTCCAGGCGAGTTAGCAATAGAAATTATCGCATTAGAACTATAGGATGGGGTGGCATAGGAAGGCATGGGTGACACGGGTTATCGCGTGCGAGAACGGACCAAGAAGCTAGACTGTTGCCATAGACTACAGGCCTCCGTGTTTTCTAGGGAAATGGGGGCCGTTCACATGGCCCTCCTATCCTAATCGAAAGGCTAACACAGTCTTTAACGGGCCGACTACAACATGACCCTATAAACATGGCAGACTTATTCCCTTTCTTGCTTCCATGAAACCCTAGCCACCACATGCATCAATCCGCTTCCCTCTCTCTTCTTCCCCGATGCTCTCTCTCAAAGTTTTAGCCGCCACCTTAGGTTCTACTATTGTCTCATCTCTTTTTCTGTATTTCAGATATCGGAGGACGCGTAGATGCTGGATGAGAACTAGTCTAGGATGTTACCAAGAGAGCGGTGGCGACGTTTGGAATCTCAGGTATGTTGTCACGCTCGCTTCCTCCGGCTTCTTTTTTCTCATCGTTTCTTACAAATTTTCGTTCTCTATCTTACGGTATCCCATTTTGCCATTTCAGGTGTCACGGAGCTCGCCAACAGATTGGTGGCTGCCTCAACGACGATGACACATGGGTGGGAAACGAGTTCTCTCTGAGGTATGCTTCATCCGTCTTCCTTTTCTTCATCGTTCATTGCGTTATTTTGGTTCTCTGACTTGCACTCTTCCTATTTAATGTTTCAGGGGATACAAAGGTCCCTTCTTTGACTACGGACATTCCCACCGCATGCCTGCGTAGACATCACATCTAGGTAAGAAGGTACGGTACTGTCAAAGGGCCATTATCTATCTAAACTGTATTCGTTTCTTTTTTATCTTTAGCCTCTGACTATTTTGTTTTCCTCTTTTTGTAGTGGAGCTATCCATTTCAAGAAGATAGAAGCAGACGAAGTAAGTAAACTGGATGAGAGAAGTTTTCAAACCTACAACGTTTGCTCTTCCAAGACCAGACAAGTAGAGAAAGCAAGTATACTACTCCTAGGATGAGACGAGCAGAACAAGCAACGACGATCGTAGTATACCTTTACGATAGTTTAGATTTAGGTTTATTTCCACGCATTCATTCTGGATGAGTGGAGAAATCTATAAATTTGTCTACTTATCCTTAGGATGCGTGGTGAAATCTATTGGTTTCTCCATTTATCCTAGGATTGTTGTGCAGAGATCTATAGTTTTTTCCGTTTGTCATTAGCATGTTTTAAACTAAGCGTTTGTAGCACTTTAAAGTATATGAGTTCGCACAATCTTCGTGGATATGTTGTCTCTGTTCTTAATAACTGTTTTTATAGCGTGAAGATTTGTATTCACGTCTTTCGTTTAACATGACTATGTCGAACATTTTCTATAGTCGTGTTTGCGAATGGTTTGCTTAGGCTGTTGCGCCAATTATGTACTTTTTGCGAATTTTGTTCTGAGATAAATGCGACCGCTTTCTGTGCCATGGTTGTGAACGGTTTTTTAGGATAGGAAATTAGTCGAGGTGTTCTTGACCTTCATGATAAGACCATGGCCTCCCACTTTACAAGGAATCGTGACGCTTATCTTCGTCGGACGATGCACAGTATTTTTCTTCATGCCCTACGTGAATTTTACGAGTGACTCAGTAATGCGTTCATTTGAGAGTCTGCATGTATCGGCTCTATCCCATGTGTTGGAGTCTTGAAATATGTAGGCGACTTCATGAAAGTTGAAGTGTTTGACCTAATGATGCCAACCCACAGTGTACGGGCGGTCTGTACAGGCGGGCCTTACCCATATGGTTGGTCGCTAAGCTTGTAGATGCCTCCTTTTCGTCCCATGTTAACTTGGCCAAGTTGGTAATGTGATAATCTTCAATGAATGCTCCTGATTTTATCTTAAAAGTGTGATTTACTGTGTAACACATATTAAAACTAAGGATTGCACATCTTTGCAATAATTTGTCATAGTAACAAGGTTAGAGATATTCTTGGTCAATTCTTGACTTAAAATGTGATTTAAACATGGATAAATATGACTATTTTCATAGTCATCAGATTACTCAAATAAGAAACCTTGACCGTCCTCGAGCAAGAAACAAACAATACCATAAGAAACTCAGCGTTTAAACTAAAAGGACGAGAAGATGAATTCACTTATGGTTGGAAGTCATATACATACAACACCTCTTCCATTTGAAAGGCTCATCAAAATTAGAGAAGTACCAAGAGTACTATACAAGCTTTGTTAACTCAAAACAATCAAAGTAGAGTTTGATATAAGTATAAACAACTAGAAGTGTAACAATCATTCCAATTCCTCTAGTTAACCCCAAAGTAATACCCCAATATGGTGAATGAGTTAAACCTAGGTGGTTTCTTTAAGATTTAGTTTGTTTATAAGTTTACTTTATAAGTCAAAATACCTATATAAGGAACTTAAAACTAACATGTATGATATAAAATAAATATAACAACACATGCTTAGAGTTATTTGATATTATGTATCTATTATGGAAGTCCATGTTTTAGGTTGATAAGAATTGAAAAACTTATTATGAGATTGTTGTTTGAAGTGGCAAAACAAATAACTTTTGAAGAAAAGGTTTATTTGATAAAGTTTAACGAATCTCTATGGTTCATAGAATGTGATCGATGCCATTTGCGTTTGTTCGATAAATTTGGATTGGAGATGTCTTATGGCTTAATTTGGAACAGACAAAAGTTAACTATAAAAACATAATTAGATCCAGGGTGTGATGTTTTTTTAAAAAGTATTAATAAACTTTAAATCTTTCAACAAGCATGTTGGAAGGTATAGGGTCATTCACTTTCATTTTAAAAGAATGATGAGTTTAAATGTGATTTTTTATTATGAATATAGTTTATCCTATTAAGGAAAGTAAATTTAGATGATTTGAATAATCTATTAGAGCTAGAATCATGTTTAAGAACAGTTAAGAGATAAATATCATTCACTTTTATGAGGTTCAAAATTTATTTAAAATTGTTGATTTAGTTTGGATTTATGATTTTAAAAGAGTTTTATAAGGTTAATAAGTTACACTTAAGCGTTGTTATAAATCCAAGTTGTAGCTTTGGACTTAGTATTTAGTTATTTGGGATTTAAGGTGTTATAGATAGAATTGTGATTATTTCTTATTTAAGAATGTTCTTAAAGCATTTACCAACTAAATAAAAATAAGAATTTATTTCTTAATAACCTTAAAGTATGTTGAAATAATACAATTATTATTTTTCTGGGGAAACATACTTATTTAAGATCTTAGATGTGAATTTTATTTAATTTTAGGTGTTATCCTTATTTTTACAAAATTCTACAAAGGATTATATATCTGTAAATATTTTCTTTAAGTTTTATTTGTAAACAAATTAAGTTAATATTTTTATAAAATAGTAGATTTATTTTTATATGCAAAAATGAATTTTATTCATTTTTAGGTATTTTCA
This sequence comes from Avena eriantha, assembly GCA_910589775.1. Taxonomy (NCBI): domain Eukaryota; kingdom Viridiplantae; phylum Streptophyta; class Magnoliopsida; order Poales; family Poaceae; genus Avena; species Avena eriantha. The sequence continues at coordinate 440,539,808 of OU342740.1, read as the reverse complement.
TTATTTTGTGAAATTTCACTTAGGTTTTAATGGTGTTAATATTTATCTGCATTTTATTTTACTCAAACAAACAAGTTTATATTTTTCATAGGTAGATATTATTTTTGTGATCATTCCAACATGTTATTTGTATTTTTAGGATTTTTCTATATTTTTCTAGGGTAAAACAATTTCAGGGGTATTTTGGTAACTTCACATTTGGTTTATTATTTATTTTTTAATATTTTTTTCTCTTTTTTATTTAATCTGGCCCGTTTGGTTGAGTACATGGGCCATCCTGGCCCAACTAGTCCTGGCTCAGGGTCACTTTGACCCTGGCCCACTCTCTCTCTCTCCACGAACGCCACGCACAAACACACCGACACTCACCCTCTCTCGTTCCTCTCCCGTCTTCGGTCGCCACCGCCGCCTGATCAATTCCGGCGAAACCAAAATGTTGTGGCCGCCGCCGCTTGATGCCGAAGCTCCACCGTCGACTAGCCGATCTAGCCCTCCAATTTGATTTGGCTTTGAAGCCCCATCAAGCTCGCCCCAACCCTTCCCTAGCTAGGGTTTCTTATCTCCTCGATTCCACCATGCGCCGGCGATGCCCTTGTCTCCTCCTGGTGCTCCTGCTCGAAATGGCTTGCCCATCTTTCCCATGGTGGTGAGTACTGCGGCTGCTTTGGTTTGCTGTCTCCAGGGTTGGCCGTGGTGTGCTACTGCGCTGTTGCGGTCGTGTTACCAACCCTCTGCCTCGAGCCCCTGCTCTATAATGTCTTCCTCAAGTTGACGCCGATGGGATGGCAGCAGTGGCTGCAACCTCGGCATGCTTTGATATGCCGCCTTGCGGCCTTAGTTTGATGATGTTGTATAGGTGGGGCTGCTTCTATTGTATCGCCAACTTCTGCCTCGACGCCGGCAAGACGGTGTTGTGGCTGCACAACCCCGGCGTCGATGAGATGAGTACGACTCCTTTGGTTCAGGTAAATACCTTTATCACCAGACCTCGAGCTGATAAACTAATGTAGGGGTAGTAGGATTATGGTGATCTCCTGATTATGGTGGTGTTTTGTGAGCTACTAGTGATCATCTCTGTGTGATGAGATGCTGCTGAGTTACATGTGCTAGATACTTGCATCTAGTTTAGACTATAGCTGCTATTCTAATCGTGAATAGGTTCTCTCATGGAGACAAATGGTAGAGTTTGTATACCTAAGACAGAGACAATTTGTTTGGATAGGACACGATTTGGTCATTAGTTGCACTACTGCAATGATATTGCTTGCCAATTAAGTACCCCTGGTGTGGAGAATATCATTTTGCGGCCTGAAAGTTGGGGTGTCCAGGCAACGCGGTACCCGAGTTCCCTGATATCATCCGTGATGATTATAGTTGGTGTGCCAAATACTCAGAGGGTCTTTTTTTGGAACGAATTCAACTTGATGTTTCAATACAAAAAATTAGTATAACGGCCATCATTTTGGGCCCCCCTGTCAGTTCTCGTCGTTATGTCGCTCCTGTCGCTCCCGTCGCTTAGGTGTCAATTAAGCTTGCAGCGTTGGCGCCTGCATCCATTACGCGTCTTCTTCTTCCCCGGAGCGGCAATCTGTGGGGCGTCGCAGCCATGGCACGGAGCTGGGCTATGGTCGAACCTGCTCGGCCCAGCTCTCCTCCCTGTAGACTTGCAGTGTTGGCGCCTCCATTACTCGTCTTCTTCCCCGGAGCGGCAATCTGTGGTCGCGGCCATGGCGCAGAGCTGGGAAGTGATGGAGCTGCTCGGTCCTGCTCTCCTCCCCATCCCGAGTCAGAGCTCGCCCTCACCGTGGACGCACCCATGGCACGGTCGGGGACAAGAATTGGTTCCCGGTGAGATCTATCACCTTGTCGACCATGCTCGGTTCTGTTTTCCTTCTCTAGAATCCGAGCTTGCCATCGCCGTGGTTGCACCCGCACCAATTCTGCCACCTCTGCCGAGGTCTCTATGGTAGCTCAAGTTCTGGGGCTCTCCAAGTTCTGCCATGTTGGGCCTGTAAGTGTTGTTGTATGTTAAACTAGAAAATCTCGTTTGTTTAAATCTCTTGGGCTGTACCAACTTCATTGTGTTTAATTATGAAAGACAAAATATAAATGACTTCTCCCAATTTCTCGCATAGAAAAATGCACAGCTAATTTCATATTCTCGCAGGAACTGGCCCCACTTGTTGAACCAGCGGCACTGCCACGATCTCCACGTAACCATGGTGAGTTCTCGAACCGAAAGTTGCAGTTACCACGTTTCTTCTGCAGTCATTCCTCTTCCTCAGTCATTCCTCTGCAGTTTTTCCTGGGCGCTTCTTCTTCCTTTGTTCTGGAACCGTTGGTTCATCTTCTTCTTCCTCTCGAAGGCAGTTCCTTGCAGGCAGTTCCTTTCACCCATTTTCTTGCAGGCATGGACGATGGGAAACGCACAACAGAGACCCACTTGGTCCTTGCCCATGGCACCACGACTGAAGGGGAAGCAAGTCAAGGACGACAACAAGTGGTGGTGATACATTATGTGTTTGAACTAGATTTTAGTTTCTAGTTTATTATGTGTGTGATACATTTAGTTACTTCAATACAAAATTTGAACCAATTTAACTTGTTGATGTATGTCTTGACAATTATAATATAATCGAGCACTAGAAATATTGTGTAGTGTGCATGAGCATCATCAGTAAATATAATTTAACACTAGAAACTTTAAGGCACTCCATATAGAGAAGTAGATTAATATATAAGGTTCACTAGAGACACCACGGATATATTGTCTTACATGCCACACATAGGTAATAATTAACTAGAACAAAATAAAAGCATAGGCTGCAGCAGGAGGCCGGGACACGGAGACGCCTAGCAGGGCAGGGGTTCAGCATCAGGTGGCAGCGATAGCCTAGTCGAAGAGATACAGGCCAGTCCTGACATACTCCCGGAGGAATTTGCCGTAGGCTGCGTGCCGCGCCAAGGTAATCGCCTTATGCCTGCCTCCGCCTCTGCCAACGCCCTCCGCGTGCTAGATCATGCCGTCGAGGTCCACGTTGATTACTCTGCCACAGAATGGGCAAAACAGTCTCTCCCTACGGTGGAAACGGATTAGCCCACACCGTAACCGCCTCAGCATGTAGCGGCTCTTGTTGTCCCTGGATTCCTTGCTATCGTCCACTTCATCATCATCCTCCTGTTGATTTTTAAGAACATAACTTAAAACTCATACATATGATTGAATTGTATTACAACTCGAGAATTGACAACATGTGTATGTAAGACAATATATCCGTGGATATCAAAGATAAAGCATCTCAGCAATAGTTTGATCGGTTCATATATCATTTCATCTCAACACAATGACAAATAATTGCATCAGATTGCGGCCTCATAAGTTTATTCAGGGACGGCGTGAGTGAACCAAGTCACAATTGCACAGCCTGTATTGTTGTTGTACATCGCCCCAGGTTCACTAACTCGTCCCTAAAAAATCTGACACCAATGTGTCTGCCTCTCTTTTGGGACAAATTTGAATCATTGGCCACAATAAGAAATTGAAATGTAATCGTACAAAACATTATTCAGGGATATACATAGTCAGGTACAAAAATAAGCCTAAATATTGTAATTATAAATAAAAAACCAAACAATTAATCCTCAGGTGCATGTTAAAAATACTTATGATCAAAACCATTCATATACATATGCATCATACCAATCATTAAAAGATCAGAAACAATTCAAGGATCATATATGTAGTTCCACATGAGAATAAATCTAGGGCCTCATAATTTGTTTTAGAGATGGAGTAGGCGAACCAAAGTACCAACAACACATCCTATATTGTTTGTGTGCATTGCTGCTAAGGTTCACCAACCCATCCCTAAAACACGATACCATCATACGTGTCTCCCCTTGAACTCTTTCGGGGCAAATTTCAATCATCGGCCTCGGTGACAAACTAAAATGTAATTCTTATACAGTATGAATGCATGGAATAGATATTTTGAATATCATAGTTCTATGAATGTAGAATAAAGATTGCGGCCTCATAAGTTTATTCAGGGACGGCGTGAGTGAACCAAGTAACAATTGCACAGCCTGTATTGTTGTTGTACATCGCCCCAGGTTCACTAACTCGTCCCTAAAAAAATCTGACACCAATGTGTCTGCCTCTCTTTTGGGACAAATTTGAATCATTGGCCACAATAAGAAATAGAAATGTAATCGTACAAAACATTATTCAGGGATATACATAGTCAGGTACAAAAACAAGCCTAAATATTGTAATTATAAATAAAAAACCAAACAATTAATCGTCAGGTGCATGTTAAAAATACTTATGATCAAAACCATTCATATACATATGCATCATACCAATCATTAAAAGATCAGAAACAATTCAAGGATCATATATGTAGTTCCACATGAGAATAAATCTAGGGCCTCATAATTTGTTTTAGAGATGGAGTAGGCGAATCAAAGTACCAACAACACAACCTATCTTGTTTGTGCGCATTGCTGCCTCAGGTTCACAAACCCATCCCTAAAACACGACATCATACGTGTCTCCCCTTAACTCTTTTGGGGCAAATTTCAATCATCGGCCTCGGTTACAAACTAAAATGTAATTCTTATACACTATGAATGCATGGAATAGATAATTTGAATACCATAGTTCTATGAATGTAGAATAAAGATTGCGGCCTCATAAGTTTATTCAGGGACAGTGTGAGTGAACCAAGTAACAATTGCACATCCTGTATTGTTGTTGTACATCGACCCAGGTTCACTAACTCGTCCCTGAAAAAATCTGACACTAATGTGTCTGCCTCTCTTTTGGGACAAATTGGAATCATTGGCCACAATAAGAAATTGAAATGTAATCGTACAAAACATTATTCAGGGATATACATAGTCAGGTACAAAAACAAGCCTAAATATTGTAATTATAAATAAAAAACCAAACAATTAATCGTCAGGTGCATGTTAAAAATACTTATGATCAAAACCATTCATATACATATGCATCATACCAATCATTAAAAGATCAGAAACAATTCAAGGATCATATATGTAGTTCCACATGAGAATAAATATAGGGCCTCATAATTTGTTTTAGAGATGGAGTAGGCGAACCAAAGTACCAACATCACAACCTATATTGTTTGTGTGCATTGCTGCCTTAGGTTCACCAACCCATCCCTAAAACACTACACCATCATACGTGTCTCCCCTTGAACTCTTTTGGGGCAAATTTCAATCATCGGCCTCGGTGACAAACTAAAATGTAATTCTTATACACTATGAATGCATGGAATAGATAATTTGAATATCATAGTTCTATGAATGGAGAATAAAGATTGCGGCATCATAAGTTTATTCAGGGACGGCGTGAGTGAACCAAGTCACAATTGCATAGCCTGTATTGTTGTTGTACATTGCCCCAGGTTCACTAACTCGTCCCTGAAAAAATCTGACACCAATGTGTCTGCCTCTCTTTTGGGACAAATTTGAATCATTGGCCACAATAAGTAATTGAAATGTAATCGTACAAAACATTATTCAGGGATATACATAGTCAGGTACAAAAAAAGCCTAGATATTGTAATTATAAATAAAAAACCAAACAATTAATCCTCAGGTGCATGTTAAAAATACTTATGATCAAAACCATTCATATACATATGCATCATACCAATCATTAAAAGATCAGAAACAATTCAAGGATCATATATGTAGTTCCACATGAGAATAAATCTAGGGCCTCATAATTTGTTTTAGAGATGGAGTAGGCGAACCAAAGTACGAACAACACATCCTATATTGTTTGTGTGCATTGCTGCTAAGGTTCACCAACCCATCCCTAAAACACGATACCATCATACGTGTCTCCCCTTGAACTCTTTTGGGGCAAATTTCAATCATCGGCCTCGGTGACAAACTAAAATGTAATTCTTATACAGTATGAATGCATGGAATAGATATTTTAAATATCATAGTTCTATGAATGTAGAATAAAGATTGCGGCCTCATAAGTTTATTCAGGGACGGCGTGAGTGAACCAAGTAACAATTGCACAGCCTGTATTGTTGTTGTACATCGCCCCAGGTTCACTAACTCGTCCCTAAAAAAATCTGACACCAATGTGTCTGCCTCTCTTTTGGGACAAATTTGAATCATTGGCCACAATAAGAAATAGAAATGTAATCGTACAAAACATTATTCAGGGATATACATAGTCAGGTACAAAAACAAGCCTAAATATTGTAATTATAAATAAAAAACCAAACAATTAATCGTCAGGTGCATGTTAAAAATACTTATGATCAAAACCATTCATATACATATGCATCATACCAATCATTAAAAGATCAGAAACAATTCAAGGATCATATATGTAGTTCCACATGAGAATAAATCTAGGGCCTCATAATTTGTTTTAGAGATGGAGTAGGCGAATCAAAGTACCAACAACACAACCTATCTTGTTTGTGCGCATTGCTGCCTCAGGTTCACCAACCCATCCCTAAAACACGACATCATACGTGTCTCCCCTTAACTCTTTTGGGGCAAATTTCAATCATCGGCCTCGGTGACAAACTAAAATGTAATTCTTATACACTATGAATGCATGGAATAGGTAATTTGAATACCATAGTTCTATGAATGTAGAATAAAGATTGCGGCCTCATAAGTTTATTCAGGGACAGTGTGAGTGAACCAAGTAACAATTGCACATCCTGTATTGTTGTTGTACATCGACCCAGGTTCACTAACTCGTCCCTGAAAAAATCTGACACTAATGTGTCTGCCTCTCTTTTGGGACAAATTGGAATCATTGGCCACAATAAGAAATTGAAATGTAATCGTACAAAACATTATTCAGGGATATACATAGTCAGGTACAAAAACAAGCCTAAATATTGTAATTATAAATAAAAAACCAAACAATTAATCGTCAGGTGCATGTTAAAAATACTTATGATCAAAACAATTCATATACATATGCATCATACCAATCATTAAAAGATCAGAAACAATTCAAGGATCATATATGTAGTTCCACATGAGAATAAATATAGGGCCTCATAATTTGTTTTAGAGATGGAGTAGGCGAACCAAAAGTACCAACATCACAACCTATATTGTTTGTGTGCATTGCTGCCTTAGGTTCACCAACCCATCCCTAAAACACTACACCATCATACGTGTCTCCCCTTGAACTCTTTTGGGGCAAATTTCAATCATCGGCCTCGGTGACAAACTAAAATGTAATTCTTATACACTATGAATGCATGGAATAGATAATTTGAATATCATAGTTCTATGAATGGAGAATAAAGATTGCGGCATCATAAGTTTATTCAGGGACGGCGTGAGTGAACCAAGTAACAATTGCACAGCCTGTATTGTTGTTGTACATTGCCCCAGGTTCACTAACTCGTCCCTGAAAAAATCTGACACCAATGTGTCTGCCTCTCTTTTGGGACAAATTTGAATCATTGGCCACAATAAGTAATTGAAATGTAATCGTACAAAACATTATTCAGGGATATACATAGTCAGGTACAAAAAAAAGCCTAGATATTGTAATTATAAATAAAAAACCAAACAATTAATCCTCAGGTGCATGTTAAAAATACTTATGATCAAAACCATTCATATACATATGCATCATACCAATCATTAAAAGATGAGAAACAATTCAAGAATCATATATGTAGCTCCACATGAGAATAAATCTAGGGCCTCATAATTTGTTTTAGAGATGGAGTAGACGAACCAAAGTACCAATAACACAACCTATATTGTTTGTGTGCATCGCTGCCTCAGGTTCACCAACTCATCCCTAAAACACGACACCATCATACGTGTCTCCCCTTGAACTCTTTTGGGGCAAATTTCAATCATCGGCCTCGGTGACAAACTAAAATGTAATTCTTATACAGTATGAATGCATGGAATAGATAATTTGAATATCATAGTTCTATGAATGTAGAATAAAGATTACGGCATCATAAGTTTATTCAGGGACGGCGTGAGTGAACCAAGTAACAACTGCATAGCCTGTATTGTTGCTGTACATCGCCCCAGGTTCACTAACTCGTCCCTGAAAAAATCTTACACTAATGTGTCTGCCTCTCTTTTGGGACAAATTTGAATCATTGGCCACAATAAGAAATAGAAATGTAATCGTACAAAACATTATTCAGGGATATACATAGTCAGGTACAAAAACAAGCCTAAATATTGTAATTATAAATTAAAAACCAAACAATTAATCCTCAGGTGCATGTTAAAAATACTTATGAGCAAAACCATTCATATACATATGCATCATACCAATCATTAAAAGATTAGAAACAATTCAAGGATCATATATGTAGTTCCACATGAGAATAAATTTAGGGTCTCATAATTTGTTTTAGAGATGGAATAGGCGAACCAAAGTACCAACATCACAACCTATATTGTTTGTGTGCATTGCTGCCCCAGGTTCACCAACCCATCCCTAAAACACGACACCATCATACGTGTCTCCCCTTGAACTCTTTTGGGGCAAATTTCAATCATCGGCCTCGGTGACAAACTAAAATGTAATTCTTATACACTATGAATGCATGGAATAGGTAATTTGAATATCATAGTTCTATGAATGTAGAATAAAGATTGCGGCCTCATAAGTTTATTCAGGGACGGCGTGAGTGAACCAAGTAACAATTGCACAGCCTATATTGTTGTTGTACATTGCTCCAGGTTCACTAACTCGTCCCTAAAAAAATCTGACACCAATGTGTCTGCCTCTCTTTTGGGGCAAATTTGAATCATTGGCCACAATAAGAAATTGAAATGTAATCGTACAAAACATTATTTAGGGATATACATAGTCAGGTACAAAAACAAGCCTAAATATTGTAATTATAAATAAAAAACCAAACCATTAATCTTCAGGTGCATGTTAAAAATACTTATGATCAAAACCATTCATATACATATGCATCATACCAATCATTAAAAGATCAGAAACAATTCAAGGATCATATATGTAGTTCCACATGAGAATAAATCTAGGGCCTCAAAATTTGTTTCAGAGACGGAGTTGGGGAACCAAAGTACCAACATCACAACCTATATTGTTTGTGTGCATTGCTGCCTCAGGTTCACCAACCCATCCCTAAAACACGACACCATCATACGTGTCTCCTCTTGAACTCTTTTGGGGCAAATTTCAATCATCGGCCTCGGTGACAAACTAAAATGTAATTCTTATACACTATGAATGCATGGAATAGATAATTCAAATATCATAGTTCTATGAATGTAGAATAAAGATTGCAGCCTCATAAGTTTCTACAGAGATGGCGTAAGCGAACCAAGTAACAATTGCACAGCTTATATTGATCTTGTACATGGCCCCAGGTTTGCTCACTCATCCTTGTAAAAATTTGACATCAACGTGTCTGCCTCTCTTTGGGGAAAATTTGAATCATTGGCCACAATAAGAAATTGAAATGTAATCGTAGCAAACAATATTCAGGGATATAGAAATGCATCATACAACACATTCATAGATCAGAAACAATACAAATATTATATATTTAGGTTCCATAAGAGAGAAAAAATTAGGGCCTCATTTTTTTCAGCGCTGGAGTTGGAGAACCAAAATACCAACAACACAACCTATATTGTTTATGTGCATTGCTGCCTTAGGGCCACTAACCATCCCTAAGAAAACGAGACCATCAGATGCCCTTGCACTATTTTGGGGCAAAATTGAATCATTGGGCTCAGTAAGGAATATAAATGTAATGTTATAGGCCTGCTGTGTATCGAAATCTACACTCAACTGGCAAACTCAATTAGATGGCAGATGAGCAGACTGGGGTTTTGTGACTAGACGGATTGGGGTTTTGTGACTAGATGGCAGATGCATCAATCAACCGATCGAATCATATATATACTACCCTACTTTAAGAGCAAAAGAATCTGTACGCGATTGAGCAAATCCTATGTATGAACAGTGAAAACTGCGGCTACGACTAGAGAAGCTAGCAATGTAGTACCTCAGACTCCTCATCAGGGACCTCCTCCTTGAACTCATCATTCTCCGCGATTGCGTCGAAGATTTCTTGAACAGCGATGGGGTCGTCGATGTAGATCACCGGATTGCCTCCGCCTGCCGCCTGCCCCCCATCCAGATTTGCCGCTGGCACCACGACGTTGTCGGCCACCTGCTGCTCGGCGGCGACGGCTACCAACTGCTTCTCGGCGGCGACATCTACCACCTGCTGCTCCCCGGCGATGGCTACTGGCTGGACGGATGAGTTCGCACCCTCGACGGCGCGGCGACGAGCGGCATTCGTGCCCGGAGAAGACGCCTCCATCTGCTTGGTGACGACCGAGCCATCTGCTGCTTCGCCTTCAACTGGCTTCACCTCGGATCTTCTCCACACGTACACTTCATGGCGCACCAAGGGAAGGAGGTAGTGCAAACGAGGGAGATTCGACGCGCGCGGCAGGTGTAGATTGGGGTCTTGAGACTAGACAGACTAGGGGGAAATGACACGAGCTCATGGAAGAAGAAGGTCGAGCGGGGTTATAAACACCGGACCGTTCGTAGTCCTCGAGTGGACACGTGTGGTGGGCGGGGGGTGGGGGTGGGGGCGGGGGGCTACCATGATCTCCACCCTTTTTTCGGTTCCCTTTTTTTGAAACAGCTACGATCTCCACTTTAGAGCTGCATTGAAAACACGCTCATGGCAGACCTCGATTCCACTGCATGCAAGTGGCCGGGAACTAATTTCTAGCAACGTTAGATCTACTCGAGGGGGGCCCTTGACTCATGGAATTTACTAGCGGTAGGGCCCAGTTGGAAGTGAGATTGAGAGTGCTGCGTATAAATGGGATATGTCTGATTAAAATCAAGTGGCAATAAATTGCAGCGTCCCATCAACAACCGTGCACTCGATGATTAAACTTGAGTTGCAGTAGCACTAGTAGGCTTTTCAGACTTGATTAAACTTGACATAACCGCTCGACAACTTTTTCGACGGACGACATCGTGTTCCTTCCTATCGAAGTCTCGCGGAGGGAGACGTCCGTGCTGTCTCACGCTGTACTGTGAAGGACACGAGGTGTGCAACGATCATCGTTGGATCGCACAGAATCAACGGTTGGTGCGCACGATCCGCGTGACAACTGTGACAACCAATCAGGGAGTAGCAGACATGGTGAGCACAGTTTTGGGCTTCTACGAAAGATAGAGAGCGGGGGTGGGCAAATCTAAGTAGTACCACATAAAAACAAGGGAAAAACTGAGTAGCATAAAAAATGGAAAGTGTGTTCTTCTCATAAACCAAGATAGATCCACTAGAGTTCATTGGATGTGTGTTCTTCTCATAAACCACACCCAGTGTCATTGCATGTCTGTCCCTCTAAACAAACCACATAAGGATCCACCAGTGTCATTCCATGTCTGTTCTTTTCATGAACCACACCCAGTGTCATTGCATGTGTGTTACTTCCATAAACCACATGTGGATCCACCGGTGTGATTGCATGTCTGTTCCTTCCATAAACCACATAAGGATCCACTAGTGTCATTGCCTGTCTGTTCTTTTCATGAACCACTCGTAGTTCCAGTGCATGTCTGTTCTTTTCATGAACCACACCTAGTGTCACTGCATGTCAGTTCTTTTCATGAACCACATAAGGATCTATAAGAGTCATTGGATGTGTGTTCTTCTCATGAACCACACGTGGATCCACCGGTGTCATTGCATGTGTGTTCCTCTAAACAAACCACACAAGGATCCACCAGTGTCATTGGATGTGTGTTCTTTTCATGAACCACACCCGGTGTCATTGCATGTGTGTTCTTCTAAACAAAACACATAAGGATCCACCGGTGTCATTGCATCTCTGTTCTTTTCATGAACCACATAAGGACGGACCCACCAGTGTCATTGCATGTCTGTTATTTTCATGAACCACACCTAGTGTCAGTGCATGTCTGTTCTATTCATGAACCACACCTAGTTTCACTACATGTATGTTCTTTTCATGAACCACACAAGGATCTACTAGTGTCATTACATGTCTTTTACTTCCATAAACTACATGTGGATCCACCGGTGTCATTGCATATGTGTTCCTCTAAACAAACCACATAAGGATGCACCAGTGTCATTACGTGTCTGTTCTTTTCATGAACCACATAAGGATGGGCCCACCAGTGTCATTGCATGTCTGTTCTTTGCATGAACCACAACCAGTGTCAGTGCATGTCTGTTCTATTCATGAACCACACCCAGTTTCACTACATGTCTATTCTTATCATGAACCACATAAGGATCTACCAGTGTCATTGCATGTCTTTTACTTCCATAAACCACATGTGGATCCACCGGTGTCACTGCATGTTTGTACCTCTAAACAAACCACATAAGGATCCATCAGTGTCATTGTGTGTGTGTTCTTCTCATGAACCACACCCAGTGTCATTGCATGTGTGTTCTTCTAAACAAACCACATAAGGATCCACCAGTGTCATTGCCTGTTTGTTCTCTTCATGAACCACATAAGGATCCACCACTGTCATTGCATGTCTGTTCTTTTCATGAATCACAACTAGTGTCATTGCATGTCGTTTACTTTCATAAACCACATATGGATCCACCTAGTGTGATTGCATGCCCGTTCCACTAAACAAACCACATAGGGATCCCCAGTGTCATTGCGTGTCTGTTCTTTTCATGAACCACACCCAGTATCATTGCATCCGTGTTCTTCTAAACAAACCACATAAGGATCCACCATTGTCATTGCCTATATGTTCTTTTCATGAACCACACCAAGTGTCATTACATGTGTGTTATTCTAAACAAACCACATAAGTCATTGCATGTCTGTTCTTTTCATGAACCACACCCGGTGTTATTGCATGTCTGTTCTTTTCATGAACCACGGCTAGAGTCATTGCATGTATGTTCCTCTAAACAAACCACATAAGGATCCACCAGTGTCATTGCATGTCTATTCTTTTCATGAACCACATAAGGATCTACCAGTGTTATTGCATGTCTGTTCTTTTCATGAACCACACCCAGTGTCATTGCATGTGTGTTACTTCCATAAACCACATGTGGATCCACCGCTGTCATTGCATGTCTGTTCCTCTAAACAAACCACATAAGGATCCACCAGTGTCACTGCATGTCTGTTCTTTTCATGAACCACATAAGGATGGGCCCACCAGTATCATTGCATGTATGTTCTTTTCATGAACCACACCCAGTGTCAGTGCACGTCTGTTCTATTCATGAACAACACCTAGTTTCGCTGCATGTTTGTTCTTTTCATGAAACACATAAGGATGTACCAGTGTCATTGCATGTCTTTTACTTCCATAAACCACATGTGGATCCACCGGTGTCATTGCATGTATGTTCCTCTAAACAAACCACATAAGGATCCACTAGTGTCATTGCGTGTGTGTTCTTCTCATGAACCACACCCAGTGTCATTGCATTTGTGTTCTTCTAACAAACCACATAAGGATCTACCAGTGTCATTGCCTGTCTGTTCTTTTAATGAACCACTTAAGGATCCACGAGTGTCATTGCATGTCTGTTCTTTTCATGAATCACAACCAGTGTCATTGCATGTCTGTTCCTTCCATAAACCACATATGGATCCACCAGTGTCATTGCATGTCTGTTCTTTTCATGAACCACTCCTAGTGTCAGTGCATGTCTGTTCTTTTCATGAACCACACCCAGTGTCACTCCATGTCAGTTCTTTTCATGAACCACATAAGGATCTACCAGAGTCATTGGATGTCTGTTTTTCTCATGAACCACACGTGGATCCACCGGTGTCATTGCATGTCTATTCCTCTAAAGAAACCACATAAGGATCCACCAGTGTCATTGCGTGTGTGTTCTTTTCATGAACCACACCTAGTGTCATTGCATGTGTGTTCTTCTGAACAAACCACATAAGGATCCACTAGTGTCATTGCATGTTTGTTCTTTTCATGAACCACATAAGGATGGGCCCACCAGTGTTAGTGCATGTCTGTTCTATTCATGAACCACACCCAGTTTCACTGCATGTCTATTCTTTTCATGAACCACACCTAGTTTCACAGCATGTCTGTTCTTTTCATGAACCACATAAGGATCTACCAGTGTCATTGCATGTCTTTTACTTCCATAAACCACATGTGGATCCACCGGTGTCATTGCATGTGTGTTCCTCTAAACAAACCACATAAGGATCCACCAGTGTCATTGCATGTCTGTTCTTCTCATGAACCATATAAGGATGGGTCCACCAGTGTCATTGCATGTCTGTTCTTTTCATGAACCATACTGTGGCGCCCCGCAAAAACCACTACTAGAAAATCACGTTGTTTTTGTGCATTGCATCGCCATGACCGCATGCTCATGTCATCATGCCACCTTGCATTTGAGCATCGTCATGTCATCTTGCATATGTTTGCATAAAACTATTTTTCGAAAAGTCTACTTTTGTTTTCGAAATGCCCCGTCTTTATTTCAAATACAAAACCCGGGTCTCCGAATTATTTTGTTTCGTTTATCTACGGTTTGCAAAAGCCTCATTGTTAATAATAAAATATTTAAATTATTTTTAGGAGGCAGCCAGCCAGACCCGAAAGCCCAGCCGGCCACCTCCAGATAAAAATCATACCTACCCCAGTCTACCCAAACCCTTTTTCTACTCAAACCTAATCTACCCAGCCCCTCCACCTCACCCTGGCCACTCACGGCTCGCCACATCACCCTGGTCCAAGACCCACCCAACCAACCGCCGCCACCTGCCCACACTCCCTCCCTTTTCTCGCCTAGCACGCCACCTGAGCCGCCAGCTGGACCCACCCCGCCACAATTTTTTCCCGCCCCCGCGCGCGCCCCAACGCGCAGACCACCGCCCTGGCCCCGCATCCTACCACCACCTGCCGCTCCCGCACGCGGCCCCAACCCCATCGCCAACCGCCTCCCCCCCGACCGCCAGCCCCACCCCTGGCCCACCACCTGCACAGTGTCCCACCACCACCTACCGCTCCCGCACGCGGCCCCAACCCCGCGCGTCTGCCCCTTCCTCTGCCTCTCCCTCCGATCCCACCAACCACCGACGCTCCCCAACGCCTCCCTCGCCGGCCACTGCCTCCACAGCTCCCCCGAGCAGTCGCCTCCTCCCGTTACCCCGACAGCCGCTGCCGCCCGCCGCCTGCAGCGCCGGCCCGGCCACGCGACCCGCCGTCATTCCCCCCCCGCCAGCAACCGCCGCCGCCGCGCGCCTCCGCCTCGGGCCTCCTATCCTCTGGTCGCCGCCGGCCCGCGCTCCGCCGTGGTTCTCCACCAGCCCCTGCACCAGTCCGCGCGCCGGCCGTCATCGCCTACCCCGCTAGGCCCCGCGCTCGCCGCGGTCTTTTCCTCCCCTGCAAGCCCCTGCTCCGGCCGTCGTCTTCGCCGCCACCTCCCTCACCCGCAGGCACGCTGCCGCTCAGGCCTCCACCTGTAGTCTTCCTTGCCCTTCCGGCCGCCTCCTCTCTACGCTCACCCCCGAGCAAGGACGGCCGCGACCCCGTCCCTGTGTGCGGAGCTTGTCGCTTCTTCCGGCGACCTCGCCGCCAGCTCCGGCCTCGCCGCCCCTCGACCGAGCCCTCTCCGGCCGCCTCCCTTGCATCTCCTCGCCGGCAACGCCTCCTCCCTGCTGCAGCTCGTCCGCCGCTAGTGACCTCCTCCGGTCTTGCCTGCGCTCGGCCGCCTTCCTTGTCGCCTCCTCACTGACCTCCTCTACAGAAGCACGCCGCCGCCCGGTCGTTGCTCGCCTCACCTCTGCCCTGTCGTCCGTCGCCCAAGCAGCGGCGCCGCACCGAGCTCGTCTCCCTAGGCCGCCGCTAGTCCTCGTCCTCTTTGACGCTCGCGGCAGCGTGTCCCCGTCCTGGCCAAGGTTCCGTAGCTAGCCTCGTCGGTTTTGCTGGTACCTGATCCTGTTTTGCTAACGTGAGTCCGTTGTGGTAATGTTGTGGGGGAAATCGTTTTGTATGATGTAGTGGCTCCACAATGGTACCCAGATGGTGTTGTTGCAATTGTTCTGACAGTCCGAAGCCTCTGTGTCCAAGTCCAAGAATACACGTACCCGTACCTCCGCAAGATCTTCCCGACGATAGGGACAGCAAGATCTGCCGAAGACCCTGAGTGCGCCTACATGGATCTGAGGACCGAAGGTCTTCTACCCGGACACCAAGATCTTCTCCTCGAAACGCCATGATCTCCTTCACGGATCCGAAGACCCCGACGAACCCCGAACCCCCGGAACCAAGGCCTTCGCCCCTAATGTGTGACCCCTTTATCCGAGCCCTATTTTATAAATTGACATATATACCAACTTGTTGCATATTAAATGGTTCATAGTCGCATCGCATCATATGGGTTTGGGGGCATTATGCCGATTCATATCATAATTAAATATGGAGTCTATATGAGGGCTTTCCTAGTCTTATATCGGCTCCATTTAAATTGGTGTAGTGAACAGATGCCATGCTTTGCCTTGCTAACTCAACATTTAAATTGTGGGGGTTCTAAATAGATTGAACCGTTTAATTAAATGTCGGGACCCCGGTTCCGCTTAATACTGCCTAATTGCACTGCATTTGCATCATATCATAATCATGCCGGATCTTTTGTCGTAGTAATAAATATTGCCTCCGGTGTTTCTTCTAGTGTTTGCTTCTTCGCGGATTAGGCTGATGAGTGGATGCGAGTACCGACAAGTTCTCCGGATATGAACCTTCGGCAGTGTTTCCCAGGCGAGCATCTCTCCCCCTTCTACCTATTTTGCATTTATAGTCTTTATTTCCTCCTGTTGATCTATTGCTATCCGTGTCGCGATGCTTTAGTTTCCGTGCACAAGTTATATCCCGTGCAACCTCTATATTGCCATGGACACCTCCTAATACCTGTTGTTTGCTAGATAGCTGGCCTTGCGAGTCGTAGTTGCTTGCTCAGGTGCGATCTCGTGTTGTCGAGTACCACAGTTGTTGGAATGCTGGCAGATGTTTATGGTGGAGATGATCATGACTTTAAACACAACTATTTAAAATGCTAGATATAACTAATGCAGAGGCATCGGTGGGTAATAGATGTTATTTGATTCTTCCACGCTCACTTGTGTCCCGTAGGACCCCGAGTACTTGATACATGTTCCTTGATTTTTCGCACTATCCACATCCAGGAGGCCTTATGGACCCCCCCACCCCCCCGAGCCAGAGCTTGATTCTTTTCTATTTCTTGGGGCCACAAAGTAGTTTGGGGCTTTATTACTATCCTGTACTTATGCCATGTTACTGCTTTATTTACGATTGTGCGTGGAGCACCTGTACTGTTTAGGATCGTGACACATTTTCGCTGTATCGACAAGCCCAGTCACACTTTCGGGTTCCCAGTCGTTTACAGCCGTCCACACAAACCCTGGGTCCGTTTCAGAGCCGGCCAACTTCGTTGCGGGTAGCTTAGTGGGGTGCCCCCCTGAAATATTGATGAATCCTGTGATCGCTTCGTCGTGAATGCCTCGTTGGGTTTTGAGTTGGTTTTTCCGAGGTTGGTCGAGTGTGTGTTGCTATTTGTGCACCCCTGCAGGGTAAAACTTTCTGAAAGCCGTGTCCGCGGTTATGGACGACTTGGAGCACAATATCTCGATCATAGACAAGCATAACTAAAGTAGTGCTATAAATTTGACTTAATATGTGACTAGTAATCAGCTCAAGTATAACGGAATGGATATTAAAAATGCCAACAGCTGGTGGATCTGGATTGTTTTGTGACATGCTATATGCCTAGTAAGTATTGCAACCCCAATGGAATGAGATAAAAGTGCCAACAATTGCTGGGTTTTGGGATTCCTCAGGACAGTTATATCTAACTAGTAAATGTTCCAACTACAACGGAATGGTGAATAAAACTGCCCATTACTTATGCTATCAGAATGACTCCTACTATCTACACCTGACTAGTAAGTGCTTAATTATAATGGAGTGAGTAAAATTGCCAACTGCGTGAGTTCCTTGGTCCGACTTCCTCGTTTGGTCTCGAGGGGGGGAAATACCAGGATGGGTTTGATTGGTGTTAGCTTCAGGTTGGATCCGAATAGGTCTTCTTACCCCTCTATATTAACCGCCAGTTGTACCGAGTCTCTATAGGTGGTTTAGTGCCGATGCGCTGCCGCTTCAGCCCACCATACCTATGTAGGCGAGAGCCGCCGAATTCTAGCCTCGTCGTGTACTGGCCTCAGTACTGACGCTCCTCTTTTTCCTTTGCCCTTTGTCGGCACCCCTTTTGTTTTAGCAGGTTTGAAATCGCCGTCCTTAGCAGGGTTACCCTTCCGGCTTGGCCTAGGCAGGGTTATGGATGCCATTGGTTATTCTTCAGGGCTCTTAGCCCCATTTGCATCTTGTCCGTAGTCGGACGCTCTATCGTTTTCGAGGTAATTTGGATCTTTGTATATTATATCTGTATTATTGACTCATGGAGTCGCTGATGTATATATCTGTTATGTGGGTCCCATCGAGGACTGATGTGTAATGGTATTACTTCGTTTTCCACCCGCACGAAAGTGCCTGGTGGGCGTCCTTGAATCGTTTCTATGCGGGTTTGGCGGGAATCGCTAAAACTTGCATAGGGCCGATTTGAGGGTGTTACACATACCCAGTGTCAGTGCATGTCTGTTCTATTCATGAACCACACCCAGTTTCACTGCATGTCTATTCTTTTCATGAACCACATAAGGATCTACCAATGTCAATGCATGTCTTTTACTTCCATAAACCACATGTGGATCCACCGGTGTCATTGCATGTTTGTTCCTCTAAACAAACCACATAAGGATCCACCAGTGTCATTGCGTGTGTGTTCTTCTCATGAACCACACCTAGTGTCATTGCATGTGTGTTCTTCTAAACAAACCACATAAGGATCCACCAGTGTCATTGCCTGTCTGTTCTTTTCATGAACCACATAAGGATCCACCAGTGTCATTGCATGTTTGTTCTTTTCATGAATCACAGCCAGTGTCATTGCATGTCGTTTACTTCCATAAACCACATATGGATCCACCTAGTGTGATTGCATTCCCGTTCCTCTAAACAAACCACATAGGGATCCCCAGTGTCATTGCGTGTCTGTTCTTTTCATGAACCACACCCAGTGTCATTGCATGCGTGTTCTTCTAAACAAACCACATAAGGATCCACCATTTTCATTGCCTATATGTTCTTTTCATGAACCACACCCCGTGTCATTGCATGTGTGTTATTCTAAACAAACCACATAAGTCATTGCATGTCTGTTCTTTTCATGAACCACACCCAGTGTCGTTGCATGTCTGTTCTTTTCATGAACCACGGCTAGAGTCATTGCATGTATGTTCCTCTAAACAAACCACATAAGGATCCACCAGTGTCATTACATGTCTGTTATTTTCATGAACCACATAAGGATCTACCAGTGTCATTGCATGTCTGTTCTTTTCATGAACCACACCCAGTGTCATTGCATGTGTGTTACTTCCATAAACCACATGTGGATCCACCGGTGTCATTGCATGCCTGTTCCTCTAAAAAAACTAGATACGAATACACCAGTGTCACTGCATGTCTGTTCTTTTCATGAACCACACCCAGTGTCAGTGCATGTCTGTTATATTCATGAACCACACCCAGTTTCACTGCATGTCTGTTCTTTTCATGAACCACATAAGGATCTACCAGTGTCATTGCATGTCTTTTACTTCCATAAACCACATGTGGATCCACCGGTGTCATTGCATGTCTGTTCCTCTAAACAACCCACATAAGGATCCACCAGTGTCATTGCGTGTGTGTTCTTCTCATGGACCACACCCAGTGTCATTGCATGTGTGTTCTTCTAAACAAACCACATAAGGATCCACCAGTGTCATTGCATGTCTGTTCTTTTCATGAACCACATAAGGATCTACCAGTGTCATTGCATGTCGTTTACTTCCATAAACCACATGTGGATCCACCAGTGTCATTGCATGTCTGTTCCTCTAAACAAACCACATAAGGATCCACCAGTTTCATTGCGTGTGTGTTCTTCTCATGAACCACACCCAGTGTCATTGCATGTGTGTTCTTCTAAACAAACCACATAAGGATCCACCAGTGTCATTGCCTGTATGTTCTTTTCATGAACCACATAAGGATCCACCAGTGTCCTTGCATGTCTGTTCTTTTCATGAATCACAGCCAGAGTCATTGCATGTCTGTTCCTTCCATAAACCACATAAGGATCCACAAGTGTCATTGCCTGTCTGTTCTTTTCATGAACCACTCCTAGTGTCAGTGCATGCCTGTTCTTTTCATGAACCGCACCCAGTGTCACTGCATGTCAGTTCTTTTCATGAACCACATAAGGGTCTACCAGAGTCATTGGATGTCCGTTCTTCTCATGAACCACACGTGGATCCACCGGTCTCATTGCATGTTTGTTCCTCTAAACACACCACATAAGGATCCATAGTGTCATTGCGTGTGTGTTCTTTTCATGAGCCACACCCAGTGTCATTGCATGTGTGTTCTTCTAAACAAACCACATAAGGATCCACCAGTGTCATTGCATGTCTGTTCTTTTCATGAACCGCATAAGGATGGGCCCACCAGTGTCAGTGCATGTCTGTTCTATTCATGAAACACACCCAATTTCACCGCATGTCTGTTCTTTTCATGAACCACATAAGGATCTACCAGTGTCATTGCATGTCTTTTACTTCCATAAACCACATGTGGGTCCACTGGTGTCATTGCATGTGTGTTCCTCTAAACAAACCACATAAGGATTTAACAGTGTCATTGCCTGTCTATTCTTCTCATGAACCACATAAGGATGGGCCCACCAGTGTCATTGCATGTCTGTTCTTTTCATGAACCATACGCAGTGTCAGTGCATGTCTGTTCTATTCATGAACCACACCCAGTTTCACTGCATGTCTGTTCTTTTCATGAATCACATAAGGATCTACCAGTGTCATTGCATGTCTTTTACTTCCATAAACCACATTTGGATCCACCGTTGTCATTGCATGTCTGTTCCTCTAAACAAACCACATAAGGATCCACCAGTGTCATTGCGTGTGTGTTCTTCTCTTGAACCACACCCAGTGTCATTGCATGTGTGTTCTTCTAAACAAACCACATAAGGATCTACCAGAGTCATTGGATGTCTGTTCTTCTTATGAACCACACGTGGATCACCGGTGTCATTGTATGTCTGTTCCTCTAAACACACCACATAAGGATCCAGGGTGTCATTGCGTGTGTGTTCTTTTCATGAGCAACACCCAGTGTCATTGCATGTGTGTTCTTCTAAACAAACCACATAAGGATCCACCAGTGTCATTGCATGTCTGTTCTTTTCATGAACCACATAAGGATGGGCCCACCAGTGTCAGTGCATGTCTGTTCTATTCATGAACCACACCCAGTTTCATTACATGTCTGTTCTTTTCATGAACCACACCCAGTTTCACTGCATGTCTGTTCTTTTCATGAACCACATAAGGATCTACCAGTGTCATTGCATGTCTTTTACTTCCATAAACCACATGTGGGTCCACCGGTGTCATTGCATGTGTGTTCCTCTAAACAAACCACATAAGGATCCACCAGTGTCATTGCCTGTTTATTCTTCTCATGAACCACATAAGGATGGGCCCACCAATGTCATTGCATGCGTGTTCTTTTCATGAACCATACCTAGTGTTAGTGCATCTCTGTTCTATTCATGAACCACACCCAGTTTCACTGCATGTCTGTTCTTTTCATGAACCACATAGGATCTACCAGTGTCATTGCATGTCTTTTACTTCCATAAACCACATGTGGATCCACTGGTGTCATTGCATGTTTGTTCCTCTAAACAAACCACATAAGGATCTACCAGTGTCATTGCATGTGTGTTCTTCTCATGAACCACACCCAGTGTCATTGCATGTGTGTTCTTCTAAACAAACCACATAAGGATCCACCAGTGTCATTGCCTGTTTGTTCCTTTCATGAACCACATAAGATCCACCAGTGTCATTGCATGTCTGTTCTTTTCATAAATCATAGCCAGTGTCATTGCATGTCTTTTACTTCCATAAACCACACCCAGTGTCATTGCATGGGTAGTCGTTAGACTGAGTCTTCTAGAAGGCACGCCCTAACACAGTTATTCTACTTGACGATTGTTACATACCGTTCGATTTGGGCGCTTGGACGATTGGGATGGCCTTTGTGAGAGCGATCCGCGAGTAGGCTGTTCTGCGGCATGATTGTCCATGCTTGCTTTGGACAAACTGGCAACACCGGGTGCTCCCTTGTTTCGATTGTCACGTCTCACGAGTTCAGTGGGCCACATCCTAGTGTCACGTCCCCCTTACTTCTCTTCCTCCCCGTACTTGTCTTCCTTACCCTCAAAGCCACTTTCCCCACTTCACTCCCATCCTGCCGTAGCCTCTAGCCGACGACGCTTCCATCCCAATCCCCTCTCCGGCAGCCACCCCCCCCACACACAACCCTCTTGCCATGGGTTCAAGGGGAGACGGTGAGGAAATGCGTCATGACGACAGGGACGGTGATT
Organism: Avena eriantha; assembly: GCA_910589775.1. Taxonomy (NCBI): domain Eukaryota; kingdom Viridiplantae; phylum Streptophyta; class Magnoliopsida; order Poales; family Poaceae; genus Avena; species Avena eriantha. The sequence goes on along the minus strand of OU342740.1, from coordinate 440,517,150 downwards.
TCGATGTGAGTCGTCTCATCTCTGTTTCTATCATCTGTGGCCAGTTATCTATTTTTTGAGCTAGATCTAATCTGTTAGGCCATCCAGACGATGTATGACTCCGACTATCACGGTTTAGAGGATGAAGACAGTCCTCTGGTATGTAAACATGGATATGTGCCTACTAAATTTGTAGCCTTCGAAGGACGAAACGCAAGCAGGAGGTTTCTACGCTGTCAAGGACATCGTGCAATGATGCAAGGCGGAAGTTGCAGTGTTGTCAAATGGGTAGATCCAGAGTGGCCCAAATCGATGCAGAAAACGCTGGACAAACTATGGGAAATGACTGTCGAGTTGAAAGAATCTGTATTCAGCTCACTTCTTGACAGTGTTGAGATGAATCTATGGGAACCAGTTGACACGACCACGCATAAGCGAGATCTCAGGTGGGTGCAAGACAAGGTTATCAAAGTCGAGAAGGAGAGGGACACGGCGTTGGCCCTGAAGGCTAAAGCAGAGCAAGAACTGACTCAAGCAAGGAACGATCTCCACCAGGCCAAAGTCTTGCAGTACACAACTATGAGTATTGACAAGTGCATGAGGAAAAATGCAGAGAAACAATTGAAGCTGTGCAAGGAAGATGCTAATAGGAAGGAGCAGACAATTCGATCCTTGCTCTCACAGGAAGATGCGCATCGGGCCAAGATTAGGAAGATCAAGGAGATGTGTGATAACTAGTTCTATTTAGCTTAAGCTCCATGCCTTTTTAAGTTGTAATATTTGTACTTGTTGACCTAGCGGTCTGAACTATTGGTCCCGGATTCCAGGGAGGAAAAAAATTGCTCTGACCCCGCATTAATTTGTGGAAGAATTTGTGATTTAGATCAATTTCTGCCTCGATTTAGATCTCTGTCCTGGATTGGGAACGTAACCCTGGACCAAAGAAACCTTTTCTACTAGTGTATTCTGACACTGGTGGTTTGTTTAAACGCAATCTACGTGGATTGTGCCGCATGCAAATGGCACAACCACAATTTATAAAATGGAAGCACGTATTAGGGAGCTTTGCCAGATGCAGGGGATGCAGGAGCAGAGAGGCAGTGAGATAGACGGGCTCAAGATTAGGCCAGAAAGTGTTACCCATTTCCTCCTCATCTGGGCATTATCAGTGAGAACATTGCTGTTTATGTTGCCACGTCGTTGTGCAGCATCTGAAATGAGTTGCTGCTTCGTGGAGTGTGGCAGCTTAAATAATTTATTTATGTGCCACTTACATTCCGTCATATTTGGAGACCTCCTGCCCCTCAGCAATCGTGGAACCGGTGGATCATTGTTTTCAGGTAGAAGTGGCACAATCACAATTTTGGATTCAACTACCGACTCGGGCATTTCCAAACCCTAAGTCGTGGTACATTTTACTCAAAGAACGTGGGTAGATTGTTTCTGAAGGAAATATGCCCTGAGAGGCAATAATAAAGTTGTTATTATGTATTCCATATATATGATAGATGTTATTTTACATGCTAGAATTGTATTGATCGGAAACATCAATACATGTGTGTTTAATAAACAAAAAGGGTTCCTAGTTATGCCTCTCTTATGGACTAGCTTGTTGATTAACAAGATGATCAAGGTTTCCTGATCATGGACATTGGATGTTGTTAATAACAAGGTCACACCATTGGTGGAATGATGTGATGAAAATTCATCCGAAGTATAGCATTACGATCAAGTCATTATGTTTATATTTCTATAACGTCATACGAAGTAATCTTTATCCTTAGACCATGAGATCATGTTAATTGCTAACACCGGAAGAGTATCTTGATAACATCAAACGTCACACCGTAACAGGCTGACTATAAAGATGGGTTCAGTACTACGAAGGTGTTATGTTGAGGCTCATGGATCAAGAGTGGAATTTGTCAATCCCGATGAAGGATAGATATACTCTGGGCCCTCTCGATGATATCACATTGAGATAGCCTACAAGCAAGTGATGTGATCACTAGAATGTTATATCACGGGAACGAGAAAAGAGTGCATGTCGGTAACGAGATCAAACTAGGTATGGAGATACCGATGATCGAATCTCGGACATGTAATATATTGAGATACAAAGGGATTTAGTTACAAGCGTTAAAGGTTCTCACGATCACATAAGTCATCGGTGAATGTGTAGGAGTCAGTACGGATCTCCAGGTCCCGCTGCTGATTATTGATCGGAGAAGGGTCTCGATCATGTCTGCATTAGTCGCGAACCGTAGGGTGGCACACTTAAGAGTTACCGGACACCATTTTGGAGCACATATGTTTCAGACGAAAGAATTCCAAAGCGCAGGAATTGTTTCAATAGAAACCGGAAATTGTTTCGGGTGAAATTGCAGAAAGTGGTTATGCATGTGATATTGAAATATTGCAAGGGGCTATATGTGAATGTTTGTTAATTAAAGTAATTAACAAAATTCTGAATAAATTTAATAAAAAGAGTTTTATTAAATGAGAGACCATTAAACTTGGAGAATTTTAATGCATTTAAAGTGGAGACTTTAAAAGGGAATGTGAAGAGGCATTTTAATGTGGAGGGGTTACCACCACATGAATGGGGGAGGTGAGGGGTCACCCCCCCGTGCGCCGGCCATGGAGAGAGGGGGCACCCCCTCCTCCTTTAAAAGGCCACCCATTCCCTCCTTCATCCACACACCTCCTTGTGAAGGATCTCTCTCCCCCTCTAGAATTATTCCCCATGGTCTCGGATTAGCGAGATACATGTTCCCGGTGGCATTTTGTCTGGAAGGAGTTGTTGCTTCCGCTGGATCGCTGGAGCGAGGAGGTGGAGGTTGTCCGGTGGCTTGAACGTGTGTGCGAGTGCGGATGCGCTACTGAGTTGCGGTGCTCGGACTTCCTCACGATCTCGAGATCGGCAAGTGTACGACTACATCAACCACGAGTTCCTACTCGTTAACAAAACTCGTTGTCTTTGAGGGTAAGTTCTCGTTGGATGTATGTCCACCCATTGCTTTGTACATAGTAGATAGATCTTGGCGTGTAGTTCACACCGTAGGAATTTTTTTGTTTTCTATGCTGCGGACCCAACAGTGGTATCAGAGCCTGATCTATGCGTAGGTGCTTTGCACGGGTAGAACACATATGTTTATATGTGGGCGATGATGATCATGTTTTTGCATCTTCTATGTATTTTGGATATTGGTGGCATAGTGGGATGAAGCGGCCCGGACCAACCTTACATGTCATCGTACATGAGACCGGTTCCACGACTGACATGCAACTTGTTTAGCATAAGTGGCTGGCGGGTGTCTGTCTCTCCTACTATAGTCAATATCTGATTTACAACGAGTTTCTAATAACTTAGTTATCCTCGTTGTGGTTCATGTTCGTAGGTGAGAACGGTTCTATCTCCGAAAGCCCTAAGCCACGTAAAACTTGCAATTGATAAATTAGAGGCGTCTAGTTTAGATCGTTGCTGGGCTAGTGTATTGATATGGTATTGTTGTAAGTAGAAGTATGATAGATACTCTTACAACACACTCAACGTGTAAGTTCCATAGACCTTGGCCTTACACACAAAGGAATGACAGAGATCATACCACGATGCAAGTGATAGAGATCAAATGCATGGACCATATCATCTCACTTTACACATTAGATGTTAGCATCTTATACTGCTAGTTTGGCGCTTTTGGTAGCATTGTAAGATGATCCCTCATTTAGATATCAAGATAAAAATGTGTTCTTCCTTAAGTATGCACCGTTCTGTGGATCGTGTTTCGAGACATCACGTGATGATCGGGTGTACTCGAATCTACGCTTTCATAGGAACGGGTGTAAGACAGTTTTACACACGCGAATACTAAGGTTCTTACTTGGAGAGCCTAGCATGTATAGACATGGCCTCGGAACACGGACCGAAAGGTTAAGCATGAGTCATATAGTTGATATGATGCCCATATAGATGCTCGCCTTTGAAGCTACATCAACTCACGTGATGGTCGGACTTGGTGTAGTGGATTTGGTTCATGTAATCACCAAAAGGACATGAGGGATGTCGTTTTTGAGTGGGAGTTCATTAGTAATTTGGATTAGTTGAACTCAATCTATCATAAACTTAGTCTAAGTAAACTTTACAAATTCTGTTGTAGATGGCACCACCTGCTTTTAATTTCAATGTGTTCATGGAGAAAGAGAAACTTGCTGCGAATGGTAGCAACTTCACCAACTAGGCTATGAATTTGAGGATTCTCCTCACTGCTGCACAAAAGCAATATGTGTTAGATGCGCCGCTAGGCCCCCCACCAGCTCCTGATGCCCCTGACGAGGAAAAGAATGTCTATGTGACTCGTCAGGAGGACCACAACTTAGTTCATTGCGGCATACTGTATGGGCTAGAGCCAGAACTTCGAAAGCGTTTCGAAAATGGCAATATCTTTGATACCATGGGAGAATTGAAAATGATTTTCGATACCCATGCTGCCGTAGAGAGTTATAATGCTATAGAAAAGTTCTTTAGCTGCATGATGGAGGAAAACAACTCCGTTTGTGAGCACGTACTCAAAATGTCTGGGTACGCCGATAAGCTTGTGTCCTTGGGAATAACGATTCCCATTGACTTAGGCATACATCGTGTTCTCTAGTATCTGCCACCTAACTATAAGAGCTTCGTGATGAACTATAATATGCAGGGCATGAAGAAGTCTCTTCCCGAGCTTCTATCAATGCTTAAGACTGCAGAAGTGGAGATTAGGAAAGAGCATCAAGTGTTGATGATCAATAGGACCACCAGTTTCAAGAAAGACAAGAAAGGCTAGCACAAGGGAAAGAAGGGTGGCAAGTTTGTTGCCACGCCTGAAAAGAAACCCCGAGCTGGCCCTAAGTCTGACACCGAGTGTTACTATTGTAAGGGGACTGGCCATTGGAAGCGCAACTTCCCCAAGTATTTGGCGGACAAGAAGTCTGAAAAGGCAAACAAAGGTATATGTGATATACATGTTATTGATGTGTACTTGACTAGTACTCGCAGTAGCACCTGGGTATTTGATACAGGATCAGTTGCTAATATATGTAACTCGGTTCAGGGGCTACGGAACAAGCGACAACTAGCAAGGGATGAGGTCAGGATGCGGGTCGGCAATGGATTGAAAGTTGATGTGATCGCCGTCGGGACGCTACCTCTCCATTTGCCATCGGGATTAGTTATAAACCTAAATAATTGTTATTTGGTGCCTGCACTGAGCATGAACATTGTATCCGGATCGTGTTTGATGCAAAGTGGTCATTCATTTAAATCTGAAAATAATGGTTGTTCGATTTATAAGAATGATATCTTTTATGGTCATGCACATATGTTGAATGGTTTATTTCTGATAGATCTCGATAGTAATATTACGCACATTCATAATGTTAATGCTTAAAAGATTAAACTTGATAATCATATATCTGCATATATGTGGCACTGCCGTCTAGGTCATATTGGCGTTAAACGCATGAAGAAACTCCATTCTGATGGACTTTTGGAATCACTTGATTTTGAATCATTTGATACATGTGAGCCATGCCTTATGGGAAAGATGACTAGAACGCCGTTTTCCGGTTCAATGGAACGGGCGACAGATCTATTGGAAATCATACATATTGATGTGTGTGGACCAATGAGTGTGTCGGCGCGAGGTGGATATCGTTATTTTGTTACAATCACGGATGATTTGAGTAGATATGGGTATATCTATTTGATGAAACACAGGCTGAAACTTTTGAAAAGTTCAAGGAATTTCAGAATGAAGTGGAAAATCATCGTAATAGAAAGATCAAATTTCTATGGTCTGACCGTGGAGGAGAGTATCTAAGTTACGAGTTTAGCACACACATGAAAGAGTGGAATAGTTTCACAACTCACGCCTGCCGGAACACCACAGCGTAATGGTGTGTCGGAACATCGTAATCGTACCTTATTGGATATGGTTTGATCTATGATGTCTCTGACTGACTTGCCACTGTCATTTTGGGGTTATGCACTGGAAACAGCTGCATTCACTTTAAATCGGGCACCATCTAAATCCGTTGAAACGACACCATATGAATTATGGTTTGGAAACAAACCTAAGCTGTCATTTCTTAAAGTTTGGGGTGCGATGTTTATGTGAAGAAACTTCAGCCAGATAAACTCGAACCCAAAGCGGAAAAATGCGTCTTCATAGAATACCCTAAGGAAATGATTGGGTATACCTTCTATCACAGATCCGAGGGCAAGGCTTTTGTTGCCAAGAATGGATCCTTTCTTGAGAAGGAGTTTCTCGCGAAAGGTGTGAGTAGTCGGAAGGTAGAACTTGAAGAGGTTATTGAACCTTCTCTTCATGGAATGGCGAGTGGCGCAGCACCGGAAGTTGTTTCGGAGTTGTCTTCACCTGATGAAGAGAGAGCTAATGATAATGATCATGAAACTCCGAAAGAGGACACTACCGAACCTTGCAGGTCAAGCAGGACACGTGCAGCTCCTGAACTATACGACAATCTTGTTTTGAATTTCATGGTTGATGAAATGGATGACCCTGTGACGTATGAAGAAGCGATGATGAGCCCGGATTCCAACAAATGGTTAGAAGCCATGAAATCCGGGATGGAATCCATGTATGAGAACCAAGTTTGGAACTTGGTGGACTTACCTCACGATCGAAAGGCTGTTGAGAATAAATGGATTTTCAAAAGAAAAACCGATGCTGACGGTAATGTGACCATCTATAAGTCTCGACTTGTCGCAAAGGGGTTTCGACAAATTCAAGGAGTTGACTACGATGAGACATTCTCTCCCGTAGCGATGCTTAAGTCGGTTAGGATTATGTTAGCAATTGCTGCATATTTCGATTATGAAATATGGCAGATGGATGTCAAAACTGCGTTCCTCAATGGTAATATTGAAGAAGATTTGTATATAATACAACCTAAGGGTTTTGTCGATCCTAAGGATGCTAATAAGGTATGCAAACTTTAGCGATCCATCTATGGACTAAAGCAAGCATCCCGGAGTTGGAATCTCCGCTTTGATGAGGTGATCAAAGAGTTTGGATTTGTCCAAACTTATGGAGAGGCTTGTATTTACAAGTAAGTGAGTGGGAGCAATGTGGCATTTCTGATATTATATGTGTCGGGGGGATGATCCCCAGGTACCCAAACCGGACAAGAAACCAGGCAGTCGGATCGCGTCCGGCTAACCAGATGCAGCCAAAGAGGGTAAGACAGGCCGGCTATCACCCGGTAGCCGGATCAGCAAGAGACAGCCGGATACGACGACGTAGCCGGATCCAATCAGTGAGACAGGACGACGTGCGTATCAGTGCACGGTACGCCCTGTTCGATGACAAGACTGGCAACCACCTGGCCATACCGAAGACTTTGCGAGGGTGACGCAGGAACAGTGGCCTGTGCTGACGACGGGCTCGCACGACGTCCATTGTGCCTACGACAGTCGTACCGCTCGTACTCCGATAAGACATACCATACCGGACACTCTGGATGACCAGCCGGCTAGGGCCCGCGTGTGGGGCCCGCCAGTCGGATTGGCCAGGGAGACCGTTGCCTCTCTGCCTATATAAGGAGAGGCAAGGCCTCAGTAGAAGGGGTTGGTTTCTTAGCATTTAAGGCAGTAGCTAGCACATACAGCACGAGGAGCACATGTAATTGGTGTATCCCACATAGTCAGATCCGGCAGGAGTAGGGGCTTTACCTCACCACGAGGGCCCCGAACCTGGGTACTTCTTGCGTCCCGCTACGCTCGCTTGTATCCAATATCGCCTGCGGACGCCGTCGACAGCTTCCCTGCTAGTCCCCACACCTCTATCTAACCTCCTCAGGTATTGCCGTTCCCAATACAACGACAGTTGGCGCCCACCGTGGGGCAAGATGGCTTCGACCAGAGTCACGTTCCGCACGGGACCCCGCACTTCAGCCGGTCAGCGCGTGGCCTCCGGGCTGGTGCTCACGCTTGGCAAGTTCGACTGCGTCATCGACAATGCCTCCTGCTTCGCCGGAACCTCCTTCCCGGCGAACGGCACCGTCCTGCTATTCGGCGATCTCCCCGTCTACGTTGCCACCGTCCCGGAGCATTTCCCTAGGGAAATCGTCTCTGTCGCGAAGCTGCCGCCCTCAGGCGGCAGCGCCTCCGCCGCATCCCGCGGCGTGGAGGTCATGATGGCCGGTTCCAGCTCCCATCCCCGCCAGCTGCGGGAGCGAGGCGCGGACAAGGTTGGAACTTCCGCTCCCCCGCAGCCTCGGAACCCGGTGGAGGATACCATTGATCGGCTCCTGACGCCGGTTAACCTCGGGGATAACCTGGAGGAAGCGGAGGCCAACTTCGCCATGGAGAGGTAGATCCTCCTCCAGGAGGCCATGGAGCTGGCGGCAGCCCGCAAGCAACTCGAGATCACCTGGCACGAGTATGACCGCGTGCACGGCCTTACTCCGGCTACCGCGGAGCCGAGCCGGCGCGGCCAGGTACGGTGTCGGGGTAGCGAGCTGGGCGAAAGAATGGAAAAGGACGGGGAACCGGATCCCATGCCTGCCCTCACACGGTCCACCTACAGCACGCCCATCAAGAACCTGCGCGTGGCACGAGCCGCGGCAGAGGAACAACCCGGCCTGGAGGGCGAGGAGCAGGCCCACCAGCATGCTCGCGTGCAGGAGCTCCTCCGCGTCGCGGACGAGCAGGCCGGCGCCAACCGGCAGATGCAGGAAGACCTCAGCTACTCCAGGGGGAGGAAGCGACCTGCCAACAGCAGGGGCGCGCCGTGCGACACCCAGCAGGCGTCCTCCCCTCAGCCGCCTAGGGCCCGCAGCAGGCGTCGCAGCTCTGGCAACAGGGGCCAGCCGTGCGAGGAGCAGACGGTGAACAGCAACCCGCCACCTCCCCCTCCGCCAGCCGGAGCGCCCAGACCAGCCGGTTCCCGTCTATCGGGCCGGGTGGGAGCGCCCAACCCGGATTGTCCGGATGCTCGCGACCGCATCGAGCTCCTCACTCAAGCACGCGTCACGGAGGAGGAAGATTCGACTGGCCCGGTTTGTTTCGGACCCCGCATCCAGAACGAGCCGTTTCTGGATAAATTCTCCCTGGCCAGGGACACCGCCAAGTACGATAGCAACATGAAGCCAGAAGACTAGTTGACCGACTACACAACGGCAGTCGGCATCGCTCACGGGAACAAGCGCACAGCCGTGCGCTATGTCCCCCTCATGCTAACCGGGTCGGCAAGGACATGGCTCAATAGCCTTGCGCCCAACAGCATCAATGCCTGGCCTGACTTCGAGAAGGTGTTCGTCTGCAACTTCAACGGCACGTACAAACGTCCAGGGCACCCGTGCGACCTGGCCTTGTGCGTCCAGGGCGACCGTGAGTACCTCGCCAAGTGGACGGAGCTGCGCAATACTTGCGAGGGAATCTTGGAGAGCCAAGCCATCAGTTTCTTCATCAAAGGTTGCCGAGAGGGCACCATGCTTCGCCACCGGCTACTGTGTGACGAGCCGAAAACCATGGCGGAGCTCATGACGGTTGCGGACCAGTACACCATGGCGGATGCCGCGATGAAGAAGCCCCTCCGAGTAAACGCGGACGGCCGTCCGACTCCCACGGAGCCGGCTCGCGACCGACCAAGCAACCCGCTAGGAGAAGCTGGATCCTCCAGACGCCACGGCAACGACAACCGGTTCCATGGGGACCACCAGGCTGGACAGCAGAAGCCTTGCTACCACGCGCGGCAGGTCAATGCTGTGGAGCGTGCGCCCGATGCACCGGCTAATGAGGCAAGAAGGCAGAAGCCACGGCTCACCTTCGACCAAATGTTTGACGGTCCCTTCAAACCAGCTACGCGCACCACCCGGAACTGCAGCTGGACCCGCCAGCTAAAGGACCAGGGCAACCAGCCGCATCTCCCGCCTCCCCCACCGGGTGGACCTCCACCACCGGCTAGGGGAGCCGGTAATGATGGTAACGGCGGCAACAACAACAACGGCTACCCCTAGCCGCACGCCGCCTACCACATCTTCAAGACGGAGCAGGACGACAAGCACAGTCGCAGGCGACGCTCCAAGGAGGTCAATGCCATCGTCTCTCCGGTCCCCCAGTACCTGAATTGGTCAGAAACCCCCATCACCTAGAGCCGGGCGGATCAGCCTGAGCATCTGCCGACTCCCGGGGGCTACGCCATGGTGCTCGACCCTCTCATCGTCTCCAACGCGCACACCTGCCGATTCTCGCGCGTCCTCATCGACGGAGGCAGCAGCCTCAACCTCCTCTACTAGTCCTTGCTGGAGAAGCTGGGCATTCGCGAAAGCGACCTGCGCCTGACTACCACGACGTTCCACGGCGTACTGCCAGGGCCAGCCTGCGCCCCACTAGGGAAAATCCAGCTAGATGTCATCTTCGGGACCGAGGAGAACTTCCGCCGCGAACCAATCTGGTTCGAGGTGGTAAATCTGACGAGCTCCTACCATGCTCTCCTCGGGCGCCCCACCCTTGCCAAGTTCATGGCCATCCCCCACTACGCATACCTCAAGACGAAGATGCCGGGACCCCACGGCGTGATCACCATCGCCGGCTGCTTCAGGCGGTCGATGGAGTGCGCCTCAGCTGGTTCCAAACTGGCGGAGGCCCTCATCATAGCCGAAGAAAAACGCGTGATCATGCGCAATGTGGCCATGGCCCAGCAGGACATTCCGGCTAGCAGCAAACCAGCTGCAGAAGGAGCTTTCCAGCCGACAAAGGAAACAAAGAGAATCCTACTCGACCCCTTCGATCCGACTAGGTTCGTCACCATTGGTGCCGGCTTGGACAGCAAATAGGAAGGCGCGCTCGTCGACTTCCTCCGTGAGAATTGGGACATCTTCACGTGGCCCCAAGGACATGCCGGGTGTGCCGAGGGAGTTCGCCGAGCACTCACTTCATGTGCATCCGGATGCCAAGCCGGTCAAGCAACCCCTGCGCCGGTTTGCAGAGGAGAAGAGAAAGATAATCGGTGACGAGATCACCCGGCTCCTTGTAGCCGGGTTCATCATGGAACTGTACCACCCGGACTGGTTGGCGAACCCAGTCTTGGTGCTGAAGAAGAACAAGACCTGGCGCATGTGTATCGACTACACCTGCCTGAACAAGGCGTGCCCGAAAGACCCCTTCGCCTTGCCCCGTATCGATCAAGTCATCGATTCCACGACCGGCTGTGATTTGTTGTCTTTTCTAGATTGCTATTCCGGGTACATTCAGATCCGGCTAAACCCGGCTGATCAGATTAAGACATCATTTATCACCCCCTACGGGGCTTTCTGCTATGTAACCATGCCTTTCGGCCTAAAGAACGCAGGCGCCACCTATCAGCGATGTATGCAGAAATGCTTGCACTCGCAGATAGGCCGAAACATGCACGCTTACATGGATGACGTGGTCATCAAGGCCAAAGAGAAGCACACCCTCCTCGAGGATCTAGGAGAGACATTTGGCAACCTCTGCCAGTACTAGATGAAGCTGAACCCAGAGAAGTGCATCTTCGGAGTACTGTCCGGCCAGCTACTCGGTTTCCTCGTATCACAACGAGGTATCGAGGTGAATCCGGAGAAGATCGCGGCCATCGAGAGAATGCAGCCGCCCAGGAACCTGCTTGGGGTCCAGAAGTTCACCGGATGCCTGGCTTCCCTCAGTCGCTTCGCCAGCCGGCTGGGGGAGAAGGCACTCCCGTTGTACCAGCTGATGAAGAAGACGGACAAGTTCTCCTGGACTTCGCAAGCCGACACCGCGTTTCACGACCTCAAGCGCATGCTATCCACAGCACTGGTCCTAGCCACGCCGGCTAGCATGGAGCCGATGTTGCTCTATATAGCAGCCATCAGCCGGGTCGTCAGCGTCGTCCTGGTGGTGGAGCGCCCTGAGGAAGGCAAGGCTCAGCTGGTATAGAGACCCGTCTACTACCTTAGCGAGGTTCTCTCCCTCTCCAAGCAGAACTACCCCCACTACCAAAAGATGTGCTACGGTCTGTACCTAGCATGCAAGAAGCTCAAGCACTACTTCCAGGAGCACCCGATTAAGGTCGTGTGCACTGCACCCCTTTCGGAAATCATCGGCAACAAGGACGCCACCGGCCGAGTCGCCAAGTGGGCCATCGAGCTCGCCGCCTACTCCACCCAGTACGAGCCCTGACTCACGATCAAGTCGCAGGCGTTGGCGGACTTCCTCGTCGACTAGGCCGAGACCCAGTATCTCCCACTAGTTCCGGATTCGGACCACTGGCGGATTCACTTCGACGGGTCGAAGATGCTTAGGGGCTTGGGAGCCGGCATCGTGCTCACCTCGCCCAAAGGAGATCGGCTGGAGTACGTGCTGTAGATCCACTTCAAGGCCTCCAACAACATAGCCGAATACAAGGCACTGGCGCACGGGCTCCGGCTGGCCAAGGAGATCGGTCTCAACCGGATCCTGTGCTTCGGTGATTCAGACTTGGTGGTGCAGCAGGTGTCCGGAGAATGGGATGCCAGAGATGCAAACATGGCTCTCTACCGATTCCACATCCAGAAGCTCAGCGCCTCCTTTGATGGGTGCGAGTTTCACCACGTCCCTCGCATCAACAACGAGGCAGCCGATGCGCTCTCCAAGATCAGATCCACCAGGTAGGCCATCCCACCAGGGGTCTCCTTGGAGCACCTGCGTAAGCCATCCATCAACCCGTCACCAGAATCAGACTCCATCGTCTGGGCAGGAAGCGTTCTGGCTGACGGAACGGCAGAAGCAGAGCCGACAGAACCGCCGAAGAAGAAGATTCGAAGCACCAATTCCAGCCAGGCAGTGCCTTCCGGCTCGTAAGACTCGGGGGCTGCCGGCTCGCCTAGTGGCTCGGGGGCTGCCGTCCCGGGTACGCCACCCGGACGACCCCCCGACATCCGCCAGCTGGAGGACAGGAGTGTCCTCGTCATTCGGGAAGTGCCATCCTGGGCATAGGCCCTCATGAGCTACATCGCCAATGGAGAACTCCCGGATGACGAGGTGGAGGCGAGGCAAATCCGGCACCGTGCGCACACGTACACCATCATAAACGGCGAGCTGTACAAGCGCAGCGTATCCGGTATCTTCCAAAGATGTGTCGATGTGGACACGGGCTACCGGCTACTCAAGGATATCCACCAGGGCGTGTGCGGGCACCACGCTTTGTCAAGGGCGATAGTCGCCAAGGCATTCCGCCATGGTTTCTATTGGCCCACCACCCTCGAGGACGCTGAGCAGCTGGTCCGCGCATGCAATGGGTGCCAATGCTTCGGGCAGCTCAGGCACATGCCAACTTCGGTACTCAAGACCATACCGATCACCTGTCCCTTCACAGTTTGGGGCCTCGACATGGTCGGTCCTTTCAAGCGAGCATGCGCGGGCATGACCCACCTACTGGTAGCGGTGGACAAGTTCACAAAGTGGATCGAGACCAAGCCTATCTGGAAGCTGGATGGAGCGACGGTTGTTACCTTCTTCACCGACATCATCAACTGCTTCCGCTACCCCAATAGCATCATCACCGACAATGGCACGAACTTCGCCAAGGGGGCCTTCGCCCGATTTTGCAGCAACAAGGGCTTCCGACTGGACCTCGCCTCCGTCGCGCACCCGCAATCCAACGGGCAAGTCGAAAGAGCAAACGGCTTGGTGCTAGCCGGCATCAAGCCACGCCTCATCGAGCCGTTAGAGCGGTCACCCGGATGTTGGATCGAAGAACTTCCGGCTGTGCTGTGGAGCCTCCGCACCACGCCGAATAGGTCAACCGGCTACATGCCATTCTTCCTGGTCTATGGATCGGAAGCCGTCCTCTCTGCCGACATCAAGTTCGACTCCCCTCGCAAGCTCCTGTACGACGAAAAAGCCAACAGGGACGCGCAGGAGGACGGAGTGGACCTCCTGGAGGAGGCCCGCGAGCTGGCCCTATCCAGATCAGCCCTGTACCAGCAGCGACTACGTCGCTACCATTCAAGCCGGATCCGCCCAGTCGCATTCCGCGAGGGCGACCTGGTTCTCCGGCTGGTGCAAGACACGAAGGGCATACACAAGCTATCACCACCCTAGGAGGGCCCCTTCATCATCAGCCGAGCGCTGCCCAACGACTCCTACTACCTCATCGACGCGCAGCAGCCGCGCAGGAACAAGATGGACAAATCAGACGAGGAGACCGAGCGACCCTGGAACGCGGCCCTGCTGCTCCCGTTTTACACATAGTCGCCAGGCAGTGTATGTATCCCGAAAACCCCATGAATGAAAATGCGAACCCCCACGAGAATCTTGGAGGCTCCTTACTAGAAATGTTTGTGCACCTGTTTTCCGGTTCAAATTTTCCGCCTCCGGCAACCCCTACCCCGGGGCTCGCCGGCTGGCCTAGCCTGCTAAGTCAACAAACCGGCTGAGTAGTGTGTGATGATGTCAGAGGCCCACTCTTCGTCTCAGCTACAGAACGCAACCCGGCTGTCCGGCTAGCAAGAGCAAAAGCCCGTGGCATCCCACACGAAAAACGGGGAGGAGACACAGCAGACCAGGCGTCCCGGCCCTATGACTGATTAGAACCAATCCAACTGCTAAGCCATTAGTACTGTGTGCAATGTACTGTCAGCTCCCTTAGATTCCGGCTGCAGACCACAACCTGGCTGCCCGGCAAGGACACAGCGAAAACAGTAGAGCACACGGGAAAGCGACTAAGTGTCTAGAAAGGGACAAGCCAGTTTTCGAAAAAACAAGCCGTTTTCCGGCTACAATTTGACAAACTAACCTACTAACCTATGTCGACATGTGTGTATGCGTATGTACATTCTTGTCCGACTACCCGAGTTGGAATTTAGGAGAAGGAAAGAAGATTCGAAGTCCTTGCCTTCATCAAGCACTTCGAATCTCGGGGACTACACCCACTGGGTGCGCTCACGCGCCCGCAGCGGAGCCTGGTAGTCCCTGACCGGCTAAGGGCGTTTGGCCGGCCGATTCGGAGCCCAGGTGAGGGCAAGGGAAGGTGCAACGAAAAATAAGGAAGATTCGAAGCACCTGGCTACGCCAGCTACTCAGAATCTCGGGGGCTACACCCAGTGGGTGCGCTCACGCGCCCCCACTGGAATGTTAGTTCCCCCGGCTGAAGGCGTTCAGCCGACGAAAGGAGCCGACTAGGACGAGGCCAGTCGGATAAAGTTAGAAGACTTGGGAAAAATAAGGAAGATTCGAAGCACCTGGCTACGCCAGCTACTCCGAATCTCGGGGGCTACACCCAGTGGGTGCGCTAAGAGTGTGTAGCCGGACGAGGTTAGCCGGGCGGAGTAAGCCGACAAAATATCAAAAGGAAACTCAACGCACAAGTTAAGGGAGACTCAAGAATTTCAAGGTTAACAAACAAAAGGAAGACGAAGCTCCCATAAGTTACCCGGCATCAAAGATAGCCGGTACAAACAGACAAGGTTCGTGAACATGCAAGACAAGACAAATACACCTGGCATCCCGGGGCAATAACTAGATGGCAGGACCCTTGTCGTGAGGGGGATCTTGGCCGGCAGAAGCTTCGGGCGGCAGAGGAGGCGCAGAGCTTGATCCGGTTCCGGCGCCTGCGGGCGGTGGCATCGGGCCCTCCACGTCGGGAGTATCGACGGACTCCGAGTGAGTGAGCGCCTCGTCGGGATCCACGTAGTCGGCAATCTTGATGGAGGATCCGCGGAGCTCTGGATGGGCTTGGCGGATGGCAGCAAGATCAGCTCCGGCACAGAAGCCACCGTCGATCTTCTCGACATGGGCATCCTTGTACCAGGAGAGCATGAGGGCCAGAGCCATCTCCGCTCCGGCCCGCGCCGCCAACTCCCGCAGCCGGTCCATTGCAGCCGGCACTGCTCCCACCTTCGCGGCCAACTGTGCCATCGTCTCCAGAACCGGACCTTCCGGCCACATGAAGGAGAAGATGTCTAGCGCCGCTTGATGAAGTTTGGCGGCCTCTTCGCCAAGAAGGACGACGAGCTTCTGGGCCGTCGGCTGCGCTCCCGGCCAGTTCTGCTGCAGCCGGTTGTAGGCCAGCAGGTCTATGCCGGGGTAAAAGGCTGTCAGAAAAGAGGGGTCAGATCCGGCTACCGGATCCGGAAAGAAAGGAAGACGGGAAAAGGAACTCACCCTTGGCAGTGTGGCCGACCTGCATCAGCTCCTCCACTAGGGCCTTCTCCTTGATCGCCAGCCGTTTGATCTCCTTCTCTTGGTCCTTGTTCTAGGCCTCGAGAAGGGTGAAGGCTTCGGCCCGTCTAGTGAGCGAGGCGTCGTGCTCCTTGATGGTGGCCTCCAGACCATCTACCCTCGCGTGCCAATCCTTGTTCTGCAGCCGTAGAGTGCAATTGGACTTGCTCAGCCGGTCGTTCGCTTTCTTCAAGCGATCGATCTCACACTAAGCGCACACGAGGATGGTTGCGGAAATTCCGGCTATCAGTAAAAAAAAGGAGGCAAACTTACTCTGGGAAGTCCCGTTGGTGGCAGCAAGCTTCTGCTCCAACGTCCGGTTCCCGCCGGCTGCGGCCTCCAGCAGCCGGATCTCCTTCGAGCGTCGTGGCAAGGTCCGATAGTGAGGCGGCAGAGGAAGCATCGTCGTCCACGACGTTGACGGCCAAGGACTCCTTCGCTGCGACCACCGTCGTTCGCCATTCCTCCCCAGGCTCCTCGTCGGAGTTGTCATCACCAACAACGACGAGCTCCTTGCTGGCAACCCCCCGCGCGCCTGTGGAGGAGTCTTTCGGCTGGGAGTGCTCCGCTTCCGGCTGGGCAGGGGCGGTCGGCTCAGCTCGAGAGGGAGGCGAGGGCTGCGCCTCAGAAGAAGGAGGGTCGCCGGTTACCGCAGCCGAGGCACAGGGCGACGACCCGGCCGACGCTCGTGCCGGGCTCGCGGCTCCGAAAGAGACCAGCGTGCTAAAGAGAAGGAGGAGAAGGCAAAGGCAAAATAAACCAAAGTCAGAAAAAGAAGAAAAAAGGGCAAGCGGACGGATGGCGCCAAAAGAAAGGGGGGGGGGAGAAAGAACGTACCCCGGCACAACTGGGGGCGGCCCCTTCTTCCAGCCAAGACGGCTTGGTGGCAGGGCACCGGACCAACTCCTCTTGGGAGCCGGCTCCTCCATCGCAGGCCGGCGGGAGCCGGAACGGCTGGAGCCGCTCCCGCCTGCCTCGCCATCCGTCGCGAAGCGCGTCGCCAGGTCCACGGTCGGCGCGACCTCTTCCTCCTCATGCACCTCCGCATGCGGGTTGGCGGCCGGCTCGTCATTCCAGCTGGGGAAGGCATCACTGTCCCTGTCCGATTCCTTGCCGGACCGCCAAGCCCGCGGCTCGGGCAAGTCAGGCGTGAATACCTCGAGGGGAGCCTCGCCCTCCTCGCGAAGGATGCAAGCAAAGATCTGCCGAATACAAGAAGTCAGTCAGACAGAATAGGGAAACAACACAGAAAGAGAAAATAAAGTTTTTGGCTACAGCAATTTACCCGAGGCGCGTGGTTCTCCCGGCTGTAGGGCGCCAGACTGAACTTCCAGTTCTCCGGCAGCCGCTCCTTGGTGATCGTCCACTCCCACTCCTTCAAGTTGTGGTAGCGGGGATCGCGGCGCGACAGCCGGGTCGGGTCCAGCCGGCCGGAGTAATAGCACATCTTGTGCGCTCGCTGCTGCATCAGCATCATCAGTCGGGACATCCAGCTAAGAGTGATGTCCAGGCCAGTTAGCCGGCAGGTGACGAGGGAGCGCATGCGCTGCAGCATCGCGTCTGTCTCTGCCTTGTCGCCGTGGAACTTCAAGTCCCAGTTCTGCCGGCTGGACTCGACATCCTAGAAGGCCGGAAGATTTATTCGGTCGACGTTGGTGACGTTCTTGTCGTAGAAGTACGACTGCTGCCACAGCCGTATCGTGTCCTGAAGAATGAACTTGGGGTAGCCGGATTGGGAGCGGGAGTAGATGGAGGCGCCGCTGCAGACCACTAGCGGCCCCTTCGTGTACTGCACCTGCGGCCGGACTCGGAAGAGCCAGAAGAAGAGCCCGAGATCCGGCTGGATCCTGAGATAGCTCTCGCAGAACGCCATGAAGTGCGCTAGCGTCCCGATGGCGTTGGCGCCGAGGTGGTGAAGACGGAGGTCGAAGAAGGCGAGAAACGTCAAGAGGAAGGGATGCACCGGAAGGGCGAACCCGCGCGCTAGATAGGAGAGGTAGATAATGCGCTCCCCCTCCGCCGGGTGCGGAGACACCTCCCCCGCCGGTGCCAACCGCACCGCCACCTCCTCCGACGACGGGAGAACGCGGGTGGCGCGGTACTTTTCGATGTGGTCCTCTGTGACGGAGGAGCCGCACCAAGCCACACGGTCGGCCGCCATCTCTGGCTGACAGGGGGGAACGACGAAGGAAGACTGGCGGTGGCCCGTAGTGACGGCAACAACGAGCGGGCGCCGCAGCGGGCTACGGCACAGAAGGCAAGGGCGCAGGAGCAGAAGCACGCGAGGGAGAAGGAGACTGCGGCGGAGGAGCGAAGGAAAGGAACTTCCTCTCCCGCGGCGTCCCTTTAAAGGGGCCGGAAGGGAAACCGTCAATGCGGCCACGTGGCGCGCATCCAGACGGCCCTCACCCCAACCGCCACCCAGGATCCGGTGTGCCGAAGCAGGACGCGCAGAAGATCCCGAAGCAGGAATCGAAGCGCTAGACAACGGTTTCCCGAGGCGACGTGCGATGGGACGTTACGCTGCCCGCCGTAGAGCAATGATGGCGCGTGCGCACAGGCCGGCGTTAGCACTGACGTCACGGGTAGCGCAACCGCCAAGCACAGCCGGACGCAAATTCAAACACAAGAAGGAGCACGCGCACTTTTCGCCTAAGGGCGGAATCCACACGCGCTCGGGGGCTAGTGTCGAGGGGATGATCCCCAGGTACCCAAACCGGACAAGAAACCAGGCAGTCGGATCGCGTCCGGCTAACCAGATGCAGCCGGACAGGGTAAGATAGGCCGGCTATCACCCGGTAGCCGGATCAGCAAGAGACAGCCAGATACGGCGACGTAGCCGGACCCAATCAGTGAGACAGGACGACGTGCGTATCAGTGCACGGTACGCCCTGTTCGATGACAAGACTGGCAATCACCCGGCCATACCGAAGACTTTGCGAGGGTGACGCAGGAACAGTGGCCTGTGCTGACGACGGGCTCGCACGGCGTCCACTGTGCCTACGAGAGCCGTACCGCTCGTACTCCGATAAGACATACCATACTGGACACTGTGGATGACCAGCCGACTTGGGCCCGCGTGTGGGGCCCGCTAGTCGGATTGGCCAGGAAGACCGTTGCCTCTCTGCCTATATAAGGAGAGGCAAGGCCTCAATAGAAGGGGTTGGTCTCTTAGCATTTAAGGCAGTAGCTAGCACATACAGCTCGAGGAGCACTTGTAATTGGTGTATCCCACATAGTCAGATCCGGCAGGAGTAGGGGCTTTACCTCACCACGAGGGCCCCGAACCTGGGTACTTCTTGTGTCCCGCTACGCTCGCTTGTATCCAATCTCGCCTGCGGACACCGTCGACAGCTTCCCTGCTAGTCCCCACACCTCTATCTAACCTTCTCAGATACTGCCGTTCCCAATACAACGACAATATGTGGATGACATATTATTGATTGGAAATGATATAGATCTTTTATACAGTGTTAAAAGTTATCTAAACAGCAAATTTTCAATGAAAGACCTTGGTGAAGCATCATGTATATTAGGCATTAAAATCTATAGAGATAGATCAAGGCACCTAATTGGGCTATCGCAGAGTACATACCTTGATAAGATATTAAAGAAGTTTAATATGGACGAAAGTAAGAAGGGGTTCTTACCTATGTTGCAAGGCAAGACATTGAGTAAGACTCAAAGTCTAGCTACGGCGGAAGAAAGAGAGATGATGGATAAGATCCCCTATGCCTCGGCCATAGGCTCTATTATGTATGCCATGCTATGTACAAGACCGGATGTGGCACATGCTATTAGTTTGACTACTAGGTACCAATCTGATCCAGGTTCGGAACACTGGATAGCGGTAAAGACATCCTCAAGTACTTGAGAAGAACTAAGGATATGTTTCTTATATAGGGAGGTGAAGAAGAGCTAGTCGCTAAGTGTTATGTCGATGCTAGCTTTGACACCGATCCGGATGACTCTAAGTCTCAATCCAGATACGTATTTCTCTTGAACGGAGCAACAGTTAGTTGGAGGAGTTCCAAACAACCTGTGGTGGCTGGATCAACGACGGAGGCGGAATATGTTGCTGCTTCAGAAGCGGCACAGGAAGCGGTTTGGATGAAAGAGTTCATTACGGAACTAGGTGTGGTTCCCAATGCGTTGGACCTGATGGTGATCTATTGTGACAACAATGGAGCCATAGCCAACGCAAAGGAACCAAGGTCTCACAAGAATTCCAAGCATATTAAGCGCCGGTTTCACTCCATCCGCGAGCATGTCAAGGATGGAGATATAAAGATTTGTAAAGTACACACGGACCTAAATGTAGCAGAGCAAGAGCTGACTCAAGCATGATAGTGTTGAGTTGACAGAATCCGTATGACTGTCGAGTTGAAAGAATCCGTATTCAGCTCACTTCCAAGCATGACTATCGAGTTGAAAGAATCCGTATTCAGCTCACTTCTTGACAGTGTTGAGATGAATCTATGGGAACCAGTTGACACGACCAAGCATAAGCGAGATCTCAGGTGGGTGCAAGACAAGGTTATCAAAGTCGAGAAGGAGAGGGACACGGCGTTGGCCCTGAAGGCTAAAGCAGAGCAAGAACTGACTCAAGCAAGGAACGATCTCCACCAGGCCAAAGTTCTGCAGTACACAACTACGAGTATTGAGAAGTGCATGAGGAAAAATGCACATAAACAATTGAAGCTGTGCAAGGAAGATGCTAAAAGGAAGGAGCAGACAATTCAATCCTTGCTCTCGCAGGAAGATGCGCATCGGGCCAAGATTAGGAAGATCAAGGAGATGTGTGATAACTAGTTCTATTTAGCTTAAGCTCCGTGCCTTTTTAAGTTGTAATATTTGTACTTGTTGACCTAGCGGTCTGAACTATTGGTCCCGGATTCCAGGGAGGAAAAAAATTGCTCTGACCTCGCATTAATTTGTGGAAGAATTTGTGATTTAGATCAATTTCTGCCTCGATTTAGATCTCTGTCCCGGATTGGGAACGTAACCGTGGACCAAAGACACCTTTTCTACTAGTGTATTCTGACACTGGTGGTTTGTTTAAACGTAATTTACGTGGATTGTGCCGCATGCAAATGGCACAACCACAATTTATAAAGTGGAAGCACGTATCTGGGAGCTTTGCCAGATGCAGGGGATGCAGGAGCAGAGAGGCAGTGAGATAGACGGGCTCAAGATTAGGCCAGAAAGTGGTACCCATTTCCTCCTCATCTGGGCATTATTGGTGAGAACATTGCTGTTTATGTTGCCACGTCGTTGTGCAGCATCTGAAATAAGTTGCTGCTTCGTGGAGTGTGGCAGCTTAAATAATTTATTTATGTGCCACTTACATTCCGTCGTATTTGGAGACCTCCTGCCCCTCAGCAATCGTTGAACCGGTGGATCATTGTTTTCAGGTAGCAGTGGCACAATCACAATTTCGGATTCAACTACCAACTCGGGCGTTTCCAAACCCTAAGTCGCGGTACATTTTACTCAGAGAACGTGGGTAGAATGTTTCTGAAGGAAATATACCCTGAGAGGCAATAATAAAGTTGTTATTATGTATTCCTTATATATGATAGATGTTTATTTTACATGCTAGAATTGTATTGATCGGAAACATCAATACATGTGTGTTTAATAAACAAAAAGGGTTCCTAGTTATGACTCTCTTATAGACTAGCTTGTTGATTGACAAGATGATCAAGGTTTCCTGATCATGGACATTGGATGTTGTTAATAACAAGGTCACACCATTGGTGGAATGATGTGATGAACATTCATCCGAAGTATAGCATTACGATCAAGTCATTATGTTTATATTGCTATAACATCATACAAAGTAATCTTTATCCTTAGACCATGAGATCATGTTAATTGCTAACACCGGAAGAGTATCTTGATAACATCAAATGTCACACCGTAACAGGGTGACTATAAAGATGGGTTCAGTACTATGAAGGTGTTATGTTGAGGCTCATGGATCAAGAGTGGAATTTGTCAATCCCGATGACGGATAGATATACTCTGGGCCCTCTCGGTGATATCACATTGAGATAGCTTGCAAGCAAGTGATGTGATCACTAGAATGTTATATCACGGGAACGAGAAAAGAGTGCATGTCGGTAACGAGATCAAACTAGGTATGGAGATACCGATGATCGAATCTCGGACATGTAATATATTGAGATACAAAGGGATTTAGTTACAAGCGTTAAAGGTTCTCACGATCACATAAGTCATCGGTGAATGTGTAGGAGTCAGTACGGATCTCCAGGTCCCGCTGCTGATTATTGATCGGAGAAGGGTCTCGATCATGTCTGCATTAGTCGCGAACCGTAGGGTGGCACACTTAAGAGTTACCGGACACCATTTTGGAGCACATATGTTTCAGACGAAAGAATTCCAAAGCGCAGGAATTGTTTCAATAGAAACCGGAAATTGTTTCGGGTGAAATTGCAGAAAGTGGTTATGCATGTGATATTGAAATATTGCAAGGGGCTATATGTGAATGTTTGTTAATTAAAGTAATTAACAAAATTCTGAATAAATTTAATAAAAAGAGTTTTATTAAATGAGAGACCATTAAACTTGGAGAATTTTAATGCATTTAAAGTGGAGACTTTAAAAGGGAATGTGAAGAGGCATTTTAATGTGGAGGGGTTACCACCACATGAATGGGGGAGGTGAGGGGTCACCCCCCCGTGCGCCGGCCATGGAGAGAGGGGGCACCCCCTCCTCCTTTAAAAGGCCACCCATTCCCTCCTTCATCCACACACCTCCTTGTGAAGGATCTCTCTCCCCCTCTAGAATTATTCCCCATGGTCTCGGATTAGCGAGATACATGTTCCTGGTGGCATTTCGTTTGGAAGGAGTTGCTGCTTTCGCTGGATCGCTGGAGCGAGGAGGTGGAAGTTGTCCGGTGGCTTGAACGTGTGTGCGAGTGCGGATGCGCTGCTGAGTTGTGGCGCTCGGACTTCCTCACGATCTTGAGATCGGCAAGTGTACGACTACATTATACACGATTTCCTACTCGTTAATAAAACTCGTTGTCTTCGAGGGTAGGGTGTCGTTGGATGTATGTCCACCCATTGCTTTGTACCTAGTAGATAGATCTTGACGTGTAGTTCACCCGTAGGAAATTTTTTGTTTTCTATGCCGTGGACCCAACAGTTTCGCCCAGCAACGTGCCACACACAGAGCGATCAGAATTTAACAGAATTACATATATAGGTTCAAGTTCAACACATTACTATGCATCTTCATTGCCAGCAGCCTTCTTCCGCAACCTGGGTGCCAAGCCTTCACGTCCAATGGCTTCTTCATTTCCTGCTTTCTTCCTCTTCCTCGGTGCCAATTTTCTTAGCTTCACGTACTCAGTATCACCGGGACAATGGGCACCAGAATCGTGTCCAGCATCATCTTTCCACTCGTTTTTAATTTCTTCGCGCAACAAAATTACTGACCCGGCAATCATGTTTCTAACCTTGCGGCGCTTCCTGTCAAAGAAACAAGACTGTTGCATAACTGCCCAATATCTACAGAGTAAATAAAACAAAAATTACAATTTAGTACAAACATGCGAACCCCAAGCGACCTTTGCTTACCAGGAGCTAATTGCGTTTGAGCAACCACCCTGTCCAAGAATAGAAGGGCGACTCCCAGTTGCAGCAGCTTCCACATCTAGTACATCACATTTCAGCTCAAACATGGCAGCCAAAGCATACCTTTTCATCAACCCAATTAGCTGACTGTCACACGTTATAGCAACCATGATGCCACGTTCATCCATGAAGGTGAACTTTGCAGTCTGCCTCGGCCATAATTCAACATGATTACGCAGAGAACCAACCATACTAGATATAGTGCAGATCTGCGCAGGCGCTTCTTCCATCGTGAAACAATGATGTCCATACCTGTTGCCCTTAGAGTCGTACCTATAGAGGACTACCATAACCAGGCAAGGGGGGTCCACGCAGATCCCACTTGACAGAAAACTGTGGACAAAATATGTTTGTCAGCGATGGGCTAACAAACAATTGGAGGTTCAGTAGCCAGCTAGCAGTTGTAACTAGTGCGAATAGCAAAGAGAAGGGTAGATCACCCGCTTGTAGACCAAACTTCTTCTTTCTTGATAGTAGGATATGCCATCCTCCGAGCTGCTCGGCTCGTCGGCGGCGGAGGCGGGCTAGAGCCTGGCAACGGCGGCTACGACATCCGCCATTGGAGCTCGGTATCAGCGACTGGGCGCAGCAACTGGGCCCCGTAAGTCAAATGTCCCAAGGGATCGTCCTGCCAGGAGGGTGGATTCCGACGCCGCTGGTGCTAGGGGAAAGCTAGGAATGGATTTGTGAAATTGGTCAACGCATCTCTTAGCAGCTCGATTTGCCTAAGAGGTTGCCGCGTTGGCGCCCGCGTCACGGACAGATAACCGACATGTGGGTCCCGACCGTCTACTTAACGGGGCAGTTTAACGGAATGTTTGTATTTGGCAGGGGTGTGATAAGTTTGCCTCGAAATGGCCCCTCTCAGTAGTTGGCGGCCCAACTTTTCGAAACGCGGCAATTTCATGCAACTTAGGTACCGCCATGCGCTGGCCTGCCAACTTTGGTACCGCAGACGAACAAGCCCCCTGGTGCGTTCCTTGAACTAGTCAAACATTGATTCAAGTGATATATGCAATTGAGCTCAACAAGAGCTCATGTAAAGTAAAGTACATATTAGTTATGCTTTGCTTGAGATTGGTTGATTAGATCAGTGACATGCATGCTTGGGCATGAATGGTTTACTGTGATGCTATCTCTGACCAAATTATCTTGATTGTGTGGTTAACAAAACCTTACTTGTTAAATCTAAAATTGAAGTTTATTACTGGATATAAGAGTATCTAGCTTGTTAATGTGTTTCTTGTACTGCTGGACAGATCACAGTAAATGAGCTTGTGGTTGATGCTTCAATTTGAGCTAAGGGCTTTGGTTATTCTATTCATGGAAATAAATAGCTTTATAGTGAAGTATATGCTTCCTAGACCAAAGATTCTAGGAAAATGATCTATCAATTATTTATTGTGGCTTACAAATGATGTAACAATATTATATTAAATAGGGAATGATGTGGTTAACTGAAGTAGTGACTTGTGCACTGCTTTTGAACCCTATTGTGGTGCCTCCAATTTCTGGACTGTGCACAGTAGTATATTTAATGATTTCTAGCTCTTTAGCTACAAAGATGATTTGGAGAATTTCCTAAGGCTTGCAGATAACTTAGTGTGGTGCTTGGTCGTTTGCACATCTGATCTGTTGTAGCTTTGCTTAATATGCTTTTACTTGTGCAATTTAAAATTAGTGGCTTCTGCTAACTTGAATTAACTACTGTGGTGCCTCCCTTAGGAGTGTGCACAGTAGTGAATCTGATTAGCATGATTTGCTGCTGAAAATACTAAAATGTTGTGGATGTATTAGCATCCAAAAGGAAGGAATGGTTTAGCTTATGATGCACAAGGATGAAGTTAATCTTGGAAACCAATTGCAGATTCTAGTATTGGATTATTCTTAGCTCTAGGATGATATGGGTGTAGCACTTCCACACCAGTTTGAGAGCTCCAACCCCCCTCACACACACTTTTGTGTTAAAAGAAAATATAAGAACTTGTGCTACAGATTTAGCACCAACCTGCTATTCTTGCTGGATTTGAATTGTGTTGCCTTGTTGCTGATCTTGATATCCCGCTTCCCTCTCCTTCTACTACTTCATCCACTACAGTAGCCATAGCCCGGCCTTCTCCACCTTGTCCTTGCCATTGGATGCGTCCTCAATGCAACCATGGTGCAAGTGATGTGGTGGTGATATGAACTAATGTTTTGATTGGTGAGATATGAATGTACTATGATAAACCTGATGATGAGTTCTAAAGATCAGTGAGTCCTTGAGTTTTTTGGTGTAGTGGTTAAATGGATCAGGACGTGTTGGTATTGTGGTGCTGTAAGTAAGAGGGGAATACTATTTTGGTTAGCTGCTGTGACTATCCCCTTCTATTTCTACTACTGCTGCTTCTACTACTGTGTCAACAACACACCATTGTGCATGGTTGTGTGATCAGCTTGTCTGCTTACATCCAGCGAGTGGATCAGATCAAGTGAGACCTGATATTTTCCTAAGTTTACCATTTTCCTTTTTACCTGTCCTTGGAGAACATTGCCCCTTAAGCCTATGATGCTGGACTGAGGCAAAATTCTAGATAAGAACAGATACTATGATTTGGTGAAACTTGCCCCTTCAAAGTAAGCTCAATGATGAGACAAAACAGTGCACTTCACTGTTGATATCTGAGGGCAGTCAAAACTATCCCCTTGACATATTATATTTTTCTTTCTTTTTGTTTGCAGACATAAGATCATGACTATCAAGAAAAGATTTAGAAGATGGAGAAAGTGAAGATGAATTTAGTTTTAGTTTTCACTTTATTCTTTTGTAAAGGACATTGTAATATATATTGTTTTGTAATAAAGAATTCTTTTAATTATTTCATTTCTGTAATTCCCTTTTTCTATTTATTTTTTTCCTGTACTTTATTTTCATTCTTTTATTGTAAAAGAACAATAATACTATATGAATATATGTGACAATAAAGATTATCCTTTTCCATTATTAAGTCTTATACATATTCATTTTATTTATTCATTGTAATATCTATATAACATTAATGAATTCAATAACTCATTTCTTTATTTATAATCTACTTCAAAGTTCTTTTGAATTCAATTTAATCATTTGTATTTTCAAATATGAAACGATTCCCCTCAACACAAAGATACAGTACAGGTCATGTCGAAGTCTATAGCACTTGCCCCGATGTTTCCATCCGAACAAGAGAGATCCCGATCCCTCACTGGCTTCTGTAGTTTTGCGCGAAAATTCCCCGGATTTTCTATGCATGAATGCAATGCACACACCTGTCTTCAGCTTATTTCTAAGCTCTAATGCTGGGATGTTAGAGACTCTCCCCTTAAAATAAACTTCGTCCCTGAAGTTCGTACTCTCTTGCGTTTCGGAATGAGGTGTTGACTTGTATTGATCACACCATTTCTCAACTCCATTGTGATCATAATTGGGGGATAGTTGTGGTATCCCATATCCAGATCTTTTTCCTTCAATCCTCTTCATACTTGACCATATCCGCCATCAGTTCTAACTTATCCTACAGTTTCTTCTAATATAATCTCCTGGATTATGACCTTACGTTCCTATTGAGGATTTGTTTAGGACACATTTAGTCCATTCCAATCAGGCTTTCCTACTACCATACACCGGTCTATTGTGGAATACTCTCGTTAGACTAAAGGATAACTTTACCAGCTGTTTCCCCTTCTAACTAGTCTACTCGGTTTAGTTTGTTATATCTCCTTCGATCTTTCATCCGGACATACTCTAGAGAGTACTCTTATACTGACGATTTCTTATAATCTTATGAGAATAAGGCTTAATCTCACCATAATTTTGTACTTCTCCAGCCTTTGATTAGAAAGTTACACAACCACACTTCAGTATTTATTGTTTACTCTCCCCCTTGGGGTTTCCTAATGGTCTCTAAACTACATGTATAATACCTATTAACTCAATGGTAAGGATATTGGTCTCCATCTAGCTTATACTTTATCTTTATAAGGCTTCACGAAAGAAATTGCGGTACACCCACACAGTTGTGGATCTCCGAAATGAATCTTCCAACGCTATTTGTCTTACTCTTAACCTTCTGGACATTTTCGCTTTGGCACGCCCGATTTCGCGAAGCGTCTCGTAAGACGATTTTTAATTTCATACTTCCTTAGGTCTAACTTAGCTTAGGCCAAGTTTTATACTCTTTAAATTATACAAATATGACTTACTTCACTACACCGTTAGGATACCAGCTACGGATACCAGCTGATACCATATGCGCATCCTCCTAGGTGTACGAATTACCCTACGGTCTTTTACTTCTTACTGGCATCCTCTCTGAGTTTGATAGAGCTTGAATACCAGCTACAATTTCCAAACTTCTTCTTTGCACTGATTCATGATACTTCCATGAACCTGGCACAACTACTTCATTAGCTTCTTAGCAACATCACCTATCTTAAGTGAACTTAAGTGCATCCTTCATGTTGCTCTCCACCTTTTTCTGCACTAATAATCCTTCTTATTGCCAGCTCATAGTGAGTTGGGGTTGATCCATCCTTCAAAATAGTGTTGATACACCTTATATTTGGCTTTACTCTTCATGCAAGTCTTCATCTTGATCTTCGAAACTCGTCACTCCCTTACACGAATTCCCCTTTCTATCTAGGTCTATAACATCAAGTAATAACTTGATGATGCAACATGCATTTTCACATCAAGTCAAACTTCATGCACAGATCTAGTCAATCAAGAAGATGCAAGAAAAACCAAGAAATCCAAATGTGGTACATATAACACACATCATTCTAGATCCGGAATATAATACTTGAGTATAATGCCTCTAGAGTTCAGGCTTAGCTATGTAGTATATGACACCTCCTATTATAGTTTTACGTCGTGATACTTAGCACTTAAGGGTTAAACTACTCTTTGTCTCAACATTTACCCAAATTGCTCAGGCGCAACAGGATAATTTTGAGCAACGGGCCTCACTTTGGTTCTAACTAACCTCTTACTTTTCTCTTGAGACTACTAAAGACTATCAATTTTCCATTCTATTGGAAACTATCCTCACATCATCTCTCAAAACTACTAACAAAACTGTAGTTACTACCTTAATCCCAAAATTATTGTAATATTATAATATCTATGACTTCTATCATAGACCTACACTGTTCTTTATTTACTGTTACTACAATATTATTTACTATATACTTGTCTTAATTACAGACTTATCATGGTCTCGGAGCTATTCTCACCACGAATTGTCCAGATTTACCTAGTCATCATGATTAAAGAGCTAATCTCACAATGACAACTCTTCTTCTTAGCTTACTATTAATGCTTCTTAACAAAATTCTACTCCATCACATGGAATTATCAAGTGGATGCCACATGATTTACTTCCATTTGTATCCATACATACTCGGATGGTCTACCTTAAGTGGTATAGTGGTATCAACTATTGATAAGATTCTGCTACTTCACATGGATTCTAAATATAGACTCCATCACCAATACTACTCCACATGGTATCCTGATCTTAGTCCTAATCTTACTTGATATTTTAACTTACGAAAGTTGTCTTAGTGGTGTTATACCTATTTAGAGTTACTCTAAAATAAAATTTCTCTAGAGAATACATATAACTAATCCTTAAGAAAGATGATAAAAACATCCAACTTAAGTATGACAAGGTTATCCTCAAGTGAATATCCATCACAAATTTTTGTTTAGATAAGATGGCTCCTATAGTCACTATCCAACCTACATATCTTCCTAAAAGTTTTCTTAATCCTAAGGTCAAAGCACATGCTCTGATACTAGCTGCGGTGACCCAGCATACCACTGCATGATGTAGTACACTATAGTCGTTAACATAACACCAATGAAACACCGTTCACTAGTATTACATCCCTCAGAGTGGTACAACAGAAACACAGCAGGTCCAAGACATGGCTATAGATTACAACCCGACTCTTTACAAAAGATCTAGAGAACACTCTAGGTTAAAGAGAGAGAAAGAACTTCTTACAAAGAAGTACAAGAAAAAAGATCTCAAAACTATCTAGTAACTAAGACTAGTATCTAAACTATTTGGCTTACCATTGCTGCTATTGCAATGCTCTACATAAATAGGTTTTGTGGCTAGAGAATCTACTTCTATCTAAACCGACACTTTATATTCACTTCAGCCGATGTGTATATTGACTTCATTGAGTTTATTGAAGAACTTGAGTTGTAGATGATGGTTTCCAGAGCAGAAATTGATGTTGACGTCGTCTTCAATAGCTTAGAACCTAGCAAGGGTTAAGAAGGTACGGTTGAGTACGAGCATACTTAGCAAGTTCACTAAAAAGGAGTGTATGATGCACTATCTCTATAGCCACAGACTATAGGTCATAGGCAATGCAGGTTTTCGTAAACATTTATTCAAAGGTTGCTTTTGTTCTGAAAACTATGTCCGACAGCCTTCACAGGTTGACTAGAACTTCATGGAGTTCCTTTCCTACCGCGTCCGTAGCTCCTTCCCGGAACAAGGAGTAACATGTCACAATTCTTACAGTCTGTAGAGGTGCGTCACTTTTCCCACAAGATACCTTAGCTTTGTTGCACAACCAAGTCATGACCTTGCCCATACTTCCTTGGTATGGGGCCCAGTCTAAGATCCAAGCCAATCATTGCCCTCTCCGTGACCCCATATGTCTGCACGATCCTCCGGGGCTGACTACACCTCTGTTAAGCCTCCAACTAGGGCAAGCTATAATCCTGGTGAGTTCCCAAAGACTCTATGAAGTGGTGATGCCCCTGGTAAGCTCCATAAAAGGCCCGACTATACCTCCTACAACCACCATAAATAATCTAGACACCAAAATCGTGGGGCCTAAGGGTGCCCACCCATATGTTGGATCCATACCAGGAATCCCAACGTCACGACAAGGTCATCTTGCCTCCATATGAAAGGAAGAAGATACAACTGACTTCTCCGTCCCATTCCAAATCTCATGGTTGATGCGTGATATACGACGCTAGAATCACTGGCGACATTGGTTGTTAAGTCCTAGATGATACATTACTGTCCAATGGCGTCTCCATTGCCAGTTATTATAGATTAGCTGATCACCCTAGATCAGTAACCAATATTTCTAGTTAATTGTGAAAATAGTGTTTTCGACCTTTTTTAAATGCAGGTG